>CM025786.1:53652033-53675223 GCA_014636745.2 Centella asiatica | reverse complement strand
TGATCAGGATTTTGCTCAGGAATCCTTAGTCTTGTGTCTTCCCTGCCTGTCTCCAGTTGCTCCAGCTCCTTTTGTAGAAGTCTTCTGAAATTGACAATGTTGACGTTGCTGCTTGATTTCAAGGCTTCAAGGACACTTTTTATTTCTGAAATGTTGGCTGCAGCAAGTTGTGACCAGTAGAAGGTAATGATCTCTCCCTTTTGATTTTTGAACTGTACACCCATGGGGCTTGTGATCATTTTTGGATATTCTGTGAATCCTTTCACTGATGACACATGCCTTGCTGCAGTGTTCCTATCATCAGCCTTGGTTTCTTCAATCTCCTTCAATACCCTCTGAATCAACAGGACTCTGAACTTGATGACATGTTCATTCTTATGGTTTGCAATTTGACCAAGAACATGCATCGCTTCCTCTAGGCTTAGGCCATCAACTTCTTTAATCCTTATATACTTCTCCCGCCCATCAGTGGATTTATAAAATAGCTTTAGTGGATTTTCCAATGCTGTGGGCAGGCTTCTTTCATTGTTGATGGCACTCCTAAGACTGTCGATTATCCCCCTTAAGTCTTTGTTGGCCTGAGAAGATCTAGGAATCAGGTTTAGAGTCAGTCCTAACTGCTCAGCATCCATTCTCCTGAACCAGTCCATTGCCACAGTGAATTCTGATCCATTCTTCAGTTGAATTGTTATCATCTGATCTCTTCTATTGTTGAACCTGATATCGATGCTTTTTATTGAGAACAAAAATGCTAGGTTTTTGCGCCTTTCTTCTTTGAGAGATTCAGCTAGTGTGGGTAGACTATATTCTTTGGTATCAGGAGATGGTGCTTTGTCCTTGACATCTTCAGACTTCTTTGAAGTGGCATCAGGGTCTTTAGATTTGTCTTGATTTTTATCCCCTGAAGCACTTCTAGGGTTCTGTAATCTTCGAGGCTGAGGTCTCCTGGAGGTCTTTGGCTTGACAATCTTCTTCTTCTTTTCTGCTTCCTCCTGTTCCTTTGCCATTTCCCTCTCTTCCTTTTCTTGTAGTTGCTGTGCAAAGAGTGCATCAGCTTCCACGAGCTTTTTGTCCTGGGGATAGACCAGCTCCACTTTCCCATCAATTACAGCTTCAACAGGTTGTGGAAAGTGGGCTGTCTTCATGGCATCTCCAAGCAGCTTAGGCCCTGATTGAGTGTGTGATTTCTTCTTTGAATCCTCAATCAGAATACCCTTGCCTTTGTCCTTGGTTTGTGGAGCAGGAACAGGAGTAGTCACATCCCCTGAAGGTTTGCTTGACTGTCCAGCAGCATCCCCTGACGCATGCTGGGTTGATTTCTCCCCCTTTTTGGCAGCATCATCAGTAGGAGTTGGGTGTAGGGATGTGACTTGAAGAATTTGTTGCAGAGTGCCAGCCATGGATTGTTGCAGAGTTGCCATGCTGGTCAGTTGTGAAGTGAGATCTGCAAGCTTGCGGTCAACAATGTCAGCCTGCTTCTTCATTCGGAGTAAAGTCTGGCTGGTGACTAGGGAATCCACAACTGTCTGTACATTTTGAAACTTTGAAGAAAAGTGTGTATACAAATTTTTGTTTTCTATGTCTATGGACTGACCAATCATGATCTGTGATTTTAACACTTTGATCAAGATTGGATCAGTGGTTCTTGCTAATTCCTGCTTTAATAACTGTACAATATCCGCCATCTGATTCTGCTGAAAATACAAATCAACTCCGATGAACTGGGAAAAATCATCTTGTGGAGCATCATCTTCATCACTTTCAGAAGTGGAAGTAATATTTACAGTATCATTATTTTCTCTCTGTTCTTTATTTACAAGGATCTCATCCTTATCTCTCTCATCCTCTCCTTTTTCTGTACCTTCTAAGGTAGCACTCATATCCTCTCCTTTTTCATTGCCTACTAAGGCAGTACTCTCTTCCTCTCCTTTTGCCAAAGTCCTCTCAGGGGATTGACTTTGCCTCTCTGCACTAAGTATTTTCTCATTCTCTCTCAAAATTGTCCTAGAGGAGCTCCTATGGGCTTGGAAATCATCAACTGTGACCAGTTCAAGTGAAGTATGTACAGTTTCTGGTTCAACAGTTGTGATAGGAGAAGGATTGGAAAAAGAATGTGTATGTACAATTGGAGAAGTATATGTTTCTGTATAGGATGTATATACAATTGGGGGTACATAAAGTGTTATTACAGTAGTATGTACAGTGTTATTTATGTCCCCTGCTTGATCACTAGTGTTTGTATCAATTAAAAATGAGTCAGCCATTTGAGTGTGGTGACTTTCAAACACTGTGTCAGAGAGTGTTGGCTCCTCCACGAAATGAGAATGTGGAGAATCTGATTGTATGGCACTTAAAGTTTGTGTCATTATATCTGAAGAAATTTGAGGAACAGAGAAAGAAGGAAGTGGTGTAGATGGGAGTGTTGGCTGAATCACTGAATGAGGAGGTGATTCATCAAAAGAGGTGTGTGCCCTCACTGTGTCAGCTATCTACAAGTGTCTCTCAGAGACCCTGATGGTAGGTTCATTAGTGTCTATGGTTACTGTATGTGCCTCACTCAACTGTGTCCCTGGTTGAGGACTATTTTCAATATCTAATCCCTTTTGAGAGGAATTAGATAGAAATATGTTTAATTCCTTATCAAAGGCTGTATCCTGTTGAGAGGATACGCCCTGGTCAGGCTGTTGGGTTTCACTCGTGGCTCCTGTCTTCTTCTTCAATCTTCTCCTATAGCCAAGCACTCTCACTCCTTGCTCCCCCTCAATTGATGTGGTAACTTCACTGGCTTTTCTTTTAATCCCAACAGTTTTTTGGGAGACTGTGGGTTGGGCTATTAAGAGTGGTTGTGAAGAAATTGGTTGTTCTACTTGGGTAGGCAGAGAGGTGGTTGTTTTCTCTGCCATAGTAGATGAAGGTGAAGAATATACAGTGTTAGAAGTGGAAAATGTAGAATTTACTACCTGTATCATATGCGTTGGGAGAGCAAATGATTCAGTTGTATAAGATTTCTTCATTATTTCTGCAAACAGTTTCTTTGTTTGCTTGTATGTCTGTACAGGTATATCATTCTCAAAAGAAAGATTAGTAATTTGATCTTTAATAATCATAAACAAAAATCTAGAATAGTATATTTCAGTTTTCCTATTATTTACATTACCTAATTTATTTATAAGATCATCAAAAATGATTTTACCTATATTTATATTTACATTTTTAATCATTGCATATGCTAGTTTTAAAGTTAAAGAGGTAATAACCTCAAAGTTAGAACACTTACTTGAGAACGCCTTGGTGATTGTATCAAACAGGTAGGAAATCTCCCGCTTGACATTCACCCTTTTGAGATCTTTGAACTTTAACACTGCGTTGGGAGCAGTATTATAGCCCAGTTCTCTCAAGAAATCCAGTAGGTCAGCATCACTTGGAGCATCCACCAGATCTTGAGTAGGTAACCCCAAAACAGAGTTAAGTCTGGAAGGAGTTATTTTTCCTTTCTCAGACGAAACCTTGAATGAGATACCCTTGACCACATCTGGCTTGGTGGTGGAGTACATAAATTTAGCACTAGTCCACAGTTGTGACAGTGCTTCTCTCGACATTTCTTCATCGGTAAAGATGGCTTTGCTATACTCAGATTTGAGCAGATTGTTCATCATAGGTTTAAAGCAATCACTTACCTCATCAATGCCCGAGAAGCCCACAAAATTTGTGGATGGGACTGTCAAGTTCCTCTGTATTTGTTGACGTGCCATGGATGCTTTGAAGATTTGAGATTTTAGGGTTTCTGTAAAGTCGAGAGAAAAAGAACTCTAGCAAGTATCAGGTTTAGATTAAGTGTTTGAGAGTTTCAAAAAGTAGGAGAGATAACATATAAATACCCGCTTAAAGACGTTTGAAAACTTTCCCTGAAACACGCTATCAGGGTGTCAATTCAGTTTTTGTGATGACACGTCATCAGTGAGAGAAGAATTCAATGATGAGTTGTCATCACTTAACTGGCCTCGAAACCCGATGCAAAATAAATTTAAACTTACCCTGATGATTCACTGTATGTACATACCCTGACCCTGATGCACAAGCCGGACAACCTGATCCTGACGAACAAGTTGAGTACCCTGATCCTGACGAGAGATCCAGACACCCTGACCCTGACGCACAGGTAGGAGACCCTGACCCTGACGAACAGGTGGGATACCCTGACCCTGACGAACAGGTGGGATACCCTGACCCTGACGAGAGATCCGGACACCCTGACCCTGATGCGTCTTTAAGGAAGCCCTGACCCTGATGCATCAGTCAAAAACAAAAACAAAATAACAAAAGGCAGAATGTACAAGTATATACATATTTACAATTTGAACATATATAACCACATATCAGTTTGATTTTATCAAGAAATTATGAAATGAGTTAGAGATACCAGAATTTTTTAGGATTTTGACTCTGACCCTGACGCATAATTTACCATTCCTAGCTCCCCCACAAGATTTGAAAAAGTGGCTTCATCAAGAGCTTTGGTGAATATGTCTGCCAGCTGCTTGTTGGATGGTACAAATTGTAGTTCAATATCTCCATTCATGACATGCTCCCTGATAAAGTGATATCTGATTTCTATATGCTTGGTTTTGGAATGCTGTATTGGATTTTCAGCAATGGCAATGGCACTTGTGTTGTCACACCTTATTGGAATTTTGGAATAGTTCAGACCATAATCCATTAGCTGATTCTTCATCCATAGAATTTGTGCACAACAACTTCCAGCTGCAATATATTCAGCTTCAGCAGTAGATGTAGAAATAGAATGCTGCTTTTTGCTGAACCAAGATACAAGCCTTCCCCCTAGAAATTGACAGCTTCCAGTTGTACTTTTTCTGTCAATCCTGCATCCTCCAAAGTCAGCATCAGAATATCCTAGCAATTCAAATCCAGACTCTTTTGGATACCAAAGTCCCAATTCTGCAGTGCCCTTGATATATCTCAAGATTCTTTTCACTGCAATAAGATGAGATTCCTTTGGATCAGCTTGATATCTTGCACAAAGACATGTTGCAAATATTATGTCTGGCCTACTTGCTGTCAGATATAACAATGATCCAATCATTCCCCTGTAAGTCTTCAAATCAACTTTCTTTCCATTCTTATCAGGGTCAATCTTGGTTGCAGTGGCCATAGGTGTCTTTGCTACTTTTGAATCCTCCATATCAAATTTCTTGAGAAGTTCTTTGGCATATTTTGTCTGGTGAATATAGATTCCATCAGAGTCTTGTTTAACATGCAATCCCAAGAAATAAGATAACTCACCCATCAGGCTTATCTCATAATTGCTTTGCATGAGTTTGGAGAATTTTTCACACAGTCTTGTGTCAGTGGATCCAAAAATAATATCATCAACATAAATTTGAACCAAAATCAGATGACCTTGGTGTTGTCTGAAGAACAAGGTTTTGTCAATGATACCTCTTGTAAATTTGTTTTCCACCAGAAATTTTGACAGTGTGTCATACCAAGCTCTAGGTGCTTGCTTCAGTCCATAAAGTGCCTTTTCCAATTTATAGACATGATTTGGAAATTTTGAGCATTCAAAACCTGGAGGTTGTTGGACATACACCTCCTGATCCAATTTCCCATTCAGAAAAGCACTTTTCACATCCATTTGATATACTCTAAAATTTGAATGTGCTGCATAGGCTAAGAAAATTCTTATAGCCTCAAGTCTGGCTACTGGTGCAAAGGTTTCATCAAAATCAATCCCTTCTTCTTGAAGATATCCTTTTGCAACTAGTCTTGCTTTGTTTCTAACAACAATGCCAGCTTCATCCATCTTATTTCTGAATACCCACTCTGTACCTATTATGATCCTATCTTTGGGCTTGGGTACAAGCTTCCATACTTGATTCCTTTCAAATTGATTTAACTCTTCCTGCATTGCTAGAATCCAGTCTGCATCTTGAAAAGCTTCTTCAACCTTCTTTGGTTCAATTTGAGAAAGAAAACAAGCATATAGGCATTCAGTAGATGTAGCTTTCCTGGTCTGCACACTTTTGCTCGGGTCACCAATAATCAGATCTGTTGTGTGACTTCTGGCCCATTTAGGATTAGAAATGTGTCTTGATGAGCTTGCTTGACTATCATTTCCTCCCCCTAAGCCTGTGCTCCCAGCTTCTGAAAACTCTCCCCCTGAATTAGTGGATAATTCAAGATTCAAGTTATCCCCTGATGGTGCAGGTCCTGATGAATGATCCCTTGATGAAGTATCCCCTGATCTGTTGTCCAGGAAATTAGCTCTATCTGTTGAAGGGGATTCTTCATTAATCGGATTGACATCAGGAATGGATATATTCTCCATTTGTCTGCACACATCAGCTTCAATCTCTTGATAATCAATATCATCTTCATTTTCAAACCTGAGTTCTTCATGAAAACCAGGGTCTTCAAGTCCAGATATTTCTTGATCATCAAAAGCTACATTTATAGACTCCATCACCACTTGAAGTCTTTTGTTATAAACCCTGAAGGCCATGGATGACAGAGAATAACCTAGAAAAATTGCTTCATCAGCTTTAGGATCAAATTTTCCTAAGTTTTCACCAAAATTTCTCAAAACAAAACATTTGCATCCAAAGACATGGAGAAACTTGATGCTTGGCTTTCTCCCTGTCATTAGCTCATATGGTGTCTTGTTGTGAGCCTTGTTGATTAGAGATCTATTCTGAGTAAAGCAAGCAGTGGAAATTGCTTCAGCCCAAAAATAGGTGGGAATCTTTGCCTCTACTAGCATTGACCTAGCAACTTCTATCAGGGTTCTATTTTTCCTTTCCACTACACCATTCTGTTGAGGAGTCCTTGGAGCAGAAAATGTATGATTTATGCCTTTCTGCACACAGAATCCCTCAACCGCTGCATTCTTGAATTCAGTTCCATTATCTATTCTCAACATTCTAACCACTGACCCTGATTCTGTTTCCACCTTTTTGATATGGTCAATAATTTGTTGAGATACTTCTGATTTAGCATGTTGAAAGTTTACCCAAGTGTATCTGGTGTAGTCATCCACTATGACCGTTGCAAATCTTTTCTTTGACACTGACATTATGTTGACAGGGCCAAAGAGATCCATATGTAACAATTGAATTGGATCTTTGATCATGGTGGCTTCATTGCTGACAAAGGATGACTTCCTTTGCTTCCCTTGTTGACATGCTGAACATAAACCTTCTTGAATAAACTCCATTTGGGGTAGTCCAGTTACCAACTCTCTCTTCACTAGATCATTAATTAACTTGAAGTTCAAGTGAGAGAGCTTCTTGTGCCATAGCCTGCTTTCATTAGGGGATGCCTTAATGTAGAAACATGATTCTCCATTTACTGAATTAAAATCAGCAACATAGAGATCTCCTTTTCTTATCCCTGACAAAACCAGCTTCCCATCACTTTCATTTGAGATTAGGCACTTATCTCCCTTGAAGGAAGTGATGAATCCTTTGTCACTTAGTTGACTTATGCTTAGCAAATTATGCTTGAGCCCATCAACCAGTGCTATATTGTCAAATGAGACATTCCCATTTGCTGCTTTGCCATAACCAAGAGAGTTAGTCCTGCTATTATCACCAAATGAAATTACTCGACCAGCCTTTTCTTGAAATTCTGAGAGCAGGGCTTTGTTTCCTGTTATATGCCTTGAACAGCCACTATCTAGAAACCAGATTTGACTGCTTTTGCTATTTCCCTGCACACAATAAAACATTTAAATTGTTTTTGGTACCCAATTTGTTTTGGGTCCTCTTGGTTTAGTCACAGTAACAGGTAATACTACTTTTTCTTTATTAGTTATTTTTGGTTTTGGCAAATTTAAAACTTTCTCCTTTTTAGGAGCTTCAATATATGCTTTTGATTTCTCAACAGTTATTTTACCTTTTTCCTTGGAGGAGCAGGTTTTAACAGTTGGTAAATCATTAGCATACAAAATTGTGTCAGTCAAAATTTGTGGTTTTTCTTTGCATTGAAAAGACAAATGATTACAGCTACCACAATTCCAGCACACTTTTCTAGGGGCTTCATGAATAGAAGAATAATTTCTAGATTTATTAACACCAAGCTTACCATTTCTATTCTTCCTGTTTTCCCCTGACAGGCCTTTTTCCCTTGACGGGCTGCTATGGCCTGTTTCACTCTTTCCCCCTGACGACTGTGTATCCACTGATGCACAGTCTAGTTTTTTCATTACTGGAGGATTGAGTGTTTTGGCAAGGATACTTTTCTTGCCTCTCCCACCACTAGTGGAAGCTTCATTCACTGGGAAGACATTCCTAGACTCTAGCTTTGCTGTTGCCTTAACAAACTTGATAGTTTGTGATGGCCTTTTTCCAGAGCTAGCTGCCATCTCAACCTCAATGGGAGGTTGCTGCACATGAGTCTCATCATAGCCCAAACCAGATTTTGGATCAGATTTCTGATTTTTCAAACGATCCTCCAGTTTTCTGCTTGACTCATTCCATCTCTTAATGACTTCCCTTTCTTGACTAAGAAGATTTGAAGTCCATTCTTCCCTTTTAATAGCACAGTCAAGAAGATTTTTAGTCCTTGAGAGTTCTTTTTCAAGACTCTCAAGTCTGGAGTTCTCTGATTCTAAAAGAGTGTTCCTGACAGATAATTGTTCATTTATTTTCTGTACTCTCTCAGTTTCAGCTACAACACTCCTCAGGGTGTCATAGAGATCCTTTATCTCACAGGTCATTTCCTTAACAGTTTTAACACAATCATTTTTAGACATGTTAGAGGAACTTTCGAGGCTTACCTGTGAGCTGCTACTGTCAGTGGATGAGGCCATCAGGGCTAGGTTGACATACTCTTCATTTTCTTCTTCATCAGAGTCAGCCCAGTCCTTTCCCTCTGCAATGTATGCTTTTCCCTTCTTGTTTGCATTAAGAAGGTCAAAGTATTTCTTCTTGTAGTCCACAACAACTTCTTTGTCTCTGGATTCACCATCTTTTGTGACCTTGCGGCATTCATTTGCAAAGTGACCCATCTCATTACATTTGTAGCACTTTATTCTTGATTTGTCAAAAAAGTTTTTTGTGCTACTGGATTTCCTTGCTGAAAATCTTTTAGATCCTGATGTCTTTTGGAATTTCAGCTTGGAAAATCTTTTTGCAAGAAAGGCCATGGTTTTATCCAGCTCCTCTAACTCCTGTGGAGTATATTCTTCCTCCTTGAAGTCAGCTTCTTTATCCCCTTCAATTTCAGCATCTTCTAATTGCTGCTTCATCAAGACACTTGGCCTTGCTTCTTGTTTGTCCTTTGTGGCAGCCATCAGGGCTACTGATTTAAGCTTTCTGGCATCCCTTGACATTTCAGATCTTTGTTGAACCTCAAGTTCATATGTCTTTAAGGTGCCATAAAGCCTATCCAAGTCTAGAAGATTCATGTCCTTGGATTCCCTGATGGCTGTTGTCTTTGGATCCCATGATATGGGAAGGGCTCTCATGAACTTTCTGTTCACATCCTTATTAGCATATGCCTTCCCATATAATCTCAGGTCATTTACCAACTTGTTGAATCTGTCAAACATTTCAGTAAGTGTTTCACCATTTTTCATTGTGAACCACTCATACTGTTGTGTTAACAGCTGCAGTTTGTTTTCCCTCACTTCCTCAGTACCATCACAAAGGATTTGTATGGTATCCCATATAGATTTAGACGTGGTTAGATTCATGATACTATTCAGCATATCATCATCTAAACCATTATATAGGATTCCAGTAACTTTTAGATCCTTTTTCACGTTTTCTCTTTCCTCTATCATCATTTCATCAGTTGTCTTTGGGACAAGCTTTTCAGGAATACTAACTCCATTAATGACTTCTATAGGAATGAGCTTCTTGGGAACGTGAGGTCCTTCTTCTAGAATCTGCAAATATTAATCATCAATAGCTCTTAGATGAACTATCATTCTTTGTCTCCAGAAGAAGTATTTGCCCCTTTCCAACATGGGGACTTTACCGTTTCCAGCTTTATTAGCCATAGATAGTGATTGTATTTAGCAAGTGAAATCTGCTAAAAGGCTCTGATACCAATTGTTAGTGCAATATTAGCACAAGTGTTTGTAGAAAGGGGGGGGGGGGGGGTTGAATACAAACACCTGAAACTTTTTGCACTTGAAAACTTTATACGGCTTATTGAAAACATTCGAACAACTAGAAAAAACTATATGGAATGAACACACAGATTCAAGTTAAAATAGTCATATTATAACTCGAGGTTTTTCTGGAAATCTGTATAATCACAAATGTGATTTACAGCTACAAATTCTGTGAATAAAGTTCACAGCTTCTCACACTCACTAGTTTCTAATATTCTTTGAAATATCTCTCTCAAGATCTATTGCAAAGCTTCTCTCTAGTGTTTTGTGCTTCAGTGTTTGTTTGATCTATTGGAAGGATTCAATAAATTGTTATTTGTGTAATGAGAGCTCCGTTGCTTATATATCAATCAGTGGGTTGAAATCACGTTCTTGTGTCGTGCTTCTCTTTTCAACTTAGCCGCAAGTATGTCACATCTAAACTTTATGTGTCAGACTGCTACAAACTTTGTTGCTGCTTTTCTTCCCCTGATCTGTGTGCATTTAATGCGTGAGAGTTCTCATTGGACCATTAACAAACTTCAAGAAATATCTTTCCAGTTAATATTTCTTGCTTCTGTAACACGTTACGTTGATTTCCGTGTAAGAACTGATGACGGATGTATGCTGTCATAACGATCCACTGACTGCTAGCCCTGACGGACTTTGGTCAGTGCTTCTGGATCCCCTGATGGTTATTGACTGGATCAGGGCTTCGTCCTTCACTTGAGTTATACTCAGTGCTTCTTGACCCTGATGGTTATAGCTGACGGCATACACTGATGGCTTCCACTGATGTCATGTTGGTCATTCTCCCTGACAGGTTACCCTGATGGGTTTGCCTGACACTGATATGTCCCGAAGTGTTTCACTGACGGATTGTTCTGCACTCGTCATACCCTGACAGGTTCCCCTGACAGGTTCCCCTGATAGGTTCCCCCTGATGGGTTCCCTTGATGGGTTCCCACTGATGGGTTCCCCTGATGGGTTCCCACTGATGGTACTTAATCAACGTAACTTTGATTTAGAACTTCTGATGTGCGGAATACTTCGTTTGCTTACAAGTAGCATCAGACATTCTCCTTCACTTTGTCAAGTCCTTTGAATGTTCCTGTTTTTCTGATTTGTCTTGTGAAGTTATTAACTATCCATTGATGAATAAACTTATCATCAGTGGATGCAAAACTTGTGCTAATCTTAAGGTTTATAAAATACCTCAAGTATTTACAGTTGCACAATTTATTACATAATCATCATCATCATCATTTATCTCTAACACAAGGTCATCCACTGATGCCTTCCCCTAACGGTTTCCCCTGACTAGGTCATCCCCTGATGCGTTCCCTTGACAGGTTCACCTGACGAAATCATCCCCTGACGGGTTCCCCTCATGGCTTTCCCTGACGAAGTCATCGCCTGACGGGTTCCCCTGATGGCTTCCCCTGATGGCTTCCCCTGATGGAGTAATCCCTAATATAATATTTTTAGGCTTCCCCTAATGGATTATTTTTACTGATGCCCTTAAAAATACTTGTTCTTTTGATCATCGATACTTCGTTGGCTTTGCCTAGAATGTCTGTCATGCGGAATACTCATCTTCTTTTAAGTAACAAGAGTCATTCCTTGACACTGTTGAGTCCGTTCAAATTATCACTGATTACTCGCTCAGTGCAATGTAGTCCATCCTTTGATGACTAAGTCGTCCATCAGTGGGTGTAAAACTTGTGCAAATATACTAAGCTTTATAGAATACCTTGAGTATTTATAGATTCACAATTATTTCCTAAACATCATCATCATCATCATTTATATCTAACAATCTTCCCCTATTTATGTTTATCAGTTTGATAACCATAAATCTAACTAATGTACTGGCGATGATGTCAAAACCCAAAATTATTGACATTAAAGAATAAATGTATTTGAATAATTACAAAGAATAATTATGTACAAGTATATCACTTTCTGTACAAACAAGGTTCGGAACTTGATGACATTTTCATTTTTGTTGTAAGCAGTTTGACTTAGAACATTCATCGATTCCTCGCTTTTTCTTGTAGCTCCTTCTCCGCAACCTTCTCATTCTCCTGTTGAAGTTGCTTTCCATCTTATGTCCTTGGTCTTTCGGAGCAGGATTAATAGTCACATCGTCTGATTAATGTCTTTGAAGACTTCTACCCCTTTGAAGATTTCTTCCCCTTTTAAGATTTGAAGATTTCTCCCCCTTTTTGGCAGCATCATTAGTGGAAGTTAAGTGGAAGGTAAGAATTGAGATGTGACTTGAAGAACCTTGTTAGAACTATAAGTATTTACAAAAGGCTATATTTTCTCTATTTTCTTTATTTACAAGGATCTCATGCTTATTTCCCTCAACCTCTCCTTTTTCTAAGCCTTCTAAGGCATCACTCTTTTCCTCTCATTTTTCATTGCCTTCTAAGGTAGTACTCTCATTCTCTCCTTGTGCCAAGATCCTCTTAATGGGTTAACCTTGTCTCACTTAAAGTTGTCCTAATTGGGCTCCTATGGGCTGTGTTATCAACAACTGTGGACAAAGTAAGTAATGTATCTACAACTATTGTGTCCACAGAAGTGATTTGAGTAGAAGTGGAAGAGATACGTGTATGTACAATAGGAGAAGTATAACTATTTATTAAAATAGTATTTATGATTGAGGAAGTATAAATACTTAGAGCAATAGTATATACAGTTGTATTTATGTCCCTTGTATGAGCATCAATGATTGAATCATTTAAGAAGGAATCAATCATTTGATAGTCTTGATTGTCAATCACTGTGTCACTGAGTATTGGCTCCTCTATGAAGTGAAAAATTGGAGGATCTGATGTCATAACACTTAGAGTTTGTGTCATGACATTTGAAGAATGTTGAGGCAAAGAAAAAGAGTGTTGTCCCAGTGAAATAGCCTAGAACTTGTAGAAAGGGGGTTGAATTCAAGTTCTTGAAATCTTTTCAAATTCCTATTCTTCAAAGTATTACTACTTGCGAAAATTAAAGAACAAGAACAAGAATAAATTTATAAACAATTGTTTTTATTGATTAACAATTGATTACAAATTCTAACAATCACAAACTAATTGTCAGCTTCAAAATCCTGTACTCTATATATAAATCTTTATAAACATACAACTTCTATTACAACTCTGTAAAATTAATTATAGCTTCCAAATCTGAATTGTAATTCAGCTTCTAATCCTATTCAACATATGTTTTCTATGTACCATTGGAATAGCTATCTCTCTAGTTAGTTTTCTAACCAGCTTCGTCTTCAATATATCTTCAATGTCCATGTCGAAGCTGACTTCTAATTCAAATAGAACTTTGCACTGTATCAGAGAGTAATGCACATTAGTCTCTGACTGCTTAAACTTTAGTCTCTGATCAACTTTAGTCTCCGACAACTTAAGCTTAGTCTCCGATGCCTTAATCTTAGTCTCCGATGCCTTACGCTTAGTCTCTGATGACTTAAGATTAGTCTCCGATGCTTTAAACTGTAGTCTCTGATCAACACTTTCTTTAGTCTCCGATAGACTAAACACAGTCTCTTTCTTGTTGAATTCTCTGTTACAATTTTGATAGTCTCTTACAATACAAATTAACTTACTCTCATATAAAAATAAATTACATGAAATAGAGAGCAAACTATCAGCTACAAAACTTTAAGTGCTATAGATTAACACTAACTGTACATTTTTATATCTAAGTATTCTAATTACAATCATCATCAAATGTTATAAAACCTAACAATCTCCCCTTATTTATGATTATCAAAGTGATAAACATAAATCAAGGTTGATGATGATGTCAAAACTCAAAAATTATAAGAATAACTTAGAATCAAATATTTAAAGAATATGCTAACTACAAATGTACCTAAATTAAGATCTTTGATCTTAAACTCAGCTTCACCAAGACTTAGGTTTAAATCCTGTAGGTCTGGCTTCAAAAAAAAAATAAACAACCAACAATCAACAATTTCAACCTTTCTTTTTACTGATTTCTTTGACTTTTTTTTTTTCCAACAGCTTTCTGAACTTGATCTCATCTTCATCTGATGAATCTTTAAGCATAACAATGAATCCTTCAAGTTCACCCAGCTTTACTGTCTTGATCTGCTTCTCATAGTCAAAGAAAACTACATCCTGATGAAAAGTTTCATACCATAACCTATACGGAAGTGGAGGTATAGTTACTCTTGGCAGCTTGATTCTCTTATTCATTTCTGCAAGCTTCTCCTTAATTTGCCTTCTAAATTCCAAGTTTGGCACAGAACTTTCAGAAACCACAGATAACAACCATTCCATATCTTTGAGTGACTTCATTTCCAGGCTTGGCATAACAAGACTCAAAATCTCTCCATCTTTTTGAATGACTTTGAGATATTCTTTTTCTTGTTTATCCTTTTCAACACTGATAGACTCAACACTTTTTTTAAAAGCTTCCTTTATCTCAGAAATGTTAGCCACCCCAATCCTGGAAATTGTACTACTTGGAACTGATTCTGATTGTTTTGATTCAGGCATAGTTACCAAAGCAGTTTCAGTTCTTTTTGAAGGCTCATTCATCAATGGCTTCCTTCTGGCCTTTTTTTTTCCAGCCTGCTCAATATCCTTATTCCTCCTCCTAGTCTTTGCAGACTTTTGAGCTTTTGTCCTTTTCACAGTCAAGGCCTTTTTCTTAGCTTCCTCCTCCTCTCTTACTGCAGCCATTTCCTCCTCCTCTTGCAATTTCTGAGCAAGCAATGCACCAGTTTCAATCAATTTATGCTCCTGAGGATAAACTAACTCTACTTTCCCATCCACTATTAATTCAATTGGAGTGGGAAAGTGAGCAGTCTTCATGGCATCCCCTAATAACTTAGGTTGTCCTGGTTGAGTAGCTTTTGTCTTCTTTGAATCCTCAACCAGAATGCCCTTGCCTTTGTCTTGTCTGATACTTGGGGCGTTTGCAGTAGAAGGAGAAGCTATTACTGTTGTTGTTGGTGGTGGTATTGTTGTTGTTGATGTTGTTGTAGTTGTAGCTATGCTTGACTTGATGGCTAAATCAAGGTCTTTTTTGGCATTTTGAATTCTTGTAAATTTAGCCACCAAGCTAGCATAGCTTGTCTTCTCAGCCACTGCTTCCTTTGATGACTGACTACTCTCCCCCCTTTTGACATCAGAATCTAAAGGTTTGGAGGAAGTAGTAGCCAGTGCTGGTATGACTGTTTCAAGCAGATGGGTGAGATGTTGAAGAGCATGATCAAATTTATCTTGTTTTGCCATAATGGACTGGACATTGGATTCCAATACTTGAAGTCGCCTTTTGGTGGATAACTGCTCCTTTAATCTTGAATCAATTGAATTCAGCATCCTCCGGGGAAGGTGTCCTTCATAGCATCTTCTGATTTTATCAGTTTCCAGCTCCATTTTCTCTTCAACATGATGGAGTGCAGCCTTGAGACCCGTGATTAGGAAGTGTTGGAACTTCGTATGTTTCTTATCAATCTTGATCACGTCCTCAGAGACTACATCAGAGACCAAATTTGTCAAATAATCCTGCCTTAGTTGGGCAGCTGCTTCATCTAAAGAATTTGTATAGCTTGCATCCAGCCAAGCATCTACATTTTCTTCTTCAATCTCAACTTGCTCAGGTTCATCTGCAACTCATGTCTTCAATGTGGATATGTGATCTTGATGTTGTTGTAGACCATATAAAAGTTCAAAATCAGCATTGGACATGTCTGCTAGTGTTTGTAATGCTGCATCCCCTGGCTGTGAGCTGCCTCCATGTTCCTCTGATGGAGTAGTTTGTGTTAGAGCAGAGGAAATTGGAGCTTCATTTGAGGTGGAGGGTGCAACAGGTTGGAGAAAATCTCCTGCAGAGAATAAATTTTTCTCTCTTTTCTTTTGTTCAAGGATCTCATCCTTGCTCACTCCCTCACCTTTTTCCTGGAGTTGGGCATCCAGCTGCTCTACCTCTCTTTTTTCCAAGCTTTCTAAAGCTTGACTCTCATTTATATGTATAATCTCTCCTTTTTTCAGGTCAGGAGCTTGACTCTCACTAATTATTCTTTCATGCTCTCTCATTTGGATATGTACACTCTGTCATATAGAAAAGGGGGTTAAAGAAGAATTAGTTGTGATGCCAAGGAGAGGGGGTTCCCTTTGTATTTCTGTGGTTAGGGATCTCTCCAGGGAATGTATTGGAGAACTGACTGCACTTGTACTTTGAACAAGTGGTTCTTGTGTGTCAGTCTCTTGGAGTGTTGTCTCTTCTTGGAAAAAATCAAGAAGATTTGAACTATCAAGTTCTAAAGAATCAAGAATAGGAGAAGAGGTAGGGGAATGTACAGATTGGAGTGTTGGCTGCTCCTCAAGAACATAAATTTGAGGAGCATCAAGGGAATGAGACTCTGTGTGTGCACTCCTCGTGTCACTCTTTCTTTTTGATCTTGTCTCTCTCTGGGCTTGCCCCATTGTATGTACAGGGGATTGTGCAGACTCTGTACTTGGTGTTCCTGGTTGGGAACTTTCTTCAATGTTAGTATCCTTTTGGGAGGATGTTAACAGAGTACTGCTTTTCCTTTTAACCTCCAAAGCCTTTTGAGAGGCAATGGATTTTTTTTGGCTTAAGGTTATCACTCTCTTCTTTTTCTGAGTAGCCAACTCAGTCTCCTTATCTCCCTCAGCCTCACTGTTACCCTCTGTTGTTTTTCGTTTAATGGGTAACTTTGTGGCTTTCTTTGTTTTTACAAGTATTAAATTAGAACCTTGTTTTCTATAAAAAAGTGTTTTAACTATGACACCTCTAACAAATTTATTTTCAATTAAAAACTGAGAGAGTGTATCATACCAGGCCCTGGGTGATTGTTTTAAGCCATAAAGTGCTTTATCTAACTTGTAGACATGATTTGGAAACTTGAGATCTACAAAACCTAATGGTTGTTCAACATAGACCTCTTCTTCCAACTTTCCATTCAAGAAAGCACTTTTGACATCTATCTGGTACACCTTGAAGTTTTTATAGGTTGCATATGCCAAGAAAATCCTTTTTGCTTCAAGTCTTGCAACTGGTGCATAGGTTTCTTCATAGTCAATTCCTTCTTCTTGAGAATAACCATTTGCTACCAATCTTGCTTTATTCCTTGTTATTGTACCAACTTCATCTAATTTGTTTCTGAAGACCCACTTGACACCAACTATTGATCTATTCCTTGGTTTGGGAACCAATCCCCAGACTTTATTCCTTGTGAATTGGTTTAATTCTTCCTGCATGGCTATTACCCAGTCAGGATCTTGAAGTGCTTCTTCAATTTTCTTTGGCTCAATTTTTGACAGAAAACTGAGATAAAGATACTCATTTTGTGTTGCACTTCTTGTCTTGACTCCTTCCTCTAAATCTCCAATAATTAAATATGGTGTATGATCTCTCAACCAAGGTCTTGCAGGAGGCAGATTTAATCTTGAAAATGAGGCTTCATTTTCTGGATTGACATTGTCCAATCTAGTTGTTGGATCAGAGACTGCTCCCCCTAAACCAGTGACTTCTTCATTATTAGCTCCCCCTGAACTATTTGTCTCATCTTGACTGACTACTTCAGTAGTCTCTGGCGTTTCATTAGTCTCTGATTGTGCACTTATATTACCAGTCCCTTGTGTTTTATCAGATGCTAAAACTCTAGTTTCTGATGTAGTATTAATCCTTGGTACTTCATACACAACCGTTAACTCCCCCTCACTAATCGAAGGAACATAGTCATCTAGGAGTAATTCTTCAGTCTCTGATGGATCCATCCATGCATCCAATTCATTTTTAAATTTGAGAGGTTCATGCAATCCTTGTCCAATCATTCCTGGAATCTTACTATCATCAAAAACAACTTGAATGGATTCCACAATGACCTTTGTTCTTAGATTATACACTCTATATGCCTTGCTTGATAGAGAGTAACCTAAGAAAATTGCTTCATCAGATTTGCTATGAAATTTTCCTCTTGTTTCTGATGAATCTCTCAGCATAAAGCACTTACAACCAAACACATAGAGAAACTTGAGAGTTGGTTTTCTCCCTGTCATTAACTCATATGGTGTTTTGTTGTAAGTCTTTTTGATCAAGGACCTATTATGTGTAAAGCAAGCAGTATTAATTGTTTCTTCCCAAAAATAGGTTGGAAGCTTTGACTCTTGTAACATTGTCCTTGCTGCTTCAATAAGGGTTCTATTTTTTCTTTCAACAACTCCATTTTGTTGAGGAGTTCTTGGAACTGAGAATTGATGAGATATCCCTTTTTCAGTGCAGAATTCATTTACATGAGAATTTTTGAATTATGTTCCTTTATCACTCCTTATAACCCTTACTGTTTTTCCTGACTCAGTTTTTATTTTCTTGATATGATCAATAATTAATTGAGCAGCTTCATCTTTTGAGTGAAGGTATTTTACCCAAGTATACCTTGTGTGATCATCCACTATAACCAAAGCATATCTGTTTCTTAATATTGACATCACATTCACTTGACCAAATAAGTCCATATGTAATAACTGTAAAGGGTCAGTGATTGATGGTGCTGGTTTGCTCTTGAATGACACACTTCTTTGTTTTCCTTTCTGGCAAGAATCACACACCCTTTCTTGTGTAAATTCCAATTGAGGAATGCCAGCTACCAATCCTTTTCTCACCAAATTGTTGATGTTTTTGAAGTTTAAGTGGGAGAGCTTCTTATACGAAAGCCAACTTTCATTAGCTGAGGCTTTTCTATAAAGGCATGTGACTTGATCAGTGGAAGAAATTAGATTTGCAGTGTACAAATTTCCTTTTCTTTTTCCTGTCAATATCACATTTCCAGATTCCTTGTCACACACCTAGCACTGATTTTCTTTGAAGGTGACATAGAATCCTCTATCACATAGTTGACTGTTAGGTTTTATAACATTTGATAATGATTGTCTTTAGATTACTTAGATATACAAATGTATAGAAAGTGTTAATTAATAACACTGAAGTTTTGTAGCTAGTAGTTATCTCTTTGGTTGTAATTTATTTATTCTTTATAAAGAGATAGATTCATTTTTTATCTGTAAGTAACTGCTGAAAAGTTGTATCAAAGCTTCAACAAGTGAAAGTGTGTATTTGATCTGTTAGAGAATACAAAAAGGCAACACTTGTCAGAGACTAAGGATTTTGTCTATCGAAGACTACGACTTACGTCATCAGAGACTAAGTCTAAAACATCAGAGACTAATGATTACATCATCGGAGACTAAGTCTAAAGCATCAGAGACTAAGCTGACGTCATCAGAGACTAAGCCTAAAATCATCGGAGACTAATAACTTTGTCGGAGACTACACAACCTAATCAGAGACTAAAAGACCAGAGACTAAATGATCAAGGACTAAAGACTGAAGCCATCAGGGACTAGTCGTGACTTATTCCCTAATGAGATATAGAGTTCGAATTGAATAAGGAATGCCTTTCACATAGATCAAGATAATATTGAAGAGGTGGCTGGTAAGGAAACAAGCCAAAAGTCTGTTCCTAATAAAAAAGGAAAGATTATGTTTGATTCGAATAAGGAAGCTGAATCATTATTGATTTAGAATAGGAAACTGATTTAATTGTAATTCAGTTTTAGTAGCTGTAATTTTTTACAGAATTAAAATTCGAAGCTATATAGAATTCATAGTTTGTTTCTTTACTATACAGAAAAAAAGAAAAGAAGCTGACGATCATATTGTTAAGATTGTTAGAATTTGTAATCAATTGTTAAAGCAATAGAAAGCAATTGTTTATAAATTGATTTGAGTTCTTGTTCTTTATTTCCGCAAGTAATAATTGATTTCTTGAAGAACAAGTAATTGAAAAGAATTCAAAAAACTTGTATTCAACCCCCCCTTCTATAAGTTCTCGGCTATCTCACTGGGAAAACATTGACTCACACGTAACATATTATGCTTTAAGTCATCAACTAGTGATACCTCAATGAAAATGATATTACCATGTTCAACATTTCCATAGCCCTTTGTATGACCTTTGCTATCATCTCCAAAAGTTACCTTAGGACCACTCTTTTCTTCATACTGTTTAAGCAGGGACTTGTTTCCTGTCATGTGCCTTGAACATCCACTGTCCAAGAGCCATGATTTTTTCTTTTTGCCCTGCACAATGAGAATAACTAGTTAGAATATTTTAGGACCCAGATTTTCTTGGGTCCTTTCTCACTAGTTTTAGAATCAAGACTTGACTCAGGTGGAGTTGATTGTCTATTAGAATTTCTTACTTTTACTGAACAATCAATAGTCTTGCTTCTTGATGTGAGAGACTACCAAGTTTAGAATTTTCACAATTATTGCAAAGATGGTTGGTATACCTTTTACAGGTGATTTTTCTTTAGTTATCTTTGTTGGTACAGTCTCTACTATAGGAACTCTATTTTTACTCCTACAATGCATAGCTATGTGGTTGGGGTTTCCACATATGTGACATGTTTTTCTAGGAGCATCAGGCATTCTAGCATAATTAGTATATTTATTGATGCCTATTTTTCCATTCCTATTCCTTCTTCCACTGCTAGACTCCACTGACTTTTCAACCTTAGGCTCAGTAAGATTTTCCAATTTCTTGTTTAATTGTGTCTTGGTCATGAATCCTATATTCAATCTTTTACTTTCACTCTTTTCAACAGTATTCACTGAATTTTGATCATTCTTTATAACTGCAGTGACATGTTGACTTTGAGTGTTGATAAATTTAGATTCAATGACTGGTGAGACAAAATTAATTCTTTTAATGGGAATTGGCTTGTTAGTCATGGAATTAACAGCTTCAACAAGATCTTCCATATCTGTTTTCTTACCCAGGTACTCATCATAACCTAGACCAGATTTTTTATCTACAATTTGACTACCTACCAAGTCTGACATCTTTTTAGAAGATTGATTCCATTTTTTTATTTTAGCCTGTTCATTTTCAAGTTGTTCGACTAAATAATATTCCCTCTTTTTCAAAGCATCTATCATGTGATGAGCTTTATCCAGTTCTGACTTGATAGTATCAAATTGTATTTGTCTCTCTTCAAGAAATCTATTTCTTTTCAAGAGTTGGTCATGTGATTCTTTAACTTTGGCATGTTCAATGGTTAATGATCTAAAACTAACATGCAAGTCAGACATATCTTTTTGTATGCTTTCTATACTAGATGTATCAATTAAATTAAGCACATTAAAATTCTGAATTGCATCACATATCTTTGTAGAATCACTTGGCTCATCAGTTTGAACCATCAAGGGAAAGTTGACAATTTCTTCCTTAGAGTCACTGTCAATCCAATCCTTGTCTTCAGTAATCAAGGCCTTGCTTTTTGACTTGTACTTTTTATCAGCAAGATCATTCCCTGATTTTCTGTTCTTTTCATCCTTAGATCTTTCTGTAGATCTAGGCTTCTTGCACTCATTGGCAAAGTGCCCTATCCCATCACAATTAAAACATCTTATCTTCTTCTTGTCAAAGGTCACAGTTTGACCTTCTCGTTTTGGGTTAGGCTTCCTTGATGATTTTCTCCCTTTTCTGCTAGCTCTAAATTTTTTGAATTGCTTCACCATGAAAGCCATGAATTCCTCCATGTCATCATCAGTGTTTGATTCTATTTCTTCATCAGTCGAGCTTGTAGTGTCGGTTTCATCATCAAGTTCCTCATGAGACTTCTTTGTCTCAACCATTAGTGCAGCTCCTTTGTCCCTGTCATGCAGCTTTTGTCTTTGCTCTATTTCTAGTTCATAAGTCTTTAGATTTCCATAGAGCCTGTCCAATGTGAGAATGTCCAAATCATGAGCTTCTCTTATTGCAATTGTTTTTGGATCCCAACTTGGTGGGAGTGCCCTCATGAATTTGGTATTAACATCTTCATTGTCATAGGACTTTCCAAGTATTTTCAGGTCATTGAGCAAATCATTGAATCTATCATAAACTGATGTTATTGATTCAATAGACTTTGCTTGAAAGAATTCATATTGTTGTGTTAACAATGACATTTTATTCTTTCTTACTTGGTCTGTCCCCTCACATAGGACTTTGATGGTGTCCCAGATCTATTTTGATGTTGTGCATTTAATGATGCTTGTGAACATATTTTTATCCAATCCATTGTAAAGTATGTTCATCACTTTAGCATCCTTAAACACTTGTAACTTGTCTTCATTAGTATAGTCACTTTTTGTAACAAGTTCAAAGTGTTCAGGAATAATTGTTCCTTCCACAGTTTTTGAAGAAACAAATTTCCTTGGTTGATAGGGACCCTTCCCAATCCTATCAATGTATTCGGGATCTGTTGCTCTCAAGTGCATATACATCTTTTGTTTCCAGATTGGATATTCTTCTCTTTTTAAAATTGGAATTCTGGTTCCACCATCACGACTTCCTGCATATGCCATTATGCTGGAGCTGCTTCCTTCATCATTGGCCATCTCTGGATCTTGTTAATTGAAATTTATCAATTAATATGCTCTGATACCAATTGTTGTCCCAGTGAAATAGCCTAGAATTTGTAGAAGTGGGGTTGAATACAAGTTCTTGAAATATTTTCAAATTCCTATTCTTCAAAGTATTACTAATTGCGAAAATTAAAGAACAAGAACAAGAATAAATTTATAAACAATTGCTTTTATTGATTAATAATTGATTACAAATTCTAACAATCACAAACTGATTATTAGCTTCAAAATCCTGTACTCTCTATATAAATCTTTATAAACATACAACTTTTATTACAACTCTATAAAATTACTTACAGCTTCCAAATCTGAATTATAATTCAGCTTCTAATCCTATTCAACATATGTTTTCTATGTACCATTGGAATAACTATCTCTTTAGTTAGTTTTCTAATCAGCCTCGTCTTCAATATATCTTCAATGTCCATGTCGAAGATGACTTCTAATTCAAATAGAACTTTGCACTGTATCAGAGAGTAATGTCACATTAGTCTCTGACTGCTTAAACTTTAGTCTCTGATCAACTTTAGTCTCTGACAGCTTAAGCTTAGTCTCCGATGCCTTAATCTTAGTCTCCGATGCCTTAC
>CM025786.1:53632824-53652023 GCA_014636745.2 Centella asiatica | reverse complement strand
TCTGATCAACACTTTCTTTAGTCTCCGATAGACTAAACACAGTCTCTGTCTTGTTGAATTCTCTGTTAGAATTCTGATAGTCTCTTACAATACAAATTAACTTACTCTCATATAAAAATAAATTACATGAAACAGAGAGTAAACTATCAGCTACAAAACTTTAAGTGTTATAGATTAGCACTAACTGTACATTTGTATATCTAAGTATTCTAATTACAATCATCATCAAATGTTATAAAACCTAACAAAGAGTATAAAGGTGTAGAAGGGAGAGTTGGCTGAATCACTGAGTAAGGAGGTGATTTATCAAGTGAAGTTGTGTGTGCACTCACCATGTAAGATATCTGCAAGTGGCTCTCAGAGGCCCTGATGTTGGTTTCATCAGGGACTATGGTTAGTGTATGTGCCTCACTCAATTGTGTCCCTGGTTGGGGACTTTGTTCAATAATTGAATCCTTTTGGGAGGAGACAATTAGTGATGTGTTTAATTTATTATTAAGGTCAGTATTCTTTTGGGAGGATATTGCCTGATTTGGTTTAGGGTCAACACACATGGCTGTCCTCTTCTTCTTCATTCTCTTCAAGCCAATCACTCTCTCACCTTGCTCCCCCTCAATAGATGAGGTTACTTCAAAGGGTATTCTTTTAGTACCTTGAGTCTTTTGGGAGATTGAAGGTTGGGCTATTTAGAGTGGTTGTGTAGAAATTGGTAATACTACTTGGGTAGACAGAAAGGAGGTAGATGTCTCTGTCATAGTAGTTGAAATAGAAGAAATAAGAGATTGAGAAAAAGAAGGATGTGTAAGTAATACCTGCTGAGTAATCCTGACCCTGATATACACTTTTGATACATACCTTGCAAAAATAAATAAATAAATAAATAATATATATATATATATATATATATATATATATATAATTTTTTTTAACATATAACCATCTATCAGTAACAGTATCAGGAATTTATGAGATGAGTTAGAAATACTAGTGCTTAAGCACTTATTAGTTTGAACTCAACAACAATTTCTTTGACATGACTTCAGCAAGTTGATCAATTTTTATCTTGCATATTTCACCATTCCTAGCTCTCCCACTAGATAGATAAAAGTGGCTTCATCAAGAGTTTTGGTGAAGATGTCTGCTAGCTGCTTGTTTGTTGGTACAAAGTGTAGTTCAATAGTTCCATTCATAACATGTTCCTTGATAAAGTGATACCTGATCTCTATATGTTTAGTTTTGGAATGTTGCACAGGATTTTCAGCAATTGCAATGACACTTCTGTTATCATACAAAATTGGAATTTTGTTGAAGTTTAGGTCATAGTCCAATAACTGATTCTTCATCCATAGGATTTGTGTACAACAACTTCCAGCTACAATGTATTTAGCTTCAGTAGTAAATGTTGATATTGAATGCTGCTTTTTGTTGAACCAAGATACAAGTCTTCCTCCTAGAAATTGATAGCTTCCTGTTGTACTCTTTCTGTCAATTCTGCATCCTCCAAAGTCAGCATTAGAATACCCAAGTAATTCAAATCCAGACTCCTTTGGATACCAAAGTCCCAACTCTGTAGTGCCCTTGATGTACCTCAAGATTCTTTTCACTGCAATTAGATGAGACTCTCTTGGATCAGCTTGATCTTGCACAAAGACATATTGCAAACATAATGTCAGGCCTACTTGCTGTTAGATACAATAGAGAACCAATCATTCCCCTATAAGTCTTTAGATCAACTTTCTTTCCATTCTTATCAGGGTTAATCTTGGTTGCTATGGCCATAGGTGTCTTTGCTACCTTTGAGTCTTTCATGTCAAATTTCTTGAGAAGTTCTTTGGCATATTTTGTCTGATGTATGTAAATCCCATCAGTGACTTGTTTGATCTGCAGCCCCAAGAAATAAGACAATTCACCCAACAAACTCATTTCTTACTTGCTTTGCATGAGCTTGGAGAACTTTTCACACAGTCTAGTGTCAGTGGATCTAAAGATGATATCATCAACATATATTTGAACCATGATTAGATGACCTTAGTGTTGTCTAAAGAACAATGTCTTGTCAATGATACCTCTTGTGAACTTGTTATCCACTAGAAACTTTGGCAGTGTGTCATACCAAGCTCTAGGAGCTTGCTTCAGTCCATAAAGTACTTTCTCTAGTTTGTAAACATGTTTTAGGAATCTTGAGCTTTCAAATCCTGGAGGTTGTTGTACATATACCTCTTGTTACAGTTTCCCATTGAGAAAGACACTTTTCACATCCATTTGAAAAACTTTAAAGTTTGAATGTGCTACATAAGCTAAGAAAATTCTTATAGCCTCATGTCTGGCCACTGGTGCAAAAGTCTCATCAAAGTCAATCCCTTCCTGTTGAAGATATCCCTTTGCCACCAGTCTTGCTTTGTTTCTTATAACAATGTTAGCTTCATCCATCGTGTTTCTGAATACCCACTTGGTACTAATTATAATTATGTCTTTGGGTTTAGGAACCGACTTCCATACTTGATTTCTTTCAAATTGATTCAGTTCTTCCTGCCTAACCATGATCCATTCTACATCTTCCATGGCTTCTTCAAATATCTTTGGCTCTAATTGAGAAAAAAAGCAAGCATATAGGCATTCATTAGATATAGCTTTTCTGGTTTACACTTTTTGATTTGGATCACCAATGATTAATTCTTTGGTGTGATCCCTATACCATTTGGGCTTAGAGAGCTATCTTGATGATCTTGCTTGATTATCATCTTCTCCCTAAGTCTGTGCTACCAGCTTATGAGAAAACTCACCTTGAATTTATGCTTAAATCAGGGTTAAAGTTATCCCTACTGGTACATTTTCTGATGGATTATCCCATGATGGAGTACTCTCTAATTTGTTGTCCAGGAGATTAACTCCATCAATTGAGGGGGCTTCATTGTTGTTGGTACTCTCTTCCATTTTTTTGCACTCATCAGCTTCATTCTCTTGATAATTAGAATTATCTTCATTTTCAAATCTGAGCTCTTCATGAAAACCAGGGTCTTCAAGTCCAGAGATCTCTCGATCATCAAAAGCTACAAATATAGACTCCATCACCACTTGGAGTCTCTTGTTGTAAACTTTGTAGGCCTTAGATGTCAGGGAGTAACCTAGGAAAATAGTTTCATCAGCCTTTGAGTTAAATTTTCCTAAGTTTTCACAAAAATTCCTTAATACAAAGCATTTGCATTCAAAAACATGTAGGAACTTGATGTTTGGTTTCCTCCCTGTCATTAGGTCATATGGTGTCTTATTGTGAGTCTTGTGGATCAAAGACCTATTTTGAGTGAAGTAAGCAATGGAAACTGCCTCAGCCCAAAAATAGGTAGGAATTTTTTCCTCTGCTAACATTGTCCTAGCAGCTTCTATTAGGATTCTATTCTTCCTTTCTACTACACCATTCTGTTGAGGAGTTCTTGGAGCAGAAAAATGTATGATTAATACCTTTCTCCATCAACAGCTGCATTCTTGAATTCAATCCCATTGTCTGTCCTCAAAATTCTAACCATTGACCCTGACTCAGTTTCCACTTTCTATATATGGTCAATGGTTTGTTTAGGTACTTCAGTTTTGGCATGTTGAAACTTGACCTAAGTATATCTGGTGTAGACATCCACAATGACCAATGCAAATCTTTTCTTTGATACTGACATTATGTTAACAGGACCAAAGAGATCCATATGAACCAATTGAATTGGATCCTTGATCATTGTGGCTTCCTTGCTGACAAAGGATGATTTCCTTTGCTTCCTTTGTTGACATGCTGAACATAATCCTTCTTGAATGAATTCCACTTGAGGTAGTCCAGTTACCAACTCTCTCTTTACCAAGTTATTGATGGTTTTATAGTTCAGGTGAGAGAGATTCTTGTGTCACAGTCTGCTCTCATCAAATGTTTCCTTGCTATAGAAACATGACTCTCCATTCACTGACTTAAAATCAGCAATATAAAGATCTCCTTTCCTAATCCCTGATAAGACCAGCTTCCCATCACTTTCATTTGAGATTAAGCACTAAACCCCTTTGAAAGTAATGATGAATCCCTTATCACAGAGTTGACTTATGCTTTAGCCCATCAACTAGCACTACATCTTCAAATGAGACATCCCCATTTGCTACTTTGCCATAACCAAGAGCTAGTCCTTCGCTGTTGTCACCAAAAGAGATCACTAGACCAACCTTTTCTTGGAACTTTGTGAGCAGGGCTTTATTTCCTGTCATGCGTCTTAAGCAGCCACTGTCTAGAAACTATATTTGTCTGCCTTTGACTTTTCCCTACACACAAAGAATATTTAATTTGATTTTGGTACCCACGTGGATTTGGATCCTCTAAGTTTAGTCACAATTAATGGTAAAACAACTTTTTCATTACTTATGACTTTTGGTTTAGGCAAAATACACACTTTTTCCTTTTTAGGAGCTTCATTATAAACTTTAGATTTACCAACAAATTTCTTTTCTTTACCCTTAGGGGTACATGCTTGAGCAGTAGGTAAATCATCAACATATAAAATCTTGCTAGTTAAAATCTGTGGTTTTTTCTTTGCATTAAAAAGAAAGATGATTATTGCTACCACAGTTCCAACACACTTTCCTAGGGGCTTCCTGAATAGGGGTGTAGTTACTATCTTTGTTTACACCTAGTTTTCCATTCCTATTATTTTTCTTATCCCCTGACAGGCCTTTATCCCTTGAAGGGCTTCGACGACCTGATGCACTCTTATCCCCTGATGACTGTGTATCCACTGATGCACAGTTCTTTCTTGAAAGGGGGTTTGAGTGCTTTGGAAAGAAAAAAATTCTTGCCTCTCCCATCACTTGTGGAATCTTCACTCATCGGGAAAACATTCCCTTTTTCTAGCTTTGTTACAGCCTTTATAAACCTGATAGGTTGTATAGGCCTTTTTCCAAAACTAGTTGCATTTTCAACCTCAATAGTAGGTTGCATCACTAGAGTCTCCTCATAGCCTAAACCAAATTTATGATCAGATTTCTGACATTTTAATTGATCAACTAGTTTCTTGCTCGACTCATTCCATCTCTTTATGACCTCCCTCTCCTCTCTCAAAAGCTTGGAGGTCCATTCTTATCTCTTTATGGCATAGTCAAGAAGGTTCCTAGTCTTTGAGAGTTCTTTTTCAAGATTCTCAAGTCAAGATAGTTCTGATTCTAACAGAGTATTTCTAGTAGTCAATCTCAGCTACATCACTTCTTAAAGTGTCATAAAGGTCTCTTATCTCACAATTCATTTCCTTAACAGTTTTGAAACAATTAGTTTTTGACATGTTAGAGGAAATTTTGAGACTTACTTGTGAGCTGCTATTGTTAGTGGATGAGGCCATTAGAGCTAAGTTGACATATTCCTCAGTGTCTTCTTTATCTGAGTCAACCCAGTCCTTTCCCTCTGCAATATAAGTTTTTCCCTTCTTGTTAGCATTAAGAAGGTCAAAGTATTTCTTCTTGTAATCCACTTCAGCATCTTTTCCTTTGGATTCACCTTCCTTTGTGGCCTTGCGACACTCATTTGCAAAGTGGTCCATCTCATTGCATTTGTAGCACTTTATTCTAGACTTATCAATAAAGTTGCTTGTGCTACTGGGTTTCCTTGCTGAAAATCTTTTTGATCCAGATAGCTTTTGGAATTTTAGTTTGGAAAACCTTTTTGCAAGGAAGGCCAAGGTTTCATCCATCTCTTCTAACTCTTCAGGAGTGTACTCAGTCTCGTTTGAGTCAGCTTCATAGTCCCCCTCTTCTTCAGCATCTCCAGACTGCTACTTCATCAAGACACTTGGTCTTGCTTCATCTTTATTCTTCTTGCTAGCCATCAGAGCTACAGATTTTAGCTTTCTAGTATCCTTAGACATTTCAGATCTCTGTTGAACCTCCAGTTCATATGTCTTTAGGGTACCATAGAGTTTGTTCAAGTCTAGGAGATTCATGTAATTGGATTCTCTAATGGATGTTGTCTTCGGATCTCATGATATGGGAAGAGCTCATGATCTTTTTGTTCACGTCTTTGTTGGTATAGATCTTCCCATACATCCTCAGGTCATTTACTAACCTGTTGAATCTGTCAAACATTTCAGTGAGTGATTCACCATTTTTCATTGTGAACCACTCATACTGTTGTGTTAACAGCTACAGTTTGTTTTCCCTCACGTCTTCAGTGCCATCACATAAGATCTGAATGGTATCCCATATTGACTTAGATGGTGTTAGATTCATGATACTGTTTAGCATATCATCATCTAGTCTATTATATAGGATAACTGTTACTTTTAGATCTTTTTTCACCTTTTCCTACTCCTTTGGAGTCATTTCATCGGTAGACTTTGAGACTAATCCTTCAGGGATGTTGACTCCATTGACAACCTCCTGAGGAATGAGCTTCTTTGGCACGTGAGGGCCATCTTCTAGAATCTATAAGCATTCATCAACGATTGCTCTTAGATGAACTATCATGCATTGTCTCCAGAAGAAGTACTTTCCCCTTTCCAACATGGGGACCTTACTAATTCCAGCTTTGTTGGCCATTGATAAAGATCTTCTACCAAGTGTAGACTGTTAGTTGGCTCTGATACCAATTGTTAGAACTAAAGAAGCTCAAGTGTTTGGGGGAAGGGCAGGGGGAAAGGGGGTTGAATACAAACACTATAAACTTTTTGCAATTTTAAAACTTATGTTACACAGGCTGGAATAACTGCATAATCAGAAAAACTCTATTGAAATGATTTGCAGTATCAATGATTTACATGTAAGTCCTGATGACGTGTGGATTAGGTCATAACGATCCACTAATGCCAAGCCCTGATAGAGACTTGATCTGTGTTTCTAGATCCTCTGATGATAAGTTATTGAAGGCAACTTGATCAGTGTTTCATTATTCACCGATGTCAAGCCCTAATGGAGACTTGATCAGTGCTTCATTATTCACTGATGTTATGACCTTCTTGTTATCCACTGAAGGGTTCCACTGACGAGTTGATCTTTTGTCGTCGTCAAACTTATCGGGCAATCTAAGTCATCGCTAATCTCGTCAGGCAATTTAAGTCATCGCCAAACTCGTCGTCAATGGATAAAAATGACTAGCGCCAAAGTCACTTTTAGCCATCGCTAAACTCGTAGTCAATGTATTAAAGTCACTTGTACCCATCGCCAAACTCATTGCGAGATAATCTGTCGCCAAAGTGATTTTTAGCCATCGCCAAACTCATCGGGAGATATGTTGTCACCAAAGTCTGGACATTAGAGTGATTCCTTTGATGGGTTCCCCTGACGAGGTCATTCTTTGATGCCTTCCCCTAATGGCTTCCCCTGACTAGGTCATCCCCTGATGCGTTCCCCTAACAGCTTCCTTTAACGAAGACATCCCCTAACGGGTTCCCTTGATAGCTTCTCCTGACGAAGTCATCGCTTAACGGGTTCCCCTGATGGCTTTCCCTAACGAAGTCATCGCCTGACGGGTTCCCCTGATGGAGTCATCCCCTAATACAGTATTTTTAGGCTTCCCCTGATGGGTTCTTTTTATTGATACCCTTAAAAATACTTGTTCTTTTGATCGTCAATCGTTGGCTTTGCCTGGAATGGCTGAAATGCAGAATACTCATCTTCTTTTAAGTAACAACAGCCATTCCTTGACACTATTGAGTCCGTTCAAGTTATCACTGATGACTCACCCAGTGTAATATAGTCCATCTCCTGATGACTAAGTCGTCCATCAGTGGATGCAAAACTTGTGCAAATATACTAAAGTTTATAGAATACCTTGAGTATTTACTGATGCACAATTATTTCCGAAACATCATTATCGTCATTTATATCTAATAGAGGGCAAAAATGAAATAAAATTTGTTTTTTTACTTCTCCTTAATTTGCATGAAAGAGTGTATTTTGTTCGCTCTTTTGGGGATAGAGGGAGTGATATGCAAAACATAATGATAGATTGATTATTTTAATAAATAATTTCTACTATTATTGATTTAATTGTCATTAATGAATTATAGTAAATCATATTATTATTCGTAATTATTGATTTGATTATAGTTATTTTAGTTAATTACATTTATTAATTTTATTATGATTAATTTAACTCTAATATAGTGAATTCATTATCAGTCAAACCAATCTTCAAACTACTTTTTGAATTTATTATATTATTATTATCATATAGAACTCGCGAACAAATCTTGTAGATTAATATATTAGTATAAAGAGATAAATTGTAATTTAGTTTGCAAATGGATTAACTCTCATTCAGTCTGGTTCGTGAACAACTCTAGTAAATTAATATAGTACTATAGAACCATAAATATTATTATATTATATAGAGTTCATGAATATATATTGTGTATTAATATATTAGTATAGATAAATTGTAATTTAGTTTGCAAATGGGCTCATTTTATTTTAATTTTAAATTATATAATTTCACAAAACTAATGTGTGTTGAAGTATTTCTAATTTAGAAAGAATGGACTAATATCTTAGAATAGATAAATAATGGGCCAAAAATAAAAATTTCAACTTGATATATACCTAATCAATCAATCTAAATAGTAAATATACATCATTTAATATGATGACTTGAGTCTTTATCTGTTTTAATAGGTACATGTGTAAGCATTTTGGTTCATTTTGTTTATATGAACTATGTGATATAAGAAGAAATTGTCTCGTATTATTTCTTTTGGCATAAGTGTTCTATGTGAAGCAAAAATATTAGTCATAATTAATCGCATATTAGTAAATTAATCATGTGGCAAATTAATTTTGATTGCAACGTTATCGTCACCAATATCAGCGTTGATTCTGGTTAAGTTAAAATAAAATAAATAAATAAGTAACAAAAAATATATATATCTATATATAAGAAAGGAAATTAATACGTCTATCCGATCTGAAATCTCCTATTCATTTCAGTTGACGGAACTCCTCAAATAACTTTCAAGTCATTTTGGTGGATACAGTTGTACATCTTACTTCTTAAAGAAAAGGAAATGAAAATCAAAATTGTATATGGAAAACTAATTAATCTTTCAGTTATTTTTAATTACAAATTATGCCACCATACTAATATTATGTTGGCACCATACTGTCATGTATTCTTAGATATCAATCAATCGATTACTTTTCCTTTAATTTAATACACAGCTGGATGTCTAACGAAAACGCCAGCTGTCTATTTCGTTAGTAACCCACTGATTTCTCCGAGAATCGGGTGCTTCTTAATTTTTGTAGAATTTAAATAAGATGATGATGTCAGCGCCGTGAAATTTTAACAATTTACCGCTTTGAATTTTTACAAGACTTTTGACTTTCTAAATTCTGCTATAAACACAGTTAAAAAAAAAAAAGTGGATGGAAACTAAAAGAGTGATACGACTATATAGAACACCACAACAGTATTCAGGTGATGTGAATTATTTCTTCAATAATCCTTCAAATGGTTTTGAAGGTAGACGAAAGTCGTCATTCTCTTTGTTATTTGAAATGATTCACTCAGCTGGATATATCTCTCCGAAAGTAATATATTCTTACATCTACATAGACAATACCAATAATTGTAAAAAATAATTATGAAAGAAGAATACGAATATATATAGATTTTTGCTTCAAATATCACATCTTTGGAATACCCATTTGTTACCCTAAAAAGATATATATATATATATATATACACACACACACATATCATTTTAATCACGTTATCAAACTTAACATAAACTTGTTCCAATTAAGATTCTACATTTACCCATATATTTTCAATGTTTTGTGTACATATAACATTAATTAATAAACTATAATTAATATTTCTCAATCATTATTATTATTATATTTTGAACATACATTTTAACAATCTTCTCATGTGTTCTAAATATAAAATAATAATAATGAACCATACATGAACACATAATACCAAAATATCATGAAACTAAATCCAAATAAAATCATCTATATTGAGGTTTTGAATCATCTATCTAAATCAAATTAAACTAAGTATTGAGATTTTGAATCAAGAACAAATCCAACAAATGAATAAGTTCACATGTAGATCAATAATATTTGAATAAAATAAAATAAACGAATAAAAGGACTTAGAGATTCAATTAACCACAAGATTCCACTCGTCTAGTAGATCATCATTCTCAATAGATAAATCCATTTTTCTCCTTCAATTTTAACTTTTTATGTAAATTTTTTCTAAATTGACAATTTAACATAGAATTCTGTGTAAGGCGTCCTCCAACGAATTCCATTAACTAATCATCACTTAAAAAACAATACAAGCATCTAGTTTAGACTTTCTAAACTTAGTAGAAGTCATATCAAAACATGATACAAAAAAAAGAAAAAAAAACTTTAATTCTTCATTTTAGGTACTAGTCGGATTCAAAAAATGTACTAATCATTTCTGATTAATATAGTTTGATGTTTAAGTGTCTAGTTCAACTTTTGAGAACTTAACACTAACCACATATCAAGCTACAATACATCATCACTAAGTTTTAAATCATAAAATAGTTTGGTATAGAAGTATCTAATTCAACACAAAAGAATTTAGTACAAATCATAAAATAAAACTATTTCTCATCACCAACAAGTTTCCAACACATACAACCCGTCCAATTATGGTTTCTCTCATGAAAGATAAAAATGACACATGTTTTATTTTGGAATGTTATAGCTTTATATAACACGATTTTATTATGATGTATCATCAAATTTGCAATGATACAACAAGTCATGAGAGGTGTATCATCAAATTTGGAATGATATAAATAAACTACAATATCAAGACATATCAAATTATAATACTTAAACAATAGATCACACTAAAAGTAATATGCCCTCAAGCCGATCACGTTAGACGTGATGGAACATTTATTTTGTAATCTTATTTATTTATTAATAAAAGAATTATTTATTCAAAGGCGTTTATTTATATGTTTAAGTTGTTAAATATATTAACCCATAGTTTAGAGTTATATTTTAGGATAATGATGAGATCATGCTAATGAGATCTAAAATATGTTAACTCGAAACTAAAAATATTCCTAATCGTAGGATCACTAATAAGGGTGTTAGTGAATCCGGAAAGATTAGTACATACTGTGCTTGCTCTTAACAAGAGGATGATTGATCTCATAATCATTTGTGTGACGACATTAAAGCAAGTATGTAGGTACTTATTAGTGAATAAGTTCACTGAACGTGACTCGCTTAAATGAACACCTAATGGAGTTTTACCTGCTTGTCAATAGGAGTTCATCTAGTGATAGTTGTACAAGTGATCCTTAGACTTGAGATCGTTGCAGTTATCTTGTGTACACTAAATTATACTTTGTCATATATCTTAACTCAAGCAGTGTATATAAGTGTATGTTCGGGTATAATAAAGTGTACATGGAGATAAGTGAATGATCAACAAAGGATCTACCGCTTCCAGTAAAGGGAGAGAATGTCCTATGCGATTCCATTAGTGACAACTCGGGAATCTCTGGCCAGAGTGAAATGATAATTAGAATGTGTTTCTAATTGACATTATATTGAGTTGTGAATCTATGAATCGGAATGCATATGATTAAATAAAATAAGACTTGACAGTAATTCCATGTCTTATATTTAATCGGGACATTGTGTGGTAGAAGGATTGAATTGTATGGTAACTATTCACTGAATAGGTTCTTTGTGATTAAACGTTGATTTCATATTATCCGGATAGTCATGATATGCTGAGAGGTATCCCTCATGATGTAGAATAAGTATAATTAATATAATTAATTATATTTAATGAATTAAAGTGTTTAATTCGTATAAATAAAATTAGAATAGTTCTAATTTAATTTATTTCTACAACCGACTTAATATTGAACCTAAAGGGTCACACCATAAAAGGGAAATAATAAATTATGAAGATATTGGGAAATAATAATAATTAAGTAATTTAATTTATACCATGGTGGAATAAATTAAATGGTTTAATATTTATAATTTAGTATTTTAGAAATACTAATTATAAATAAATAAGAATTATTCTTATATTATTATTATTTAATAAATAATCCAATTCCTAAGTAGTCTACGAATTAGATTAGAAAGTGGTATTATTATTTAATAATAAAGAATCCAATTTCTAAATGGTTTAGGAATTAGATAATGGAGTTTTATTATTATTTAATAAAGAATCCAATTCCTAAATGGTTTAGGAATTAGTTTAGGGGTTGTCTATATAAGGAGACTTATAATAGATTAAACCATAACAGAAATAATAATTGGTAGCCTCCATAATATTTGTCACTAAAATATTGTGAGAAAAATCCAATAATCTTCATAATCAAAATTCTCTGGTGGATCACCTTTAGAGTACTACACACTTGAGTAGTAAACGTTAGATCCAGTGGAACAATCAAGAACGTGGAATAAATTGCAAGACGGATCAAGGGGATCGACTGGAGCGTGAAGGATAAAGATTGTGGTGTTAATTTGCGCGTAAATATTCTACATCAACGTCGTCGAATTTACAACGGTATGATTTTAATCCTTCCTTAATTAATAATATTGTATAAGGTGATTCCTGGGATTGCAGAAAATTTTAAATTGCTATTTTTATACTTCTGCTTCGTTGTCTATAATTTTCTACACTAACAATGGTATCCGAGCCATCCTTATACGAATTATTAATTATTTCTATTGCGTATATATTAATTCAGATGTGATCTGATTTGTTGGACAATATTTTAATAAGCATAAAAATAAAAAATAAAATAAAAATCTGGAGATTCTACTGACACTGTCACCGCATTTTATTCTCCTTCTCAAAATCTCTGTGGACTGCTCTAGCAGCATCTGCTGCTAACCTGCGCAGGAGGACAACATGTGTTAGTGGTGCTACTGCAGGAGCAGGTGGCAACATGTTTCAATTCTATACGGATGACACACTAGGTCTTAAGATTTCACCCAATAATGATTAATTAAATAATAGTTGGAATTTTAATGTGATTAAAATTTCAAATAATATTTAATTCCAAAAATTTAAAGTGTTTAAAAATTAAAATAAAGTGTTTATTTCAAATTGGAATTATTTATTTTATGCAAATAAAATTTGTCCATTAAATAAGATTTCTATATACGCAATATTTAAAATTCATGTGATGTATTTAGTTTTACATATTTATGCATGCGATGTATATTTATATTGTTTAATATACATAATAGTTATGTATATTAATCAACGGATGATTATGGACTTAAGACCAATGTGATTGGATTTTAATTTTAGTGGATGCATAAATGAATGAGTTTTTTATAAATGGGGTTTGCACACCTCGTCTCTCTAATTTATTCTAATGTAAAATTCTATCTCCCTCCTATGTACTTCCCCTTGACTGCTGATCAAGGTTTCTATTTAAAAATAGAATGTAATAGGATTAGTTAGATTTATTAGATAAATTGAAGACGAAGACAAGGAGCAATGAAGGCCCATTTGTAACGACGCTCGGGTTTGAATGTAATAGTTATATTCAAATTTAATTTTATTATTGCACCCTAGGTTTGACCTTTTGGTTCACTTGATGGCTCAAGTGAACCAAACTAGAATAAAGTCCATAATCATCCGAGTAGAATAAAGTATTCTATAAATGCATGCTTATACTATATATATAATTATATATTATTTATACATATGATGTATGTTTAATATGGAGCGTATTATATATATATATTTGCATGCGCGCTTAAACAAGATGAGACCATAATAAGAAAACCCCTCAAGAAAATAATATTAAGTAGTAACGGCCAATGACATTAGTAAAGTGTCGGTCGTGGTCTTCCGACATGACAAAGCACAGAGTATCTTTTGCTTATTATGGGTTTGTTGAGCACACTCATGACCTGTTTTATGTATTAGAGATGTTGCTTTGTTACATTTGATGTTTATGATGGAATCGAACATTACATGTTTTGTTGAGCACACTCAAGGACTGTAGTTTTCTTTTTCACATATAGAAATGCTGGGTTATACTTAACTTAGACTATTTAAGTTTGTTGTGCACACACAAGACTTTTATGGTATAAGAGGCAAAAATGAAAAGGAATAACATGAGATGTAATTGACAAGAGTTGTCTCCCTATGAAATAATATATGGTTTGTTGTGCACACACAAGGCTGTATGTTATTAAATAGGATCCTTATTCTCACTAGCAAATTTCGATTTATAAATTTGCCAAATTATATACAAAGAGGGTTATATAATTTGAAGAAATAGTGGGAGACACCATTTTAATAAAGACCTAATTAATTTGGTGATTAATTAAATGAATAAATGCTAATGTTGTTTATAAATTTCATTTACAAATATTTTACTATGTCTTCCGCACTATCACTGCGTAGCATACTTGATGCTAACAAGTTGACCGGTCCGAATTACGTGGATTGGTTAAGGAATGTGAGAATTGTTCTTACATATGAAAAGATTGCTTATGTCTTAGATTCGCTAGTTCCTCAAAATCTTCCAGAGGGCGCTTCTGACGAAGAGCGAACCACTTTTGATAAGTGGAAGAATGATGCTATTCTTGCAAAATGCATCATGCTTGCTTCTATGAGTAACGAGTTGCAACGTCAACACGAGAAAATGGAAGTAGATTCTATTTTGCTCCACCTACAAGAGTTGTATGGTGAACAAAGTAGATGTGCTACATATGAGATATCTAAAGAGCTCTTCCAATGCAAGATGACATATCAAATTCTTATATCAAACAAACGTAAATCTTTAAGCAGTAGTAATATAAGCAGTGGTGCATTAACAATCTTCCCTTAATTGATGATGTCAAAACGAGTTATTTTGATCACCACAACAAACAATAAAGTTCATTTCATTTCATTTAAAAAATTGTGAAGTACATGAAGATAAAAATAAAAATAAAAATGAAAGATAATTTGATAGTTAAAACAAAATTCTTGTTAATCTTCACTATCAGCAGATCCTTCAGATCCTTGCTGATATTTTTCTTCATACTTCAGCAGCTCCAGTCTTCTCCTTTCTTCAGCCACCTCCCTTTCTCTTTTAATAGCCTCCTTTTCCTACTTCCTCCTCTCCATCCTTTCCTTCTTGCGATTATACTCCCTTTCATTTTAATGTTCTCTGAGTCTTTTCATTTTCAACTCGTACTGCTTGATTTTGGATTTAGACTCTTTGATGCTTGCAAGTAGTTTGAGACTTTCAGCAGGGCCTGACTTCTTTGTCATAACATCCACTTCTTCAAGAGCCTTCTACAATCTCATGTATGGAGAGGGGTTAAGAATTTGTACCGCAGAATCAGGGATGTGTTTGTGTTAGGTACAATTGTTATGATGTTGCTTAGAGTTTTTAGTTGTGCATCTGTAATTATACTTAAGGTGTTCTATAAACCTTAATATATCTGCACAAGTTTTGCATCCATTGATGATTAATTTAGTCATCAGGGGATGAACTGCATTACACTATACAAGTCATCAGTGAAAACATCTCAAGGACTTAATAGTATAGTAGATAATGTCTGAAGCTACTTATAAGCTTTTAAGTGTCCCGCACATCAGACATTCCAAACTAAATCAACAAAGCTTCAGTGTTTGAAACCGTCAGGGAAACCCATCAGGGGATGACAATGGCAGACCAATCCGTCAGGGAACTCATCAGGGCATGATAGTGACAAGCCAACCTATCAGGGAAAATGCTCAACACTGCATCAGTGGAAGCCATCAGTGGATGCTGTAAGTCTTAAAGTTAGGAGATCAAGAAGCATTTGGGTAACTCTACAACAAGAGATTAACTCAAGTGAAGCATGAAACACCGATCAAGTCTTAAACAAAACTTGTTATCAAGGGATCAAGAAACACTGATCAACTCCACATCAGGGCTAGTTATCAGGGGATAGGGATAGTTATGACTGCATACACTTGTCATCAGGTTGTTAGAACTAAATAAGCTCAAGTGTTTGTAGAGGGGAAGGGGGGGGGGGGGTTTAATACAAACACTCAAAACTTTTTGCTCTTAAAGAAAAACTTGTTAATCACTACCGAAAATAGCTACAAGAACAGAAAAACTATAATGAGTATTAAGATCAACACATAAACATTCAAGTTAAAATTGTTGTATTAAAACTTGATGTTTTTCTGAAAATCTGTTTAATCACAAATGTGATTAATCAACTACAATCTGTAATAAATTACAACTTCAAATTCACACTCACTAGCTTCTAACTTTCTTTGAATATTTCTCTCAAGATATATTACAAAGCTTTTCTCTAGTGTTTGTGTGCTTCTATCTGTTGGTTGATCCGTTGGATATTCACTTTTTGTAATGAGAACTATTTTGCATATATAGAAGATCAGTTGTTGAACCCACGTGCTTAGACGTGCTACTTTTTCAACTTGGCCGCATATATGTCACATCGTTGTCCTTTTTGGAATGATGTGTCAGATTGCTAATGACTTTTGGTGCTTCTTTTTCATCCGCTGATCTTCGAGCATTTAATGATCGAGAGTTGTCATTGGATCACTAAACCTTAAGAAATATCTTTCCAGTTATATCTCTTGTTTCTGTGACAAGCTTCAATGATTTGCGTGTAAGACCTGATGACAAGCATATGTAGTCATAACTATCCCCTGATAACAGACCCTGATATGGACTTGATCAGTGCTTCTGGATCCCTTGATGACAAATCCTGTTTCAAACTTGATCAATGCTTAATGTTTCACTCAAGTTAATCTATTGTTGTAGAGTTACCCAAGTGATTCTTGATCCCCTGATGTTAAGATTTACAACATCTACTGATGGCTTCCACTGAGCAGTGTTGAGCATTTCCCCTGACGGGTTCCTTGTCACTGTCATGCCCTGATAGATTCTCCCTGACAGGTTGGCCTACCATTGTCATGCCCTGACACGTTCCTCTGATGGGTTGATTTGACAATGTCATGCCTTGACGCGTTCCCCTGATTGGTTTCAATAACTGAAGCTTTGTCGATTTCATCTGGAATGTCTGATGTGCGGAATACTCAAAGGCTTGTAAGTAACTTCAGACATTCTCTGATATACTATTAAGTCCTTTAGATGTTTTCATTGATGACTTGAATAGTGTAGAGTAGTTCATCCCCTGATAACCAAATTGAGCATCAGTGGATGCAAAACTTGTGCAACTATATTAAGGTTTATTGAATACCTTAAGTATTTACAGATGCACAAAGAAAACTCTAAGCATCATCATCATTTGTACCTAACAATCTCCCCCTATTTATGATTTATCAATTTGATAACCATAAATCTATTTGATGCACTGATAATGATGTCAAAACCAAAACTTTACATTATCAACAGAAAATTAACAAAATTGTATTGATCTATTCTACTTGTATGAACTAAGAAAGTAACCGTACAAGTAACATTGTCAGCAAGTTTCTTCATCCGGAGCATGATTTTGCTGGTAACAAGGGAGTCAACAACTTGCTATACATTATTTATTTTGTTTGTAAAGTATGTATAGAGTTTCTGATTTTCTACATCCACATATTGCCCTATCATTATTTGTGATTTGAGCACCTTTGTCAAAATTGGATCTGTGGTCCTTGAAAGCTCTTGTTTGAGTAACTGTACAGTATCAGTGTGGCGCCCCCGAAAATCTCCCAAGCCAGGCCCCAGACACTGTCAGCGATTTGGGTGACAGTCCCCGGGATCCCCAGGCTGGAACCCCGGGTTGCACCAGAAAACTACAACACAACAGCAAGACAAAAAGAACACAGCCAAGCCTTATCAATATACCCGTGGGAAATATATTCCCAAAATACATCATTACAAAATCTTAAGGTCCACATCATCTTACAAAACCTCAAAGCTTGAAAATAAACAAGCTGCAGCGGAAACAAAACTTTAGATGGCTCATATGGCCTTATAACTATAACGCTCTTAAGCCATTCTCTCTTTCTCTTTCTTAGGGGACTCAGCCTTCACGACATAACCTGAAAAACATTCATAGCATTCCACATGAGCGTTTACGCTCAGCAAATATATATTCATAAGCTAGAGGAAAAGATAATTCAAAAGCTTTAGTATTCATTGAGGTTGGGCGAAGCAATGCCCAAAACCTCTTGATAAAACAATAAACATATATCATCTAGGGTGCCCGAGTGATATCAAGGGTTAACCCTCTTTCAACAAATAAACATTGATTCGCCCTCTCTTCATCAGATAATGCATCACCTGACCAGATTGATCATTATTTGACTTCCATACATAATCAAATTTCATCCCAGCTGATCAGCCTGGTCGTTTGATTCATCATTTGACATACGTAGTCCTTCGCAGAAAGCATATGGTCTGCGGAAAGAATCACATTACCGATGCCTTGCCTCGGTCTATCATTCTTTATCATCATTGGCCAGAATATCAGGCGAAAGTATTCAACAGCCCCTTAACTTTCCATATGGATATATCTTCTTGTAAACATTTTCTCAATTTTGAATAGCCTGGACGTGCTAATCAATTAAAAGCAGCGACTGCCAACAACACATATTGGCGTGCTCAACAATTAAAAGACAGTGATCATCACAGGCGGGACTATATATCCATACAGAAGTTACTTGGGTGTGCATACAAGTCCATGACTTGCAACACCCAAACATCATCTTTATCATCATTTGTTGTGCTAGGAAATTTAAACAGCTAGCAACCACCCAATAACACATATTTCAATTATCAACATCTTTTCACGTACATCGAATTCAATGATCGTACGTTACTTAATCATAAAAGAATTCATCATCATGCATAAACATTAACATCATTCATTTACGTAAATCAGTAAGAAAGAAAGTGGAATGAATATATACTTGCCTTGGTCCTTAGCTAAATTCACTATATCGGTTGAAAAAGGGTTTCTGCATAACATCATTGTGGGTATATCATGAGAAATCCATACTTTAAAGATGGCTATTCATAAAGAAAATGGTTATTAGGGCATGAGGTTGCCTATCAGGGAAAAATTTCACTCGTCAAAGACTATATAACTCATCAGAGACTGCTGACGTAATATTTACTCATCGGAGACTAAGGATGACATCATCAGAGACTAATTATCTCATCAGGGACTGATGATGTTATCTTAACGCTATCAGAGACTAAGCCTGACATCATCGGGGACTAATATCTCATCAG
>CM025786.1:53535068-53632814 GCA_014636745.2 Centella asiatica | reverse complement strand
TCATCGGGGACTAATATCTCATCAGGGACTGATGACGTCATCTTAACTTTATCAGAGACTAAGCCTAACGTCATCGGGGACTAATATCTCAACAGGGACTGATAACGTCATCTTAACTCTATCAGAGACTAACATCAACACAGTCAGAGACTAACTTTAGAAGCTGTCTCAGATACAGGGTCGTCTTCCTCACTTCTCCAAGGGTGGTGATCTCAACTACAACTCCATAAATCAACTCTTAACATGCTTTAAGCTATGAGCAACACTTCTAGACCCAAAAGAGTATAATACTTTCTTTTCTTTCTTAAAGACTTGCTCCTACAACTAAACTTCTCGGATACCAGGCAAAAGAAAGACAAAAGAGAACTTAAAATTCTTACCTCCTGGGTTGACGAAAGAGATCAAAGCTTGTTTGAAAGTGGTTGTCCAAAGGAGAGAACTTGAAACTAAACGGAGATGGTAGGTTTTAAAGAAGAACTTTGGAAAAGGAAATCTTTAGAAAAGAAACTGAAATGTTCCTCCGAATGAGGTATTTATAGTAGGCTGAGATTAAGCCTTGAAATAAAATGATTGGTTAAATTGGACGGTAAAAACAGCTGCTCATCATGATTCTTAGCAGCTAAGCATCGAAATAAGCCTGCTGTCCTTCATGCACAAACGTTTAATCCACTTGATGACACACAAGCAGCTTATTAATCAAATTAACATACGTATATAATGACGTCATCAAAAAAATAAACATCATTGCTTAACCTTGCAACCAATAATCAAACAACAATAACCCCTTTAATGGGTCCAAAAATATTCATACCACCAAAAGCGTCATATAATAACCATATTCATATTAATAATAACATAAAATAAAATTAAAATAAATGAATAAATTATTTATAGATAAACAAATTTTTTTTTCCAAGTCGTCACAATCAGCCATTTGATTCTGTTGAAAGTATAAATCAACTACAATGAACTGAGGTAAGTCATCCATTGGAGTGTCATTTTTATCACTCTTAGAAGAACTAGAAGTATATACAGTATCTATATTTTCTCTATGTTCTTTATTTACAAGGATCTCATCCTTATCTCCCTCAATCTCTCCTTTTTCTGTGCCTTCTAAGGCAGTACTCTTATTCTCTTCTTTTGCCAAAGTCCTCTCAGGGGATTGACTTTGCCTCTCGTCACTAAGTATTCTCACATTCTCACTCAAAATTATCCTAGAAGGGCTCCTACGGGCTGTGAGATTAGCAACAATGGCTAGTTCAAGTAAATTATGTATAGTTTCTGGTTCCACAGAAGTGATAGGAGGAGTGGAAGTCAATTGTGTATGTACAATTGGAGACGTATATATTTCTATAGAAGAAGTATTTACATATGGGGGAACATAAATGCTTATTGCAGTAGTCTGTATAGGTACATTGTTGTCCCCAGACTGTGTCATAGTGATTGAATCATTTAAAAAGGAATCAACCATTTGAACATGTTGATTATCAATCACTGTGTCAGTGAGTGTTGGCTCCTCCAAGAATCGAGAAATTGGAGAATCTAATGTCATGACACTTAGAGTTTGTGTCATGATATCTGAAGAAATTTGAGGAATTAAGAAAGATGAGAGAGGTGTAGAGGGGAATGTTGGCTGGATCATCGAATGAGGAGGTGATCCATCAAAAGAAGTTGTGTGTGCACTCACTGTTTCAGTTATCTGCAAGTGGCTCTCAAAGACCCTGATGTTAATTTCATTAAGGGCTATGGTCACTGTTTGTGCCTCACGCAACTGTGTCCCTGGTTGGGGTCTATTTTCAATAACTAATTCCTTTTGAGAGGAACTAGTTAGAAATGTGTTTAATTCCTTATCAAAAATAATATCCTTTTGAGAGGATACTACCTGGGCTGGCTGTAGGGTTACTGTCTTGGCTACTTTCTTCTTCTTCAATCTCATTAAACCAAGCACTCTCTCTCCTCGCTCCCCCTCACGTGTTGCGATTCCTTCAGAGGGTTTTCTTTTGGTACCCTTAGTCTTTTGGGAGGCTAAGGGCTGGGTTAATGAGAGTGGTTGTGTTGAAATTGGTGGTACTACTTGGGTAGGCAGAGAAATGGTGGTGATCTCTGCCATAGTAGTTGAAGGAGAAGAAGTAATAGGTTGAGAAAAGGAAGGGAGAGTTAGAGATACTTGTTCCATATGTAATGGAAGTACAAATGATTCCGCGGTATAAGATTTCTTTATTATTTCTACAAATAATTTCTTCGTTTGTTTATAACTCTGTACAACAATGTCATTCTCAAAAGAAAGATTAGTAATTTGATCCTTTATAATCATTGACAGGAACCTAACATAGTAAACTTCCTATTTTCTAGAATTAAAATTACCCATTTTATTTACAAGATCATTAAAAATTAATTTTCTTATATTAATTTTTACATTCCTAATCATGGCATAAGCTATTTTAAGAGTTAATGATGGTATCACCTCATAGTTAGAAGACTTACTTAAAAACACCTTGGTTATTGTGTCAAACAGATAGAAGATCTCCCTCTTTACATTGACCCTTTTGAGGTCTTTGAACTTCAACGCTACAGTAGTTGGCGCGTTGTATCCCAGTTTCCTCAAGGAGTCAAGTAGATCAGCATCACTTGGTATTTCCACAAAGTTTTGTGTAGGTAGCCCCAGTGCAGAATTAATTCTAAAAGGAGTTATTTTACCCTTTTTAGAAGAAATTTTGAACGAGATTCCCTTTACCACTTTAGGTCTGGTTGTGGAGTACATGATTTTTGCACTTGTCGAAAGTTGGGAGATTGCTTCACCAGACATTTCTTCATCGGTAAAGACTGCTCTACTATATGTAATCTGTATGAAGTAGAGTCCTTTGGAAGGAAAGACGAATATATATTTATTTGTACATATATATATATATATTAATTAAGTGAGACTTGATTAAATATATATATATATATATATATATATATATATATATCTAATAAATATAAAATTCGGATTATAATTCTCCTAATTAGATTAGGTTTTGGAATTACTCTATAAAAGGCTATATATATGATATATCAACTATTCTCTCGAACCAACGTTTTACGTAGCCAAAATACGAATATATATTTATTTGTACATATATATATTAATTAAGTGAGACTTGAATAAATAAATAAATATATATATATATATATATATATATATCTAATAAATATAAAATTTGGATTATAATTCTCTTAATTAGATTAGGTTTTGGAATTACTATATAAAAGGCTATATATATGATATATCAGCTATTCTCTCGAACCAACGTTTTACGTAGCCGCTCATAAGAGAGAGACTAGAGTTAAGAAAGACAAAAGAAAAAAAAAATACAGATCATACAGCTAGTACTGTAACTCTTTTTGTTCAAATCGTGAGACGGTTCGTGGGTGTCTACCTAATTAAAATTGGGCTTGACTTAACTAGGCTATCACAATAGGATTGTGGGTTTAGAGGCATAGAGTTTGTATAAGTTCACAAGTTGAGCTTGAACAAATGTTGTTCGACAAACTATCCAAGAGTTATATATGATATAATTGACAAAGTGTTGTCTACCTAAATAATTATGTTTTGAGTGATTAGCCAAAGCTAATTTAGGGCATAATGAAATATAGATCTTGGCTCACTAGAGGTATTTAAAAGAAATAATTCCGAATTAATGGTGAAGGCTATTAATTTGAATAAAATAGTGGGAGGTATATTTTGAATATGTCATTATCAAAAACATAACATTAAAATTTCTGCAAATTTACTTATTAATTTTGCATTTATGAATTGTAGATATTAATGGCAAACAACAACAATAGTAGCCTTTCACTGTGATCAGTCCTTGAGAAGGAAAAACTGAATGGGATTAATTTCCTAGACTGGCATAGGAATTTGAGGATTGTCCTCAAGCAGGAGCGCAAGCTCTATGTCCTGGATGGACCAATTCCTGCTGCACCAGCTACCACTGCACCACGTACAGAGCAGAATGCTTACAAGAAGCATCAGGATGATGCTCTGGATGTGGGCTGCCTTATGTTAGCAACCATGAACCCTAAGCTTCAGAAGTAACATGAGTTGATGGATGCTTATGACATGATTGAACATCTTAAGAAGTTGTTCGAGGGGCATGCTTAGCAAGAGAGGTATGATATGAGCAAAGCATTGTATCATTGTAAGCAGGGTGAACATGATCCAGTCGGTCCACATGTTCTGAAGATGATTGGGTATATCGAGTACCTAGATAGGTTGGGCTTTCCACTTACTCAAGAGGCTCAAACTGATCTTGTCTTACAATCTCTGAACAATAACTATTCTCAATTTGTCATGAATTACCTCATGAACGAGATTGAGAAACCACTTACTGAGTTGTTGAGCATGTTGAGAACTGCTGAAAACAACATGAAAAAGGCAGGACCCTCTCCCATTTTGATGGTGCAAAAGGGGAATGCCAAAGGAAATGGAAAGGGCAAAAAGAAGAAGATGGGATCTAAATATGTTGTCAAATCCAAATCTAATAAGGCTTTGAAGCCTAAAGGTGGGATAGCTAAAAAAGGTAATTGTCATTTCTGTGGAAAGCCTGGACACTGGAAAAGGAATTGTCATGCTTACCTGGAAGATCTAAAGAAGAAGAAAGGAAGTAGGACTTTCGATTCATGTATATATGTTATAGAAGTCAATTTATCTACTTCTACAACTTGGGTATTTGATACTGGATGTGGTTCTCACATTTGTGTAAATGTGCAGGAACTGCGAAGGAGTAGACCATTGGTTAAAGGCGAGATGGACTTACACATTGGAAATGGAGCAAGAGTTGCTGCATTAGCTGTAGGAACTTGCCATTTGTCTTTGCCCACTGGGCTTGTATTAGAACTTGAAGACTGTTATTATGTGCCTGCTATAAGCAGGAATATTATTTCTGTTTCTTGTTTGGACAAGAAAGGTTTTTCGTTTATAATAAAAAACAACAGTTGTTCCTTTTATTTAAATGAAATGTGTTATGGAGTAGCACAATTGTTTAATGGTGTTTATGTTCTTGATTTACAAATGCCCATCTATAATATAAATACTAAACGGATAAAATCAAAAAATTCTAATCTGACTTATCTCTGGCATTGTCGTTTGGGCCACATCAGTGAGAAACGCATATCCAAACTCCATAAAGATGGGTATTTGGACTCATTTGATTTTGAATCATATGATATATGCAAGTCTTGTTTGTTGGGAAAAATGACTAAAGCACCTTTCACTAGACACAGTGAACGGGCCAGCGATGTATTGGGCCTTATACATACTGATGTATGCGGACCCATGAGTTCGCAAGCTAGATCTGGGTTTTATTACTTTATTATATTTACTGATGATTTCAGTAGATATGGATATGTGTAAATCAAAATCTTTTGAAAAGTTCAAAGAATTCAAAAATGAAGTACAAAACCAATTTGGCAAAAGTATAAAAGCCATCCGATTAGATCGAGGTGGTGAATACTTGAGCTAGGAATTTGATAATCTTCTTAAAGAGTGCGGTATTATATCACAACTCACTCCACCAGGAACACCACAATGGAATGGTGTGTCTGAAAGGAGGAATCGTACCTTGTTAGACATGGTACGATCCATGATGAGTCATACAGATCTTCCGATAAGCTTCTGGGGTCACGCCCTAGAAACTGTTGCTTTAATACTTAACCGTGTTCCTACAAAGACGGTTCAAAAGACACCATATGATATGTGGACTGGGAAACGTCCTAGTATGTCTTTTATGAAGATTTGGGGATGCGAAGCGTATGTAAAGCGTCTAGCTTCCGACAAGCTCGGACCTAAATCAGATAAGTGTAATTTTGTGGGATACCCTAAAGAAACAAAAGGGTATTATTTCTACAAACCTTCGGAGAACAAAGTGTTTGTTGCTCGCACTGGAGTTTTCCTAGAAAGAGAATTTTTCTCTAAAGAAAACAGTGGGAGGCATGTAGAACTCGAAGAAATTCGAGAACCACAAAATACCAATGAACTTGAGATGGAACATGAGCAGGAGCCACAAGTTGTTGTGGAAACTGAACCTGCTCAAATAACACAAGCTCCTCGTAGATCTGGTAGGACACGCCATGAGCCTGAAAGATATTATGGATATCTTATCACTCAAAGTGGCGAAGTAATGCTCATAGATGATGATGAGCCTACTTCCTATCAAGAAGCTATGAACGGACCTCAATCTGAGAAATGGCTTGAAGCCATGAAATCTGAGAGGGACTCCATGTATGCCAACCAAGTATGGACTTTGGTTGACCCACCTGAAGGGATAAAACCAATTGGGTGCAAGTGGGTTTTCAAGAGGAAAACCGATATGGATGGTAATGTACAAACCTATAAAGGGCGATTGGTAGCAAAATGTTTCAAACAAGTTCAAGGTGTTGACTATGATGAGACTTTTTCTCCAGTAGCCATGGTTAAATCTATCAGGATCTTACTTGCTATTGCAGCTTTTCATGACTATGAAATCTGGTAGATGGATGTCAAAACAGCTTTCCTTAATGGAAATCTGCTTGAGGATATGTATATGACACAACCCGAGAGTTTTGTCACTCCAAAGGATGCTGGAAAGGTATGTAAGCTACAAAGATCCATTTATGGATTAAAGCAAGCATCTCGGAGCTGGAATCTTCGTTTTGATGAAGCAATCAAAGAGTTTGGCTTTATCAAGAATGAAGATGAACCTTGCGTTTACAAAAGGTTTAGTGGGAGCCATATTGTATTCCTAGTATTATATGTCGATGACATATTACTTATTGGGAATGACATTCCTTCCTTACAAGCAGTCAAGACATGGTTGGGAAAATGTTTCTCCATGAAAGACTTGGGTGAAACAACCTATATTCTAGGTATCAAGATCAATTGAGATAGATCGAGAAAGATGCTTGGCTTAAGTCAAAATACATACATTGATAAAGTGTTTAAACGGTTCAACATGCAAGATGCTAAGAAAGGTTACATACCCATGTCGCATGGAGTAACGCTCTCTAAAGCTCAATGTCCTAAATCACAAGATGATAAGGATCGCATAAGTAAGATTCCTTATGCTTCGGCAATTGGATCTATCATGTACACAATGTTATGTACGCGTCCTAATGTTTCGTATGTTTTGAGCATGACGAGCAGATACCAGTCAAATCTAGGTGAAGGTCACTGGACAGCAGTCAAGAATATCCTAAAATACCTCAAAAGGATTAAGGATGCATTCTTGATATATGGAGGTGAAGAGGAACTGGCAGTAAAGGGTTACACTGATGCTAGTTTTCAAATTGACAACGATGACTATAAGTCATAGTCAGGTTACATGTTTTGCCTTAATGGTGGAGCTGTGAGCTAGAAGAGTTCAAAGCAAGAGACAGTTGTCGATTCTACAACAGAGGCTGAGTATATTGTTGCTTCAAATGCAGCAAAGGAGGCTGCATGGATAAAGAAGTTCATTACTGAACTTGGTTTTCTTCCTTCTATTGTTGATCCAATTATAGTGTATACCCTAGTGGCATACACGGTTAGAGTGTATGCCCTAATGGCCAATTATGTAATGATTATGACACTATATTTATGATATGTTTTGATTAAATGATAATTTCTTTTATTATGTTTTATTCACTGCGTTATATAAATGTTAACATAATAAATGTCCTTAGAAGAATAATACTAATTATATGGATTCAAGTATGTGACTTGAATATGAGATCATATAAGTATGTAATGTATCATTATTCTTAAATGTCCCTAGTCGAGTATCATTGTCAGTGGGACAACAATAATACATTGAGACTAGTATGTGGATTAACTGATGGTCATATCTCATTGGTCATAAATATATACGAGATATATTAAGTTGATACATAGGTACATGTTAGAGAACATAGTACTGGACAGACCCACAATGAGAATTCTACATGGAGCCTTATGCTATGTGTCATAAGTAATTCTCATAGTGACAATGATGTAATGGTCCTTCGACCTGAAGTCATGACATTTCTACATAAGGAGTTATGCGTTTTGACATTATCAAAAGCCACCTTTAACCGGGTGGACGATAAAGGTGATTGTTGGATGCATAATGAGTTATGTGAGAAATGAGAATGATGTAGATGGTTCTTTCTTACTTCTTATGTCCCCTCACACAAAACTTCTAGAGTGTCCCAGATCTACTTTGCAGATGTGTTGTTCATAACACTATGATACATCACCTCATCTAGAGCTTCACTTAGTATGAGTTGAAGGTGTGTATCCATTGACACCTTCTCCTTCTCTGTATCAGTATACTCAGAGGGATCCTTAGGCTCATAGTGTTGCCCTATGACCTAACCATCCTTTGTAGTTTTAGGAATATATCTCATAGGAATGAAAGGCCATTTTTCAAGAATCCCTAGATACATGGGGTTTTGGGTGCTGATGAACAGCATCATTTTTCTTTTCCACATGTTGTAGTTCTTTTCAAGAACAGGGATTTTGATGCTTGCAACCTTCTTAGTACTCATCTTGGATCTTTTGCGATTAATGAAAACTGTTTCTCTCTGATACCAATCGTTATTCTTCAATGAGTATTGTAGAAGGGGGATTGAATACAATACTCTTAACTTTTAAAACTTTTTGCAAACAATGAACAAAAGGGATGAACAAGTATTGTATTCTTTTGTAGTTTCTGTGTGACAAAGAGAAAGAATGTAGCAGTGAACTTAAAACAACACAAAAATTTCAAGACTAATAAAGTTTATTAATCTCAAGGTTTTGCTACAACCTAATTTTTCAATCAACTTCCTTTTCTGAAACAAGAGTTTCAGTTTCTATTTATAAGAGAGAAAGATCAAGCTATTTATATTATTTATTTTTCTCAGCCCCTGTGTTTTTTATAGAGAGAGGTTGTCTATATTTTTTTCATATTTCTTGTTCAGCACTCTTTCTTTACATGGAAACGTGTAAAAGTATGCAAACAGGAACTGGTACAATAAAGATATAGAAAGATTGCTTTCTGTCCATTCCTGCTTTTCTGTAGAACTTTTTCACCTCTCTCTCTCTCTCTCTCTCTCTTGCTTTTGATTGTTGTTGACTTGTCAAGACTAGAAAAGTAACCGAAAAAGTTCATTCCCTTTTCTTTCCTGTTTCTGTAGCTATGTCATGTCATGAGAAGTCATCTTTCCTTTTGGTGCACGAAATCGATGGACTTTGGCGATGGTCAACAGCAAACTTTGGCACTGAGGTCACTATTCCCTAATGGTCCTCACTTTGGCACTAAGTCTTTTTATCCATTGGTGTTGAACACTTAGGTGCTTCACCTTTTGTCCACTAACGTTGAGTACTTTAGTGTTTCACAATTTATTCATTGATTCCAAGTACTTTAGCGCTTCACAATTTATCCACGGACGTCGAGTACTTTGGTTATTCACAATTTAACCAGTGACGCCAGTACTTTGGCGATAGCCTTTTATCCTCTGAAGCCCAGTACTTTAGCAATAAGCTTTTATCCCCTAACGTCGAGTACTATGGTGACAGTTAAATGACTTTGGTGTTGAAGTACCTTGCATAGACTTTGGCGATAGTCAAATAACTTTGGCGACAGTCAAATGACTTTGGCGTTGGCTTCTTGAGTTTGACATTAAACAATCTATGATTCCATTCTTCAGTAAGAAAGAATGCCTTAGAAATATTTTCACCATTTGTTTGTTTGTTGAGGCATGAACATTTTAATGAACTTCTCTCACCAAATTTTATTCTCATGATAAAATTATATTTCCCTTGACTTTCAACTTTGGTGCTATTGTCGTAAGTTTGGTGCTGATAGGGATTTTGGTGCAATTCAACTCGAAACACCTTGAAGAATTCTAACTCTTTTTAGCCTGGTCTTCAACTTTAGTGACAGAGCAGATTCACAGCAGTTGTAAAATTGTGCTTCTAAATTTGACATAACTAAGTTTGTTAAGTTGTCTATTTCTAAGTTACAAATAGGCAATCATCTATACCCAACAGTAGTCTTTAGTACTAGCTCGATCCCAAACTCCATTTGTCTGTCTAGAGGTAATCCCGGCAGCTCTTCCGAAAATACTTCTCTGAATTCCCTCACAACGGGAATATTTTCTAACCTCAGTGCTTCCTTCTCGGCATCATGTACATAAGCTAAGAATGTTTCACATCCCTTCTGTATCATTCTCTTAGCTTTTATCATGGTAAGGAAGTGAGACAGTTTGATAATCTTGCTCCCGTGAAATAACACCTTATTGCTTGAATGTGTTCTTAAGGAAACCGTCTTCTTACACTCTATACTAGCTTGGTATTTGAACAACCAATACATGCCTAATATTATGCTAGTACGGCAGAAGAATAATCTTTAATCTCAGCAATGTCTTCCGTAAATGTTATATATTTCGGATGTACGGAATCTTTGCTAGTTTGTGGAAAGAGAATTGTACCACATTGGTTGTATACAAGGTCTTATATATTGTGGATGTGCGGTACAATTCTATTTCCACAAACTAGCAAAGATTTCGTACATATATCAGACCTTGTATACTACCAAACAGTGGCGAGATCAGGGTTTTCTGAACAATACCTAAATGTATCAAATAACTATGTATAAGTTGGACTGGTTCCTTTTTTGTAAGATATATCACCATCATATCCCATTTCACGCCATTGTCATACAAATTCCTTTTGTGGGGACTTTCTAAGAGCACATGTGAGAGGTCTTCCTAAAATAGGAAACTTTGTAATAAAATAAACATTTTCCAGAATAATTGTTACCTCCCGCAATTTAAGTGAAACATGTTGGTCTCACTTTTCCAACGCTCAAGCAAAGCCGTAAGAATGATGCATCGTGTCTCAGAAGTATACTTGGATTAGAAAATACGCCAAATTCAATCCATTCCAAAAGTCTATCCTGCTCCGATCTTAGAGCAGTTATCCACTGATGAGCAATTATCCACAAAAGCACAGTTATCCACCAATGAGCAAATATCCACTGATGAGCAATTATCCACCAAAGTATTAATATCCACTGATGAACAGTTATCCACCGATAAAGATTATCCACCGAAGGTATACAACAGTTGTAATAGGGAACTATCTGTGTGACACTTTTTTATTGGTCTATAAAGTATTATAAAATAATATTTATAGATCACGCCACTATTATTGGAGTGGTTGATTATCACAAGTAACACATGTGGCCCTTTTTCTTACACATGTGGCCCTTTCTTATTGGCCCATAAAGTATTATAAAATATTATTTATAGATCACAACAATAACATTGGCGTGTATTGTTTGAAATTTAAATTATATCCACGGCAACCAACATATGTGGCCCTTTCTCATTTGTCCATAAAGTATTATAAAATATTATTTATAGATCATGTCTATAATAGTGGCATGGATTGTTTGAAATTTAAATCATATTCACCCCTAATAGGGATCTGGATCTGACTTACATGTTTCAAATATCTCAATCACGCCTCTATTAGTGGCATGTATAAATCATTCTCATTTCAATCACAGTTGTAAATTATATGATCAATGGTTGCAGCCCACATTCTTACATGATTACCTTGATTAAATAGCCTCAGCCGGAAAATCCAATTGTTTCTCAGGCATGGCATCCTGGAAAGCAGGTAGGTCTTCATATGCCTTATACAAGCTCAACAAAAGCGGGTACTCAGTCTGCAGAAATTATAGGGAAAAGATCCATCACTTAAATTACCAAAAATGAAGATAAATAAGCTTTATAATCCTATTTCCTTATGAAAACTTTATGCACTGGTTTTATAAGAGACAAAAATTAAACTATTAACAACCAAAGAAAGTGACGGTATAAACTGTTGAACTTGCAAAGAAGAGCAAAGGAAAAATAAAGAGTGGCATATGAAAAATTGGAACTTTACAAAGACCAAAAAAACAGTGTTACCACAACATATATTCTTTGAAAAATCACATCATCCCTTAAAAATCTAGACCCTGGTATACGTTTGAAGAGTAAAGATTCAAAAAATAAAATTATAATACAGTCTCGGCCTATCAAACAGCTTCCAAGCTTTCTACATAATTTACATGCAATGATGCAAGAGATAATCAGAACACACACATAATAAGCGAATTACATAAACCAATGCCACAAGTATCGTGTTTCACAAATATAATGAACCATAAATTCATTGATTATAAACAAAATTAACAAGCTTCATAAGTTAGGCAGCATCCAATCTCATACACTAATGATTACATGAAAATACAAAACATAATTGTAAACCAACAGTACATACAACATGGTCTTGTGAAATATGTAGTGTACAATAACTATTCGAAACAAAAATAAAGATCAACTACAAACTAAATTATGGTTTCTTTTTTGGAGAGACTATATTGGTATAGTAACCTTTTCCAGATTATATCATGATCTTCACTTCTAAAGTATGTGCAACAATTATTTCCCTCGCCGCTTATAGATTTGATGATTAACAAAACCTATAAATTATGTTCTAACAAAGTCATCAAAAGTATTAAATTGTTAAACAGTGTCATGAAATGCATAATAGTTAACAGTCATAGGAAACAGTCAATATATCATAGTGGGCTTAACGACGATTTTTGGTAGATAGCTATTTTTCTTGAAGATTCGTATGGAAAAAGCTTAGAAGGAAAATTCAATGAGAAACAACCACTGAACTCAAAAGGGCAAATACTTAAAGAAAAAAATATCACATCAAAGAGTCATCAGACTATGTACTGACAGCCTACGAAGAAAAAACAACATTATATTTTCATTTTGTCACTTCAACACAAGCTCAAAAAGGGAAACCATGTTTGAACAAAAAAATATGGAGCTTACACAATTTTCAATTTATTGTAAGGTAATATCTTATCATAAAGGATCAACCTTACTCTAAACAAGGTTGATTGTTCTTTCCTCAGACAATCAAAACCAAATATTTATGTGGGTTTGAGTGCAGAATAAGTTATCTGTGAAATTATAAAATAGTTTGGTTAAGCACAGTTGTGCTTGGGTAGTTAAATAATTGCATAGTGAGCCAAAAAAGATGAGCTATTTCGTGTAGGCAACATCGAAATATGTAAAACATCCTGTTTCCGTGTACTTAATTTACTTTCTTGATATTTATGTTTTGTTTAGAAAGGAACTGTGAGAACCCTTCTATCACATGTGCATAACATCTATTGGTAGCATATCTTATGTGTTACACGAGATATTTGTAATGATACTGTTATATTTCATTCACTGATTAAGAATATATATGCACCAAGTTTACATAATTACAGCCTATAATTTCTCCTATCAAATATTCTACACGTAGCAAATATTCTACAATAACTAATTGATACTATACAATCAATTTACATCCCTAATTTAACAATATTGATTCCAACGCTCCCCCTCAAGTTGGCGCATAGGTGTCTCGCATGCCCAACTTGAAGCACAATGGATGAAACACTTTACTGATGAGTCCTTTAATTAAAACGTCAACTAGTTGATCTTTTTGTTTTAACGAAGGGTTGACATATGAGACCATTGGTGAGCTGTTCCTTTATAAAATGTCTATCAATCTCGAAGTGCTTAGTTCTATCGAATTGTACCAGATCATTTGCAATTTTAATGCCTGCCTTATTGTCACAAAACACTCTCATTGGCACCCTAGTTGCAATGCCCAGATCTTCTAATAACATTTGAAGCCACAGTAGTTCACATACTCCCAATGCAATGGCTCTATACTCGGCTTCGGCACTTGAACGCACTACTACATGCCATTTATTACTATGCCAAGTGAATAGGTAGCCACCCGCAAAAGATCAATAGCTGGATGTAGAGCATCGGTTTTTTATGGAACATGCCCAATCTGTATCTAAAAAAGCCTCAACTTTTGTTTGACCATGTCGTGAGAACAATAATCATTTTCCCTGTGCAGTTTTAAGATATCTCAAAATTTTGTAAGCAACTTTCATATGACAAACACGTGGATCATGCATGCAATAGGAAGATCACCTTAAGGACAAGAATGAATATCAGAATCCTTAACATTAGTTAGTTTCATTAGTAGCAGTTACAGGGTCAGGTATCAAGTAGTGGTGTTGCAGTGATAGTCTATTTGTCTTTCCTTCTATGAACACAAGTCCTAGCTCAGATTTATCAGTACGGGCAAGTGATTCCAGATTCCCCTCCTTAGAACTACTATCTACCATATTAGAAGTCGGAATGATTGAGGTTATAACAAAAGACGGAAATATACCAGGCTCCCCCTCAAGGTTAATCTTCTCCTCATCACTAATATTATTCTCCCCTAAGGAGAAGACAACTCCCAAAAAGTGACATCACGAGTTATACAGACTTTACAAAAAGTTGGATGATAGCATTTGTATCCCTTGTGATTGGGTGAGTAACCAATAAACACACACTGAAGAGGTTTGGGGTCAAATTTACTTCATGTGGGAGACTTGTCACAAACAAACACACAACAAAAAATACAAGAAGGCAAGGAAGGACTTGTGTTATGTTTATGAAATGAAATTGGACTCTTACTTCCAAGAATACTAAAAGGAAGTCTATTAATAAGAAAATTGTATTAAAACAGCATCTCCCCACAAGGAATTGGGAGTATTCATAGTGATCATAAATGTGCGTACTATTTTAGATGGAGATTATTCCTTTTCGCCACTCCATTTTGTTCTGGAGTGTCGACACATGATGTTTGAAGAATGATGCTATTTTCAATGAGAGTGCATAAAAGCATTGTTATTACTATATTCATAACCATTATCACTATGAAGAATTTTGATTTTAACATTAAATTGTGTTTCAATCATTTTATGAAATTCTTGAAAACATTTAAAGACTTCACTTTTAGAATAGAAAACATAAAACCAAATAATTTGTGAGAAGAAATCAATGAAACTAAGAAACCATTTATGACAAGACCAAGAAATGACTTCAGAAGGACCCAAACATTAGAATATATAACAATAAAGGTTCTAACAAATCTTTCATTTATAGCAGGATAAGTGGTTCACATGTTTTTACCTAACTCACATGGTTCTTAAGAACTATTTTTTATTACATCTTTTAACTAAAGTGGGATATAAAGATTTAAGTGCCGATATTGGAGGATGGCCTACACGTTGATGTCATTGATGCAAAGAAGCCAAACTAGAATCAAAGCTTGACTGAAGACCCTAACTTGCAGACTTTTGTATTGTTGTAGGTTAACTAGATTCTGGAATATCTAGATAGTAAAGACCATCTAGTGGAGTCGAAAAAATTACCAGAAGAGGTCTCATGTGTCGACGCGTGAAACGAAACAAGGAGGACCTCGATGATGGGTGGCATTAGGGTTCCGACAGCAACTCGTTCTGTGGTGGTCGATCGAAGAAAAGGATTCCAGTGGTAGGCTACTTACAAGTATCTAGCCTTCGTTTCTTAGGTTCCTTAGTGAAAACTTTAATTCTGGTAATACTGATAAGTAAAGAAGGTAGTACCGAGAAATAAATAAGTTACCATAATACTGGATCGTGCTCTAATACCATGTTCTAAGATAAAATATTTGAATGATGTATTTCATTTACTGAGATTAGGAATATACATACACCAAGTTTACATAATTAGAGCCTATAATTTCTCCTATCAAATATTCTACAATAACGAATTGATACTAATTGATATGACACAATAAAATTTATGTCCCTAATTTAACTCTATTGGCTCCAACACCATCTATGCACGTGCTCTCATGTGCACACATTGGATAGCTAGCTAACAAAAGGACTCGATTGAGATCCCTCAAGAAGTCCACAAGCGATGCACACACTACACATACACATCCACAGCATACATGACATGAAATTATTAAAACTTAAGTGGTTTGTTTGATTTCTAGCATCTACATTGCCTTGTGTTATATTTTATAGTCTTGCATAGCATGTCTAACTCTTTCATAACATTTATTCCATTGCATTCATGAGCAACAAAGGGTTTTAAGGCAATACTTCATGCTTCCATGGCTTACATGCTAAATGGTTTATATGTTTTAGTAATCCTGGAACCTCAAACATGTATTAGTGTGTCTTTTGTCGTTTCGAGAGGGAACATGTATTTGTTTCCATGTCAGTGTACACATGCCTTGGCTTGGTAAAGCTTTAGGAGGATGCGTGATGTTTTGGAGTTAGTTTAGAAGTGGGTGAAACATGTTTAAATAGCTTGTTATAGACTATACATGTGAGAACTCTGGAAAAAAATAATATATAATAAAATAATAATAATAAGATTATGATGATTTGTTCTTGTATGGGTGGGGTGGGGGAGTGGGGGGTTGGTAATTCCCAATTTATATGAATGGTTAATTTATGTCTTGAAAGGGGTATATAGTTTCCTTTTTGATGTCAGTGGTTATGATATAGGTATGAGGTTAGCAAATCTCATATGAAATTAAGATAAACGGCTTGGAAGGATTATGTAAGAATATTATCTGATGAGTACGTATGTTGATTGATTAATAAACTGTTTGTGTGGCAATAGCTGATTAAGGTTAAGTGCATGTAAGACAGCAACTGCTTAGTATTTTACCAGTTGTTAAGATGTTATGATGAACAGCCGTTTTACCGCCCAAACTGACCAATCATTTTATTTCAAGCTTAATCTTAGCTTATTGCTCTTGAACACTATAAATACATCATTCTGAGATAAAATTCTAATATCTTTTTCTAAAACTTCTCTCCTAGAACTTCTCTTTAACCCATCATCTTCATAAATGTCAAGTTCTTTCTCTCGAGTAACTGTCTTTTAGAGCTGACAAGCTTCCAATTTCTTCCTTGAAAACAAAGAGGTAAGAGCTTTATGATCATACTCTGCTCTGCTCTGTTTCGTTTTCTCATGCATAACATCAAAGAGTATTAGTCGTTCATGCTAAGTTTTCAAGAAAGAATAAAGCTTCAAAAGCTACAATAATATTCTTTTGCATATATGCGTATTATGTAAAGAAATAATACACACAGCAAATAGGACGATGATGCACCCTAAGATTGGGTTTGTTAATTATTAAGCATCATCCATGATCTTATGAAAGGTCTTCTAACGTAGCAGAGACAAGTCTTAACTTAGTCTCTGATGAGTTAATATTAGTCTCTGACGAGAAAAACATGCTAGTCTCCGATGAGTTAATATTAGTCTCTGATGAGAAAACATGCTAGTCTCCGATGACTAGCAATGTTAGTCTCTGATGAGCATCAATGATTAGTCTCCGAAGAGTTTGGCACTAAACAAATAAGTTTAGTGCTGAACAATTATCCATTAACGAGTTCAGCGCTGAGTTTGGCGCTGGCTAAACAGTTGGCGATGAGTTTGGCGACAGCCAAAAGAGTTTGACGATAGTCAAATTTGTCCCCGACAAGTTTGGCGATGAACAAATTCATCCCCTGATTAGTCATAGACCATACCCTAATAATCGAAGGTCATCCCCTGATGACCGAGGACTATCCCCTGATGGTCAAGAGCTATTCCCTGACGGATAGTTATCCCCTAAGGGGTAGCCTATCCCCTGACGGGTAGCTTATTCCCTGACAGATGGATTATTCCCTGATGGGTAAGTCATTCCCTGATGACTATCCCCTGACGAGTAGCCATCCCCTGATGACCATTTCCTTATGGCCATCCTCTGTTATGCACAGTTTCATATTTATCTTTCAAGACATAGATTTCTCATGTTATACCAACAATCATATTTTATAGAACCTCTCACGCACCAGTGTTTTGAGATTAGAAATTAGCTAATGACCAAGGCAAGTATATACTTACTCTACTCCTTTTTCACTGAATACGTAAAATCATTAATTCGATTTACGTAAATGATTGATATTATTCTTTATGCAAGACAATGTTTTCTTGGATAAGTAACGTACGATTCATTGATCCGATGTACGTGAAAAGGTGTTGTATATTGAACCAAGTATTATTGGGTTGTCGCTGGCTATTTTAATTCACTAGCACGCCAAAGGATGTTGTATATTAAACCAAGTGTTGTTGGGTTGTTGCTAGCTGTTAATTCGCTATGCACACCAAAGAAAGTCTCATATGGATATAGAAGTTTTGGTTGTTGCTAGCTGCTAATTTGTTAAGCACACTAAAGAAAGTCTTATATGGATATGAAAGTTTTATATTAAAAAAAAAATTACAAGTATATCCATATGAGTGACTAAAGGCTAGTGGGTGTGGGCACCTGGTACCCTGGCACATGATAGGAAATGAAAAATCGAGGCATCGATGTTCAGACCCTCGCAGACCAATTCTTTTTGCGATGACTACGTATGTCATGACGAAGTCAAACGACCAGGCTGACCAGCTTGGATGACATTTGATGAAGAGGAAGTCAAATAGTGATCATGTTGGTCAGATGATGCATTATCTAATGAAGAGAAGCGCTAATGAATGATTCAAGATTTATTTCAAGAAAAAGGTCAACCTCTTGTTATCACTCAGGAACCCTGAAAGTTGCATGTTTATTGAATCACCAGGAGGAGGTGGTTTTGTTTCGCCCAACCTCATTAAACACTAAAGCCTTTTTGAAATATTTGTTCTTCTTGCATGAACTTACCCAGCTTATGATTATATACTTGTTGAGTGTAAATCGCTCATGTGGATTACTATGAAATGTTTTACAAGTCATGTCAAGAAGGTCGAGTCGCCTAATAATGGAAAAGAGAAAATGACATAGTGAGAGTTTCTTGATCACTCTCCTATGGATGGCCTTAAAAGGAAAAGTGAAGTGAGAGACCATCATAGAAGTGTTCAGATTGTAAGGCCAGATGGGCCATTTATAAACTTCCGCTGCTAAATATTTGACGTTTTGTAATAAAAGGTTATGTACCTTTAGTTTATTTCATAAATGTTTAAGGTTTTGTAATAGAGATTATATTTCTATATAATTAATGATGTATATGCTTAGTTCAAGATGTTTTCTGTTGTCAATTCCTGGCGAAGCCCGGAGTCCAACATGGGATCTTTGGGGGACTGTCACACAATTTCTAACAGCACTTGAAGCCCAGCTTGAGATTTTCGGGTCCGCCACAATACATATGCATAAAAACCAATAAATGATAATGTTATGACTAGTACATTCTGTGCACATGACTTGTACATTCTTTGCACATGACTAGTACATTACTTGCATATGACTGATACATATTGCAATAACTTCCTCCATGAAGTAGCTTTTCGAGTGAGTCTTTTTGTTAAAAACTAAATGATGTAGGGTGGTCAACCTGCAACCTCGGATAACTTAAATCAACTTCTTGTTATGCACACAAGAAGTCAATTTAAGGATCTAGAACGAATCGCACGTCCAAGGCTACTCGAATCACACGAATAGGATTTTGTTTATATCTCATAAACAAGAAAGAAAAACGTACAAGACACTTTTCTGGAAAAAAAATAATTCTTAGTTTATTAAATTTGAATAAAGGAAATACATCTTATTTATAATAACTCCTAAAGACTCAAACTCCAAATCCTAATCTAATTATCTAATCCTATTTCTAATCTGATTATCTAATCTTATTCCTAATCTAATTATCTAATCATATCCTAATCTGATTAATATAAACTTAATCAAATCTAAATAAACCAACCCAAATGAATTTATAACTCATTCAATTGGATTTACATGAAATTCAGGCCCAATTAAAAGAAAACTAAAATAACATATCAAGAACATAACAAGAAAACAAAGTAGAGCTCAAGAATTCAGCTCCACACGCAAAGACCGCTCTTTTCCTTCAAGTTTGGACTTCTTGCAACCTATTGGACTCCAAAAGCATTAATTCTTGCATCTGCCCTTCAAGCCTCACACAATTCATATTAGGCCAAGTCCAAGTTTCTATTCCTTCTTCATAATGCTCCAAACACAAGCCCAAGACCCTAAACTCTTCAAGACTCAAACCTGCTGCATTTGACAAGCCTATTTTGAACTTCTTAGTCTTGAACCTAGTAATTGGACCTCCAAGCCTTAGCCCCACCATCATCAATCTTTTCATCTCCATCTGATCCATGCACAACTTTTAATGAAGACAAATCTGATTCATTACACTTCATGTCCACGTCACTAAATTCACATAGCTTTCCAACCATGTAGGCCACAATGTCCAACTTAGTGTGTAAAGAAACACATTTATCATTGGATTCATCTGAACTTTGTGGCTTTGGAACCTGAGTTTATTTTGATGATATCTCATTCAAATCTTGTCCAAATCATTTGAATCCTATGTCGTTACAAAGCTATAAAATCCTGTGTAACATTGTAATTTTTTATGGGATTCAACCTTCGAGTTTGTCAAATTTAATTATTTATATGCATGAACTATCAGTCTTGTTTTATTACGCATGAGGTCCCCACTTGCACACACACACATAATATATCACATAAAACCTCTTTCTTCTTCATTTCTCAATCCATAACCAGTTTCCAAATAGATCTCTCCCATCCCTTTTCTTCTGAAAACCGTTACAAATCATAGTCTAAGATTTCATCCAAAGATCTAGAACAAAGAATCGACGTATTAGATAAGAGCTTTCTTTTTAATAGCAAAATTTCTTGATTTGCGATGATTTTCTCCTTTGAGGTAGAGTCATGTGTCGTTTCAAAACGGTTCTTGACATGGTTTTACTTGTGTCATTATCCTACAAGAGTTTATGTAGTTGAAACCCCATCTAACTTGTTTGGCCTAGTTTACACTTTTACTTGGAACATGATTATTTATGTACTTGGTTCTTTTTGCATGTGGATGATGCTTCATGACTTTATAACATTTCTAGGCCATGGTAGTTCATCCTAGCTTGTTTTCATGACTTGAATTATTGAAACCCTAGGTGGTAGTTTTTGTGACGACCTGGAAATTTGTTTGTCTATAAATTTTTGTATTAGGAATTAATTTCTTATTTACGTATATAGTTAATATTATGATTTTGGATGTCTGGATATTATTTTTGGAACCATCTAAGGGTTATGATTTTTGGAGGGGGGTCAAGTAATTTATGTATATATATTATTGGTGATGTTCGTAAATTCCTTAAAGGAATACAAGTGTGAAGATTAGAAATTCTCATTCAAAATAACTTGAATTGCTTACGTAAGGGAAATGATCTCATAAGTGCGTTTGTTGTTTAATTAATAAGCTGCTTGTGTGTCATTAGTTGATGAAACTTATATGCATGTGTGACAGCAGCTACTTAATATGTTGTTAGCTATTAAAGTGTTATGATGAACAGCCGTTTTACCGTCTAGACTAACCAATCATTTTATCTCAAGGCTTAATCTTAGTCTGCTATAAATACCTCATTCGGAGGTAAAATTTTAATCTCTTTTCTAACCATTTCTCTTCTAAAGTTCTTCTCTAAAACTTGTCATCTTCATACAATTTCAAGTTCTTTCTTTCGGACAATTACTTTCAGGCAAGCTTTGATCCCTTTCGTCTAGTCAAGAGGTAAGAATCTTATATTCTCCTCTGTTTTTCCTTCTTGCATAAGCATCCGAGAGTATTAGCTGTTTGTGCCAAGTTTCCAAGAAGGAATAAAGCTTTAAAGGAAAGGCTGCGTCCATTTGCATATTCATGTTCACAAGGCATCCTAGGTTGAGTTTATTCATGTAAGGCCTTCCATCGAAATGGAGACAAGCTCTAATGTTAGTCTCTGATGAGTTAATGTTAGTCTCTGATGAGATAACACTAGTATCTGATGAGTTAAAGTTAGTCTCTAACGAGATAACATTAGTCTCTGATGAGTTAATGTTAGTCTTTGATGAGATAACATTAGTCTCTGATGAGATAAAGTTAGTCTCCGACAGGCTAAGTTTAGTCTCTGATGATGTCAATAGTCTCCGATGGGTAAAAGTTAGTCTCTGATGACTAATGATGTTAGTCTCTGATGAACATCTATGATTTGTCTCGGACAGGTTTGGCGCTAAACAAGTGAGTTTGGCACTGAACATTTATCCACCGAGGAGTTTGGTGCTGAACAAGTGAGTTTGGCGCTGAACATTTATCCATCGAGGAGTTTGGCACTGGACAAATCATCCACTGATGAGTTCAGCGACGACTTGGGGAGTTCGGCGCTGAACAAGTTGTCACCCGACGAGTTTGGCGATGAACAAGATTATCCCCCTGATGGGTTAGTCATCCCCTGATGACTATCTCCTGACGGGTGAATTATCCCCTGATAGGTAAGTCATCCCCTGATGACTATCCCCTGACGGGTGAATTATCCCCTAATGGTCGAAAGCTATTCCCTGATAGCCGAGAGATCATCCCATGATGATCGAAGACCATCCCCTGACGGATGATTAATCCCCTGATGGTTAATTCAGTTCCTGATGATCATTTCCTATTTACACACAGTTTTATATTATCTTTCAAGACATGGATTTCTCACGTTATACCAACAATCATATTTTACAGAACCTCTCACGCACCAGTATTTTGAGATTAGAAACTAGCTAAGGACCAAGGCAAGTATATACTCATTCCACCTTCTTTCTTATTGATTACGTAGAATCATTATTTCGATTTATGTAAATGAGTGATGTTAATGCTTATGCAAGATGATGATTTCTTTTTATGATTGAATAACGTAAGATCATTGATTCGATGTACGTGAAAAGATGTTGATGTTTGAGCTATGTATTATTGGGTGGTTACTAGCTATTTAAAATTCGCTAGCTCACCAAAAGACAATGTAAAGGTGTTGCAAGCCGTGAACTTGTATGCGCCCCCGAGCATGTCCCATATGGATATATATACAAAAGTTATTGGTTGTCGTCGCTCTTAATTGGTTGAGCACACCAAAGTTTTTGGTAGTCGCCACTATTAATTGGCTGAGCACGCCAATGTTTTATAGTAAGAAAATGTTTTCAAGGTATATTCATATGGGTAGTAAAGGGGCTGTTGAGTGCTTTCGCTTGACATTTCGGCCAATGATGATAGGGAATGAGAGGCCGAGGCATCAGTAATCAAACCCTCGCAGACCAATGTTTTCTGCAAATGACTACGTATGTCAAATGTTGTAATCAAACGACAGGCTGACCAGCTGGGATGAAATTTGATTGTTAAAGGAAGTCAGATAGTGATCATGCTAGTCAGATGATGCATTATCTGGTGAAGAGAGGGCAAATCAAGATTTATTTAAAATAGGGTTAACCCTTTGATATCACTCGGGAACCCTAGATGATACATGTTCATTGATTTATCGGGAGGTGTTGGCATTGCTTCGCCCAACCTCAATGAATGTTAAAGCTTTTTGACTTATCTGTTCTTCTTGCTTATGAATGTATACTTGCTGAGCGTAAACGCTCATGTGGAATGTTATGAAATATGTTACAGGATATGCCAAGAAGGTCGAGTCGCCTAATAAAGGAAAAAAAGAAATGGCATAGTGAGAGTTTCTTAATCTCTCTCCTATGGATAACTTTTAGAGGAAAAGTGAAACGAGAGGTCATCACAGAGATGTTTAGATTGTAAGGCCAGCTGGGCCATCTAAAGTTTTGTTTCCGCTGCGGTCTATTTATTAAACTTTGAGGTTTTTGTAAGAGGTTGTAAACTTCTAAGTTTTGTACATGATGTATTTGAGAATATATTCTCGTATGATTAATAAATGATTGGCTATGATGTATCTGTTGCTTTTGAGTTGTTGTTTTGCGTTTCCTGGCGAAGCCCGGGGTTCCAACTTGGGGACCTTCGGAGTCTGTCACCCAAATTGCTAACAGTGCCCGAGGCCCGGCTTTGGGGGATTTCCGGGGCCGCCACAGTTTTTATGTATGCAACTACACAAGTATTGATAATATTACTTGCAAGCTTACTTGTAAGTGTATGATGATCTAGTATTGCTATACAAGCGTAATAGCACACGTTCATTGCTTAATTGGAATACTTTACTTGTGTTATAATCGTTATCGTGTTATGTGTAAGCTATAAATGTGAAAGGTGTTTAAACCCGAGAGTTATAATTTGAGTGTATCAATGGGATACACGGATGATACTTACTTTCTATCCTCGTCCTTGTCATTGGTTATGGAAAGGTAAAACATAAGTAGCGAGGAATTAGTAGGCAATGGAGCTACTACCATCCTTCCCCTACCGGCTTGGATATGGCCTACAATATGTCGATACCTCGTCCATATGTATGATGCACATGGAATAAAGGGAAATGTCTACTACAACAAATCAGAGATGTACCTCGGTTATTGCAAAGGTATGGCAACCACTCCTAATGTGTCTTATTTGGATTGTTAATATACGTGAATGATAGTCCCCTATGTGATTTTACAATTGTTTCTTTGTTATTTTCTCTGAAGGTTGCATTCATAGTACTTGCTTATCCTTGTAATGTTTGCATGATTTGCAATTCATACATGTCATTCTCATACTTATCTCATTTCTTTACCCCAATTTAGCTCTACAATATCCCTTTTTATTTTATTTTCATGCATCATATAGGTTGAAGGTGCTATGTAGGTTGGAGGTGCTATAGAGAGGTTCGAGTTCATCTGGCTTGCGCTGAGTTTAGCTTTGGGTGTCATGTCGAGGTGAAACCTCATCATGTACGTAGATTCTAGTAAGTTGTGTATTAGTAAAGTTTTCGGTTGTTCTTTTAATGTTCTTAGTTTTATGCTTCTATAGCCAGGTCAGCTTATTCTTGTAAAAACGGTTTTATCACTACATTGTAAACATTAAACTCTTATCTTGTAAACATTAAACTCTTATATACTCTTATATAGTTTTAGCTTCTCGTGTTTTTCAAGTTTAACTTTAAAATTAGACTATGTGATTGTTATCATGTTTCGTACCCAGACACCGAGTTGTTCTTATATTGGGAATCGGGTCGAGGTGTGACAGGAACTTTGATTGCAACACTAGAATTAGAGTTGTGAACCAAACAGCGTCAAAGTCGCAGTTTGAGTCAGAGTGAGCCAAAAGGGTGAGTTAAGTTGCATCCACTCTAAAACAAAGACTCAAAAATTAATTGTAACCAATTCATTCTCTTCAGATTAGTTCATCTCGGGACCTACATCAATATATCTTACTACATGTAACATTTGAGCAGACCATTATTAGGTCAGCAAGCACAGCATAAAGCATCAACATATCAGGAGAAAATAGTCAAATACTAACCAAGAGATAATAAAGTGAATGAGGTCGTTAACTTAGTAGAAGAGTTGCAATTTTCTGAAGGAAGAATTCCCGTTAAGAAGCAAGAAGAACTGTAGAAAACAGATGAATTATGCTCCCTCCCCCTCAAAAGAGTTCCATTTGGTTTGCTGGTGTTGTGGAAAAAAGAAGTGTCCGTGGGGGAAGGGGTAACTTTACCCAATAAATCATTAGTTTTAGGGATAATAGGGATAAATATGAGAGAAGCTCAATCATTAATAATTTCAAGATGTCGAAATGGAAAAGTTTTAGTGGAAAAAAGGAAGTATTTGTTTAGAATATCAAACATCTTCCATTTCTTTAAGATCAATAGAATTTCAGAACATAGGATAATTGATCATAGGTGATAATCCTTGCAAGATATAAAAAGCAACAATCTGGAAATAAGAAATAATGAGATATAAATATAATGCTATGAGAACCCACCATATCAACTTTGAATCTTGTGCTGGCTGCATGGATTTGAGGGGCCAGAAAACAATCCGCCTGAAATTTAAGCCAGAAAGTTAGATGGTGTAAATCTTGCAGTATGAATTTATTTTACAGAATTCAGAAGAAAACTTCCATACATAAAAAAATCAATCAAGAAATTGTATGTGTACATAAATGTACATAGGCCGGTAAGTTTCACTTAATGAAATTGTCAACAATCTTATTGTCCCTGAACTTTTGAGCTTCTGAAGCTGGGTCATTCAGCTATTTTCTGATATGTAATGTATTGATACTAAAAAAGAATAAAAATGTCATACTAGAAAAGAATAAATGAAAGTGACATGTGCACTGACCGATGTTGGAGTATATTACTGGTGCAATTTAACCCTTATTACTACCAGAGATATCATCAGAATTGCACAAACTTGTGAATGACGACAATATCTGTAGCTCCTTCCCTTTATTCAGATTCACCATGAAAATGTCATTGAATTGGTTCTATTCATGATGCATACTTCTAAATAAAGTCTGTAGCTTTGTTCCAACGTTATAAAATCAATTGGAAAATGCAATCAATAGCAGCTCTAGAAGATCCGAACCACATTAAAGGATAAAACCATTCCACACGATTCTCCAGTGTCATGACATATAAGTATTAAATCTAGCCAGATTAGTATGGATAATGGTCTATAAATAGCATCTCATAACAAGTGTATATACTCTATGCATATCCATATAGGAGAGAGAACATATACTGCAAAAACAAACCAACCAGGGAAACTTCATCTCCAGTGGCATATTTCCCCGCATAGTTTTGCAAAATCATCTCGAGCGCTGAAACAGGCATGTTTAATCAGACAATATTCATATGTTTATTATATTAGCATTACTGGTATCATAAAATTTCAAATATTCATATTAGCTAGAAATAAGCCTGAGGAATTGTCATTTGGACTGGAAGATTGATCAATCTTCCTTTCTACTCCAGTATCCACTTTTTGGTGATTATTTTCAGTTAGATTCTTGGATAGATAATGTCTCATTCAACTATTCAGGTGCACTGATAAAAGTAAAGGAAAAAAGAAGTTCAAAGTTTCAGAACATGTCACTGGTTGCCCATCTTCTATTTATCATCCAGCATACTTGGCCCAACAAAGTCATGATGTTGATCAACATGATATGATAAGGATATGTGTAGAATATGGATGATGCTACAGCTACTCATCAAATTTTCTGACACACAAAATCAGGCAACAGAGTTGAGCTAGCCACTGTGATAACTTATATTCTACTTTCTGCCTTTTTTTTTAATTCCATTTCTACATTGTACCGACGGCACAATAGATGTAGTAAGTTTACCACATTTGCACTACATGATGATGAACAGTATGTGGCACTGCAGCAGTTGTGAAAAAGTATTCACTATAATAGCGTTGTTACTTCAGCGGATTTGTTTCCCTCCTTCCAAAAGATTTTAACTGCCATTCAGGACTGTTTTGGGCCTGTAAATGGGTGGGTACTGCAGCTGTGGTGGTGTGGCAATGCTGCTGTTCTGATGGTATTTATGGGCTAGGCATGGTTGATGGTGGTTTGTGATGCCAGGTTGGAATATGTAGCACTGGTTACTAGGTGGTTGAAAATGATGGCTCAGATACCATATGAAGTGGGACAGGCTTAAAAAGAATATAAGTTAAGATTACCAAAAGATGGAAGGTATGATCGGAACTTTTCTTTGAAGAGACTCGGTAGAAGCACACAATAAAGCACCCACCCTTTTATTATTTATATATATATATAAGGTAACCATTCAAAAAAAAATACTTATACTCTAATACCGCACTAAGAATATACAATATTCTGCCTGATTTAATTAAATAATATGACAATAATGTAAATTATCACCAAGACTTGTCACAGGTGGTAATGGGTTCTCTGTTAAAGGCTTTGCACTTGAGACCATCAAGGTTCTGACCTTGATAATGTGGGTTACATATAATAATTACTGGTAGCCAGTGGAGCTACCCTTTAAAAATAAAAAATGATAATAATATAAATTAAATCCCATCAATTTAATTCCATATAACAGTACCAAGTAATCAGTTAACAACACGTCATTCACTTGCTCTACATCAACAAGATCTAAGCTTCTACTGTAGATATTTGACACCATTAGAAACTCACCTAAATTAATGACACCCAAATATCCTGAACTTCTTCCCCCTTTACCGTAAAGCAGATTTTATATATTACATTAAAAAACAAACCAAAGGAATCTGCACATTTACCTACAACGTCCACAACAAAGCAACAAGATATCCAATGTTCTTCTCTCTCCATGCATGTTTAGACATCTCACTTGAAACAATTTTCTGTCAAGACTCAAGATCACCTTCTGACCATGAGACCATCTGTTATACACCTATACACTATGATCTTGTCAGGACTTAGGAATTCATGAAAAATGAAAGGTTCCCTTTTTGTTATTAAAGCTAGTATAGTCTGTAGCTCCTCTTTAATGATGGACTTGGAACAGAATTATGGCATGGCTTGATCAGCCACTCTGAATTGGGTACATAGTGGGCATGACTACGGTGTGCTTTTGCATCCGAGAGACTCTTAGTAGAGAATGCTCTATTTTGTGAGAACCAAGTTGTGTTTGACTGAACTTTCTTCACCTCTTAATAACTCTTAGCGATAAAGTCAGAAAATTGATAGTGAAACCCTGTTCAACAATCTCCTATGGGGATTAGCTACCTCAATTTGTGCACAATTGCTTGTCTAGATACATTTGTTTATGTACAAATTAGTACCCTTAGCAGCACTCTTCAATAAAATATGAAAAACTTAAGATACCAAATAAAGTTGGGTGACCCTATTTTTAAAAATAAAATTAATAATTATGATCTTGACACATTATATAAGACAATAGATTAAAAATATGAGACAAATTTCCTTAAATTGTTTAAGGGTCAAAATAGTAAATGCATCCATTTAGATATTTCACACATTTGAATAATTAACAAACAGATTTCTTTTTTTTCATTCAGCTCCAATTTCAGAAAGAGGCACTAAGTTGTTCAAATGTTACAATCATTCAGATTTTACCGAACAACACTATAGACACCCAATTTTTAAAGGAAAAAAATTAATTGTATTTTAGGGTTGATAGGGTTTTAGAAAAATTTGAGTAGAATTTAATTGTAAGTTTCAGGGTTTATTAATGATATTTGGAGTTTGATTTGAATTAGTGTTGCCTTAACTTTTGGTTCAGATTATGGACTTATGTTATTTATGGTACTTCGTTGATGAATTAGATGGAACGATTGGGTCATTTCTAGGAATGATGACAACAAATAAACTATCCTGTATTCCAGAAACTATCATATAATAAGAAGTGAGAAATGTTTGCAGTTTAAATTATTTTTCCACAAAAGAGACATGGAAAAGTAAAGTAAACGCACGCGTGCGCACGCACACACACACATACAAACACACGCACAAGTTTCAGATCCCCAGATTAGTATCAACTGTTCTATGTTTTGGTAAATTCATGCCAAACCGCAAGGGCTATCCCGTTGGTCTCTTTCTTTTATCCCAAGGAACTCTGGTTATAACTTGATACTTGTTAGGGCTGAAAAGTCATTTATATAATATGATATTTGACTGGTATCTAATTACCATGTTCATGAAAAGGAGGAGATTAATAATACAGACAAGGTCAATGGTAAATCGTCCTTGAATGAGGAAACAGGTTGCACCATCCAGATAGTAGCAAACACAACAATAAAAGAGAAGGGAATTTTCTTATACCTGCAAAACCTTTTCTAATATAACGTTGGACCCAGGGAAGCATCTCATCGGGACTACCTTTGTCCCCAATATACCTCTGTATAAAGATAAGTACAGAAAATTCAGATCACCCCATAAAGAAACATTTTTCATAATTTTAACTATGCCTTATGGTTAACTTTGAACTCACCTGTATGCGTGGATTCTGACGAGACTGTATGCTTGAGGAAACAATATTTGCAGCCTACAAATTTAGATTAAAAATGCATGTTCGATTCATTATGAATGCAGAACAGAGAAAGAGGAAGATGAAATTCTTAGAAAAAAAATATATGATTGATTTGATATATACAAATACAAATTAATGTGTATCGATGAGTATATAAGTCAACATAAACATCAACAACACCTGTGCCCCAAACTAATTGGGGTTGGCAATCAACGAACCCATAAAAGGAAAAAAAAAAAAAAAAGCACAAAAAACAAATCGAAGATAATAGAAGGAAGAAAGGAAAAATAAAAAACTAAGAATATTAGAAGGAATAAAAATAAACAAGTTAAAAAGGAGAGACATAGCAAGGGGAAAGAAGAAAGAGAAATAACTAAGTCTGTTAAAAAATTCTAATATCTGGATGAAAAAATACAACTCTCAAATTATAAAGTTAAGCATGTACAGGGATCCTATTCCTGCCATTCTGCCAACATTTTCATCACATTGCATACACCATGCATTGGGGAACAGGATGCATTGGCATTCTTAATCCTTATCTTCCTGACTCCTGATAATTCTTGCTGTTTTGATAAATATGACCCAAAAACGATGCTTGTAATCTATCTCAAGGAATAATCTCACGCAACGAACGTGTAGTGAATTTTTTTATAATTCGAACTTAAGCTTCTGAGTGCCATCGGCACTGGTGGCACTCAAAAGTTAAAACATATTGCTGTTGTGCATAGAGTAAAACTAAATTTAACCTATTAATCAGTAGAGGCATATTTCTTCTACCACAACGTCTCCTCTGGTTGGAAAAGCAACGTGCCAATTAGCTCTATATCACCATTATTTTGTTTTGTTTTCTAGTTATTGTTTTGTGTTGTATTATAAAAAGAAAGAACTGAGTTAATTGAGCACCTACCAAATAACTTAATTCTAAAATAGGCAAAACGAGGGAGACAAGGGATAACCAAAGCTCATTTGGGGTGATAGAATTATTTTCAGAAAACGCTATCCTGATCATAAGCACGGTGTCATCGAACGTGTAAAATTATTACTCAAGATATGACTTATTGAACTAATCTCACTATAGAACATGCTTTTTGGCTACTTTGGAGTTCTTTCTGGAAGATGAACCCAGATCATTTAGAATTATGAAAATTTTGGTTCAGAGAATATCACCACAGAGATGCCAAAGAGAGGTCCAGGTTATGTGCTCTCTTGCTTTTTAGGGCTCAAAAAATCCATAAAAACATTGAAGTTTTGGTCATACAAGAGCAGTGCATTTTAAAGATCTCAGTTCTAGATTGAATGTAATTTACAGTTTTACATGTTCAATTGATAATTCTCCACACGAGTCCTTTTCATCCATAACCAAAGAAACAAATCAATCAATAAAATAAATAGAAATTCTGAATTGAGTAATAAATAACTTGTTTTTTTTTTAGTGCTAGCATAGAAAACTGCATCATCTTCAAGAGATTCACTTTGAAGAACAAGAAAGAAAAAATAACTGTAAGAAAGGCTAGAAGCAAAGGTAATAAGGATCAATACAAGAAGTTTGAAACAAAGGAGATTGGAAATTGAGGCTACAAACTTGATAAGTCAAACAACATGACAAGAAACAAGAGACGTTCAGAATGAGATTCCGTCATGTATTATTTGCTTATGATGTATTACTTGGTATGAATAGATACTGTAATTTTACAGTTAATTCATTCAGATACATAACAAATCATTCTCGAAAGAACACGAAATTGATCCTACCAAGTCCAGATATCATTAACCTGTTAATCCAACAAAAAACGAAGTCTCTCAATTTGGTATACACATTGAGCTCAAATAATGAAGCCAATGTGTAAGCAAATGCATTTACCTGGTAATTTATTGCCCTTTTATGGAGATCATTAGGCAACAAAGGACATTGAGGATATTTCTCTTCCAGATACTGCACCATTACAAATCACTATATATCATGGAAGAACTAGGGTTATGAGAAAGAAAACCAGAGGTTACATACAGAAAATTAAAGCTATGACGCAGAAGAAGTGCTATCAAATAGGGATTTTTGAATTTTTCCTTTTCACCAAATTTCGAATGATAATGTGAAACTACTACAAGGAGTATTACCATCAAGATGGCAAAAGAATCAGCAAGTACTATGTCACCATCCACCAGCACCGGGACCATACCGATAGGATTGAGCTTTAAGAACTCTGTAATATATAATACCAGAAATATCAAAAGGGAACATCTATGCAAACAGTTGGTATTCAAAAAGTCCACCTAATGTTTATGTGGTTTAAAAGTTGATCTCATAAGCAAAATTGAAGGTCTGAATCGACATGTATATGAAATAACGAAGTTCATAGATTCCAAAGAAAAACTATGTAAGGAATGAATTTACTTTATTCGTCCTACAACAATTTGAAGTACCATGGCTAATAAGTATTAAGGATGTACTAGCAACGACACAATCTATGCGACAGTCATATCTTAAGAGATACAAAGTAAACATGAAATCAAATAATTTTCCTTTTGTGAAGTACTGGAAGTAACATGGTCACTGGTGGAAGAATTCCAGAAATAGGCTGTTTGAAATTCCAGAGATTACCCATTCGAATTCACCAAAAACGAAAATAGGGTAATGCTCTGAGTTCATAATGTCAGCAATTTATCAACTTATCAATTGCTTTAGGCTATAAGTTGGGCACAGCTTATTTAATAAGTACTTATTTAAAATAAGTGTTTATTTTTAAGTTCAACTTATTTGAATACGTGGGGAGGTGGTGTGTTTGGGATAGCTTATTTTAAACCAACTTATTTATTTAACAAGTGGTAGTGTTTGGGAAATAAGTGCTTATTATGGGTATAAATTTTGAATAAGGTGTTAGATACAGTAAGTGCTTAAAAAGAAGCACATCCACCCCAGCTTATTTCGTCATGCTTAAAAGGTTTGTACACCACTTATTGCTTATTTTGTAATAAGCACTTCCAAACACTTAATTCAAGTGTTTCTTCTACTAAAGAAGCTATAAGCTCCAAAAATAAGCTCTTCCAAACATGCCCAAAGTCTGCATATACCAAAGATAAAGAAAGAATATGGCACAAAAAAAAGCTTATTCTACATGTTCTTTTCAAACCTACATTTCAAAAAGATTAAAAGATCATTTCATGTGTGAAAAATGTGAAGGCGGCTAAGATATCAAACAATTAAGAACGCATTGTTGAATTATGAATCAGTTACTACTGTTTAAAACTTTAAAATAGTCATTCAGGCACGGTCTTTACAACACATCTATCATGTCTCAAACATGAATTAAGGAAGACACCCAAATCAAGACAAAAGAAAGGAATTCTCTTACCGGGATTGAATTGCTCTCCTTTTAACAAATTCACTGCTTTGTATTCATAATCAATACCTGTTGGAATTACTCCATAAATAAATGCTTCTGTTTGTTTAATTTATTTTATTTGAAGCAAACATTAAACAATATTAAGAGAGAAATGTGACCAGACCTTTCAAGTGGAGAGCCATACGAACCCGGAAAGAACAAGAACTCAAGAAATGAGAATAAAGCTTGATTTGCTTCTTCTTCTCCTCTGGTTCTTCTTCGATCCTGCTCCCCTGCAAAACCCAGTTGATAAAACTTTGAGTTCAATTCGAAAACGGGTAGCCAATTAAAACAGAATCAAGGGGAGCACACCATTTCTTTGATGATTACTGAGAGATTGGCACTGCAAATGTGCAGTGTGGACTTCACTTCACGTTTGTAATTGGCTGAGGACAAAATAGATGACGCGGACGAAGCTGAGGAGATTTCTCTTGACATTGTGTTCTACCATTCCTTAAGACCATTTGCACAGGTTTCCTAAATTTAATAATGTTTCTTAGAGAGGTAAAAAAAAAATATTTGAGTGATATCAATATCTTTATTTTAAATTAATTTGATGAGCATGAATAATAAATTTTTAAATTTATAATATTATTAATTATGGTCATCAAAATTATAATATTATTTTATCATATTTTATATTTTTTTATAATTTTACTTTACTACATTTATTAATATATATATATATACACACAAAAATATATTAATTATATTAATATATTATATATTAATTTAATATAAAAAGTAATATTTTATTTATATTTAAATAAAATACAATATTTAAATAAAATATTTTTACAATATATTATTGTGATTAATTAATACATTAGAAAAAAATATTAATATATATAATATTGTAATTTGTTTTATATTATATTATAATTATATATGTGTGTGTGTGTGTGTGTGTGTTTGTGATAGAGATATTATATTAAGGAGCATATTCACAACTAGCACCAGATGAAACCTATTAGATATAAATGTTGTTGATGATGTTCTAAATATTAGTAAATAAATGTACATTTGTAAATACTCAAGGTATTATATAAATTTTAGTATATTTGCACAAATAAGTATTAACTCATAGACAACTCCGTCCGTTAGGGAATGGCCTTAACTGCACTAATAAGTTATCAGTGCATATTTAAAAAGGACGTGATAGTGTCAGCGAATGTCTGTTGTTACTTAAAGTTCAAGTATTCCACACATCAAATGCTCCAATAAAATCCAACAAATTATCTGTGGTTAAAGGAGTCAGTATTTGAAAAGGCATCAGTGGAAAAACCCATCAGGGGAACTTGTCAGGGTAAGCCTAAACTCGGCATTAGGGGACAACCTGTCAAGGGAAGACTAAACTTAGCATCAGGGGAACAACCCATCAAAGGAAGTTCAAACACTGCATTAGGGGATAGCATAGATGGAAAAAACCGTTAAGGGAACCATCAGGGGGAATGCTAAACACTGCATCAATGAATGTCATCAATGGATACAAGTAGATCTTAACATCAGGGGATCAAGAAGAACTTGTCTAATTCATCATCAAGGATTAGCGTAAGTGGATAGTGAAACACTGATCAAGTCTCTATCAGGGCTTGTCATTAGGGGATCCAGAACCACTGATCAAGTCAATATTAGGGCTTGTCATCAGGAGAGAGTTATAACCTAGTCCACTCGTCATTAGGACTTACATACAAATCATTGATACTTGGCAAAGAAGTAAGGGGTATAACTGGGAAGATATTCCTTGAAATATGGTGGTCCAATAACAACTTTTACACCAGAAACTCATGTAGAACAAGGATAGAAATAGAAGAAACAATAGCCAATAGCAATATGACACGTGTATCTTCGAAAGGACAATGATGGGATATACTGCGGCTACGTTAAAAAAGCAGCACGTCTAGCGCGTGGGTTCTACAATTGTTCTCCTACATACATATAAAGAGTTGTTACACGAAACTACCGAGAAGTTGAGAGAGATAAAAACAAGAATTAGAAAAACTAAGAAAAATCTTTTTCAACATTCACACACCAAAGAAAAGTATTGTAATAGTTCTGGAGAGAAATATTCAAAGAAAAATACGTAGCTAGTGTGTGAGAAAAGAAGCTGTAAATCTTTACAGAATTGTAGTTGTTTAATCACTTTGTGATTATAACAAATTCTCAAAAAAACCCAAGTTATAATACAACTATTTTAACTTGAATCTGTGTGTTTTCATATCAAATATCCTTTCTGTTTTTCTGGCCATTGTAGCTATTCCAGTGTGTACTTTTCAAGATTTTACAATTCGAAAAAGTTGTGGTGTTTGTATTTAACCCCTCTTTTACAAACACCTTAGCTTATTTTGTTCTAACAATTGGTATCAGAGACAACTAGCAAACTACATGTGCTAGAAGATCTATATCTATGGCAAACAAATCTAGAAATAGTAAGGTTCTCATGTTAGAACGTGGAAAATACTTCTTCTAGAGGCAACGCATAATTGTTCATCTCAAGTCCATTGATGATGAATATTTACAAGTTCTAGAAGAAGACCCTCGCGTATCCAAAAAGCTCATTCCTCAAGAGGTGGTGAATGAAGTCAATGTCCTTGAAAAATTAGTCTCAAAGACTACAATGAAATGACTCCTCAGGAAAGAGAAAAGGTGAAGAAAGATCTAAAAGTCACTAGTATTCTCTATAATGGCTTAGACGGTGATATGCTAAATAGTATCTTGAATCTAACAATGACTAAGTCAATATGGGATACTATCCAAATCTTATGTGATGGTATGGAGGATGTGAGGGAAAACAAACTACAGCTGTTAACACAACAGTACAAGTAGTTCACAATGAAAAATGGTGAATCACTCACTAAAATATTTGACAGATTCAACAAGTTGATAAATGACCTAAAAATGTATGGGAAGACATATGTCAACAAAGATGTCAACAGAAAATTCATGAGGGCACTTCCTATATCATGGGATCCAAAGACAACAGCCATCAAGGAATCCAAGGACATGAATCTCCTAGACTTGGATAAACTTTATGGTACCCTTAAGACATATAAATTGGAGGTTCAACAAAGATCAGAAATGTCTGGGGACACCAGAAAACTAAAATTTGTAGCCCTGATGGCTAGTAAGAAGAACAAGAAAGAAGCAGGACAAAGTGTCCTAATGAAGCAATAACTAGGAGATACTGAGGAAAGTGAAGAAAGTGGGGATGATGAAGCTAACTTTAAGAGGACTGAGTACACCCCTAAAGAGTTAGAAGAGATAGATGAAACAATGTCCTTGTTTGCAAGAAAGTTTTCCAAACTGAAATTCCAAAAGCCAAATGGAATAAAAAAAATTTCAGGAAGGAAACCTAGTAGCACAAGCAACTTTATTGACAAATCAAGAATAAAGTGCTACAAATGCAATGAGTTAGGCCACTTTGCAAATGAGTGTCACAAGGCCAAAAATGAAGGTGAGTTCAAAGGGAAGGATGTTATGGTCGATTATAAGGAAAAATACTTGGACCTTCTTAATGCTAACAAGAAGGGCAAAGCTTACATTGCTGAAGGAAAGGCCTAGGCTGATTCAGACGTAAAAGAAATTGAGGAATATGTCAACCAAGCCCTGATGGCCTCATCCACTGATAGCAGCGGCTCACAAGTAAGTCTAGAAATTTTTTACTAACATGTCTAAAACTGATTATTTTAAAACAGTTAAGGAAATGACTTGTGAGATTAGAGACCTTTATGACACATTAAGGAGTGTTGTAGCTGAGACTGAAAGAGTGCAAAAGATAAATGAAAATTTATCAACCAGAAACACTTTTTTAGAATCAGAATTGACTAGGCTTGAAAATCTAGAAATAGATCTTAACAGGACTAGAAATCTCTTTGATTGTGTCATCAAAAAGGAAGAGTGGACTTCCAAAAAGCTCAAACAAAAGGAGGAGGTCATAAGAAAATGGAATGAGTCTAGCAAAAAACTGGAAGATTAATTGAATAATAGAAAATCTAATTCTAAAACTGGTTTAGGCTATGAGGACACTCTAGTGAAGCAACCTTCTATTGAGGATGCAACTAGCTTTGGTAAAAGGCCTATGCAAGCTGTCAAGTTTGTTAAGGGTGAACCAAACTAGAGAAAGAGAATGTTTTCCCAATGAGTGAAGCTTCCACAAGTGGTGGGAGTGGCAAGAAGCCTGTTCTTGCCAAAGCACTCAAACCCTTTCCAAGAAGGCACCAGATTGTCATCAGTGGATACACAGTCATTAGGGGAAAAGAGTGTATCAGGCCATCGAAGCCCTTCAAGGGATAAAGGCTTAACAAGGGACAAGAAAAAGAATAGGAATGGTAAGCTAGGAATGAACAAAACTAGTAACTATACTCCTATTCATCAAGCCCCTAGGAAAGTGTGTTGGAACTGTGAAAATGTTAATCACTTATCTTTTCAGTGCAAAGAAAAACCACAAATCTTAACTGACACAATTTTATATGCTAATGATTTACGTTATGTTCAAACATGCACCCATAAGGGTAAAGATAAGATAATTGTTGATAAATCTAAAGCATATAGTGAAGCTCCTAAAAAGGAAAAAGTGTGTAGCCTGTCTAAACCAAAAGTCAAATGCAATGAAAAAGTTGTTTTACCACTAACTGTGACTAAACCTAGAGGACCCAAATCCACTTGGGTACCAAAAATAAATTAAATGTTCTTTGTGTGCAAGGAAAAGTCAAAGGTAACCAGGACTGGTTTCTAGACAGTGGCTGCTCAAGACACATAACAAGAAACAAGGCCCTGCTCACATAGTTCAATGAATACGTTGGTACAATGATTTCTTTTGGTGACAACAATAAAGGACTAACTCTGGGGTATGACAAAGTAGCAAATGAGGATGTCTCATTTGACAATGTAGCACTAGTTGATGGGCTAAAACACAATCTATTGAGCATAAGTAAACTATGTGACAAGGAATTCATCATTTCTTTCAAAGGGGATAGGTACTTAATCTCCAATGAAAGTGAAGAGAAGCTGATCTTATCAGGGGTTAGGAAAGGAGATCTTTAGATTGCTGACTTTGACTCAACAAATGGAGAATCAAGTTTCTATAGCTTAGATTGTGGCACAAGAAGCTCTCTCACCTGAACTACAAAACAATCAATGATCAAGTAAAGAGAGAGTTGGTAACTAGACTACCTCAAATGGAATTTACTCAAGAAGGATTATGTTAAACATGTCAATAAGGGAAGCAAAGGAGAACATCCTTTATCAATAAGGAAGCTACAATGATCAAAGATCCAATTCAAATACTTCTCATGGATTTATTTGGTCCTGACAATATCATGTCAGTATCAAATAAGAGATTTGCATTGGTCATCGTGGATAACTACACTACGTATACTTGGGACAAGTTCCAACATGCTAAATTAGAGGTGCCTCAACAAGTCATTGACCATGTAAAGAAAGTGAAAACTGAGTCAGGGTCAATGGTTAGAATTTTGAGGATAGACAATGGAATTGAATTCAAGAATGTAGTTGTTGATGGGTTTTGTGTGGAAAAAGACATCACTCATACATTTTCAGCCCCAATGACTCCTCAACAGAATGGTGTAGTCGAAAGGAAGAATTGAACCCTGATAGAAGCTGCTAGAATAATGTTAGCAGAGGCAAAAATCCCTACTTACTTTTGGGTTGAGGCAATAACCATTGCTTGCTTCACTCAAAATAGGTCTTTAATTGACAAGACACCATATGAGCGAATGGTAGGGAGAAAGCCAAACATCAAGTTCTTTTATGTCTTTGGATGCAAATGCTTTGTATTAAGGAACTTTGGTGAAAACTTAGGAAAATTTGACTCAAAGGTTGATGAAACAATTTTCCTAGGTTTCTCCCTGACATCTAAGGCCTATAGGGTTTACAACAAAAAGCTCCAGATAGTGATGGAGTCTATACATGTAGCTTTTGATGATCAAGAAATTTCTGGACTTGAAGACCCTGGTTTTCATAAAGAACTCAGATTCAAAAATGAAGATGATTTTGATGATTAAGAGAATAACGCTGATGTGAGCATTCAAATGGAGGAACTAACCATCCCTGATGTCAATCCAACCATCCAAGAAACACCTTCAGTGGTTAGAGTAAATTTCTTGGACAACAGATCAGGAAACACTCTATCAAGGGATAATCCATCAGGGAATGCACCATCAGGGGATAACTTTAACCCTGATTTAAGCATAAATTCAGGGGGAGTGTTCTTAGAAGCTGGTAGCACAGACTTAGGGGAAGGAAATGATGATCATGCAAGCTAATCCAGACTCCCCCCAAGCCCAAATGGTCTAGGAGTCACACAGCATAATTGATCATTGGTGATCCCAACCAAAGAGTGCAAACCAAGAAAACAACCTCTAATGAGTGCCTATATGCTTATTTTCTTTCTCAAATTGAGACAAAGAAATTTGAAGAAGCCATGCAAGATGCTGAATGGATCATGACTATGCAAGAAGAGTTGAATCAATTTGAAAGAAATCAAGTATGGAAGTTGGTATATAAGCCTAAAGACATATCTATAGTTGTCACCAAGTAGGTATTCAAAAACAAGATGGACGAAGTTGGCATTGTTATAAGAAACAAGGCAAGACTAGTGGCAAAGGGATATCTTCAAGAGGAAGGGATTGACTTTGTTGAGACCTTTGCGCTAGTGGCCAGACTTGAGGCTATAAGAATTTTCTTAGCCTATGCAGCATATTCAAACTTCAAGATTTATCAAATGGATGTGAAAAGTGTCTTTCTCAATAGAAAATTAGAACAGGAGGTGTATGTCCAACAACCTTCAAGGTTTGAAAACTCTAAATCTTCAAATTATGTTTACAAACTAGAGAAAGTACTTTATGGACTGAAGTAAACTCCTAGAGCTTGGTATGACACTGTCAAAGTTTTTAATGGAGAACAAGTTTACAAGAGGTATCATTGACAAAACATTGTTCTTTAGACAACACTAAGGTCATTTAATCTTGGTTCAAATATATGTTGATGATATCATTTTTGGATCTACTGATACTAAGTTATGTGAGAAGTTCTCCAAGCTCATGCAAAGCAAATATGAAATGAGCTTAATAGGTGAACTGTCTTATTTCTTGGGGCTACAAGTTAAACAAGTCAGTGATGGGATTTACATTCATCAAACCAAGTATGCCAAAGAACTTCTCAAGAAATTTGACATGGAGGACTCGAAGATAGCAAAGACACCAATGGCCACAACAACCAAGATTGACCCTGATAAGAATGGAAAAAAAAGTTGATCTAAAGACTTACAGGGGAATGATTGGTTCACTGCTATATTTAACAGCTAGTAGGCCTGATATTATGTTTGCAACGTCTTTGTGCAAGGTATCAAGCTGACAAAAGGGAGTCCCATCTAATTGTTGTGGAAAGAATCTTGAGGTACATCAAGGGCACAACTGAGTTGGGACTTTGGTATCCAAAGGAGTCTGGCTTTGAGTTGATTAGATATTCGGATGCAGAATTGATAGAAAGAGTACCACAGGGAGCTATCAATTTCTAGGTGGAAGGATTGTATCTTGGTTCAGCAAAAAGTAGCATTCAATATCAACATCTACTGTTGAGGCTGAATATATTGCAGCTGGAAGTTGTTGTGCATAAATCCTATGGATAAAAAATCAATTATTGGATTATGGCCTAAACTTCAACAAAATTCCAATTTTGTGTGACAATACAAGTGTCATTGCCATTGCTGAAAACCCTGTGCAACATTCTAGAACTAAACATATAGAGATCAGATATCACTTTATCAGATAACATGTTATGAATGAGACTATTAAGCTACATTTTGTACCAAAAAAAAAGTAGCTGGCAGACATCTTTACCAAGGCTCTTGATGAAGCCACCTTTAACAATCTGGTGAAGGAGCTAGGAATGGTAAATTATGCAAGATAAGAATTGATCTACTTGCTAGAGTCGTGACAAAAAAAGTGTTGGAGTGGTTCAAATCTATCAAGTGCTCAAGTACTGGTATCTTTAACTCATCCTCTAATTCCCTGATAATGTTATATGTGTATGTTTATATGTTTTTTTTTATTTTAAAAATTGATGTGCATCAGGATCAGGGTTTGCGTTTGGATGCAACAGGGGACAGTCTCTAGTCTCTGATAACGTGGCAACACAAGACAGTCTCTAGTCTTTGATGACGTGGCATCACAGGACAATCTCTAGTCTTTAATGACGTGGCATCACAGGACAGTCTCTAGTCTCTGATGACGTGACATCACAAAATAGTCTCTAGTCTCTGATTACACGATCACTAGTCTCTGATGACGTGGCATCGCAGAATATACTCTAGTCTCTGATGACAGTACATCAGGGGACACTCTCTAATCTCTGTTGACGTGTCTCAGGGGCTAATTTTGAAATAGCTATTTATATTCATTTCTCTTTTCTTGACAACATACCAAACGTTTAAACTCTTTCTAACAATTGATCGAGCTTTCTCTCTTTCTTGATTCACAGAAACCCTAGGTTTTCAAATCTCAACAGTTTCAATGGCACCAAGCACTCCTCAATGTCTTCCAAGGAATCTAGTGATTCCACAAACAAATTTTGTGGGCCTTTTCGACATCAACAAGGTAGATGCTTTTTTAAACCTATGATGCACTATCTACTTAACTTAGAGTATAGCAAAGCCATCTTTACCGATGACGAGATGTCCGGTGAAGCGATATCATAACTCTGGTCGAGTGCCAAGTTCATGTACTTTTCAACAAGGCCTGACATTGTCAAGGGGATCTTGTTCAGAATTTCTTCTGAAAAAGGTAAAATAACACCCTTCAGAATTAATTCTGCTCTAAGGTTGCCCACACAAGATTTTGTGGAAGTGCCTAATGACGCTGAACTACTCAACTTCTTAAGGGAATTGGGCTACAACTCTCTAAACAATGCAGTGTTGAAGTTCAAGGACCTTAAAAGGGCGAATGTGAAACGAGAGATCTCTTATCTCTTTGATACAATCACAAAGGTGTTCTTAGGTAAGTCCTCTAACTTTGAGGTAATAACTCTTTGACTTTGAAAATTGCATATGCCATTATCAAAAATGTAAAAATAGATATAGGAAAATTAATTTTTGTTGAACTAGTTAATAAAATGGGTAACTATACCTCTAGGAAATTAGAAGTGTATTACGTCAGTTTTTTATTCATGCTCATCAAAGATCAAATTCCTAACATTTCTTTTGAGAATGACATTGTCATATAGAGTTGTATGCAAACAAAGAATTTATTCATATAGATAATAAAGAAAGCTAATACGGCAGAACCTTTTGTACTTCCATCCCACATGGAACAGCTAATCACTGCACTCCTTTCTCTTTCTCAAACTCCTATTTTTTCTATTTCAACTACAACGACTGAAATCACTACCACTTCTCAGCCTACCCAAGTAGTTTCAACAACTTTCAATCAACAACTCCCTATAATCCAACCCTTAGTCTCCTAAAAGACTAAGGGCACTAAAAGAAAAACCTCAGAAGAAACCACATTAACTGAGGGGGAGCAAGGAGAAAGAGTTGTTAGAGAGGAGATGTCGAAAAAGAAGAAGAAAACCAAGAGAGTTGCCCCTAAAACCAACCAGGTAGTATTCTTCCAACAGGATACTAACCTTAATAAGGAATTAAGCACATCTCTAACTATTTTCTCTTAAAAGGATTCAGTTATTGAACAAAGTTCCCAACCACGGACACAGTTGAGTAAGGTACATACACTGACTACAGGCCTTGATGAAACTCTGAGAGCCACTTGCAGATAACTAACACAGTGAGTGCACACACAACCTCTTTTGATGGATCACCTTCTCACTCTGTGATCCAGCCAACACTCCCCTCTACACCTTTCCCTTCTTTTTCTTTATCTCAAATTTCTTCAAATATCATGACACAAACACTAAGAGTCATGACATCAGATCCTCCACTATCTTACTTCATTAAGGAGCCAATTCGTGTTGACCCAGTGATTAAGAATCATGATTTACAAATGATTGAGTCTTTCCTGAGTGATTCAATCATTGATAGTCACTCAGGGGACATAGGTACTCCTGTACATAATTCTATAATAAGTACTTATACTCCCCCCATTCTTCATACACATATATCCTCCATTCCTTCTCTAATTTCATTTGTGGACACAATAGCTATAGAAACTTTACTCAAATTGTCCACAGTTAATGAAAACACAGCCCATACAAGCCCTATTAGGACAATTTTGAGTGAGGCTGAGACAATACATAGTGAAGAGAGGCAAGGTCAACCCCATGAGAGGACCTTGGTAAAAGGAGAGAAAAACAGTGATGCCTTAGAAGGCATAGAAAAAGGAGAGACAGTGGGAGATAAGAATGAGATCCTTGTAAATAAAGAATATAGAGAAAATATAGATACTATATGTACACCTAGTTCTTCAAATAGTGATAAAGATGACACTCCTATGGGAGATTATTCACAACTCATGGGAGTTTATTTATACTATTAGAAGAATCAAATGTCCGATATAGTAAAACTGCTAAAGCAGGAGCTCTCACGTGCCACAGATCCTGTCCTAGTCAAGATTCTAAAATCACATATCATGCTAGGTCAGTTTATGGACGTTGAATCTCACAAAATACATACACTAGTTATAGAGAAAATACACAATGTTCAGACAGTTGTAGATTCTTTTACCACTAGCCATTCATTGCTCAAATTCAAGAAACTCACAGAGAGTGTTTACCAACAATTATCTGCATTCAATACCTAACTCACAAGAATGGAAACTCTACAACTCTCTATGGTTGACACCCTTCAATAAATTCTTCAAGTCGCATCCCAACTCTCAACTTTCACTGACGATGCTATCAAAAAGGGGGAGAAATCTTCAAAGCCATCGTCAAGAGTTGTTGTTAAGAAATTTACAAGTACAAGTCAACCATCAAGGGATGTGACTGCTCCAAAAGCCAAGGACAAAGGTAAGGGTATCCTGATTGAAGAAACCAAAAAGAAGACTCTTACTCAATCAGGACTCAAGCTACTTAGAGATGCCATGAAGATAGCTCACTTTCCAACACCTGTTGAAGCCCTAATTGATGGGAAAGTGGAGCATGTCTTTCCTCAGGACAAGGAACTGGTGGAAGTTGTTTCACTCTATGCACAACTACTTCAACAGGAGGAGGAAATGGCTACGAAAAAGGAGAAGGAAGAAGAAGAAAAGAAGAAAAAGAGTGTCAAGCCAAAGACCTCCAGGAAAACTCAGCCCAAGCAGTTTCAGCCCCCAAAAGGTGCATCAGGGGATAAAAGCAATGAAAATCAAACATCCCCTGATGTTACGAAACCCGTGTCATCTAAACCAAAAGCTCAAGCACATACTCCTGCAACATATGGACCACCCACATTGGTAGAATTTCTAAGGGATGACAGACAAGTGCCTGACATTTTTGCACTCCATAAAAAACATAAATGTCAGGGCAAAGAGCAACAAGGAAAAAGTCACTATCATCCAAGTGAAGAATGGGTCTGAGTTCGCAGTCACTCTTGACTGGTTCAGGAAGATGGATGCTGAGTAATTGAAACTTATCAAGAAAACAATGTCAAATACTATAGTGCTAAATAGAGACTTGAGAGGGGTGATTGACAAGCTGAGGCAAGCCATTAATAACAATAGGAACTTGCCCACAGCTATGGAGAAACCATTGAAATTATTCTACAAAGCTGGTGATGGGCAAGAAAAGAAAATAAGGATTAATGAAGTTGATGAGCTTGACCTGGAGGAGGCGATGCATGTTCTAAGCCAAATTGTTTATCATAAAAGTGAACATGTCATCAAGTTCAAAACCCTACTTGTAAAGAAGGTGTTAAAAGAGATCGAGGGAACTAGAGCTAATGATGGGAACTCAGTAGTTGTAAGGGATATTCCCTTAATAAAAGGATTTAAAGAATATCCAAAGATGATAACAAACCCCATGGGCTTGGATTTTAAAAAATGCAAAAGGGGAGATTGTCACCTTTTATTGGTCACCACTTGTTGTTGCCAACTTGCAAGAGATTAGGTTTATCCTTGAAGCTTTGGAGTCCAGCAAGAACGTTAGCATTGTCAACTTTGAAGACTACTTCAAAAGGAGCTAGAGCAATTGAAGGAAGGAGGGGAAGACAAAAGACTCTGGATTCTAGATCAAAATCCAAATCAGAGAAGACAAGACTTTGGAAGTGACACACAACCATTAAATCAAGTCATCTATTGCCCTTTGTTTCTACTCAACAAAAGGTGATTCTTGATGTCTAAAATGGAAATACTATAATCAATTTTTAAACTCTTGTAAACAGTTATTCTTTTTACTTATACAAATACCCACAGGATAAATGCAAATGCATTTCTATACCTAATTTGTTATTGTTAATAGTTTTGGGTTTTGACATCATCATCAGTACATTAGTTAGATTTATGGTTATCAAACTGATAAACATAAATATGGGGATATTGTTAGGTATAAACGTTGTTGATGATGACCTAGATGTTAGTAAATAAATGTGCATTTGTAAATACTCAAGGTATTCTATAAACCATAGTATAGTTGCACAAATAAGCATTCACTGATGGACAACTCAGTCCATCAGGGGATGGCCTTAACTGCACTAGATAAGTCATCAATGGATATTTAAAAAGGACGTAATAGTGACAGGCGATGTCTGTTGTTACTTAAAGTTCAAGTATTCTACACATTAGATGTTCCCATAAAACCAACAAAGCATTAGTGGTTAAAGGAGTCAGTATTTGAAAAGACATCAGTGGAAAAACCCATCAGGGGAAACCTAAAATAGTGCGACAGGGGATGACACCGTCAGGGGAAGCCTAAACTTGGCATCAGGGGACAACCCATCAGGGGAAGGCTAAACTCGGCATCAGGGGAACCCATCAGGAGAAGTTCAAATACTGCATCAGGGGATAGCTGTGACGACCCCAAAATCCTACACGGGACTCGGGCACCATCAGAAGAAGGAAACAGTCAACAATACATCCATACAACATTATATACTAAATCTTATTATTACATTCTTACAAAATTCAGAGTACAATTCCTGTAGCGGAAACTAATCTATTACAACAGTTGTAACTATCCTCCTTGGATGTTCTTTTAGGCTACTCCCTTTATTCCCTTCTCTTGCCGTCGTGGTACTATGCCTCACTAAAGTCCTGAAATTATGAACTTAACAAGAATGAGCGATTTATGCTCAACAAGTATATAAACACAGAGGAAAAGAAAATATAATCTCTGAAGAACTCAATCAATAGTATAATTCTGTTTGTGAGGTTTGGGTGAAGCAATACCACTACCTCGGAGTCCTTCTAAACTTTCTAAGGATCTCAGATGATAACACAATCATATGATCCTTCTTGAATAAAACAACCTCTTATCCAGCGGGGGCTAAACCCGTTAGATCTGCTAACCATACCATAATCAGCCAGACTGTACAACATGGTTCTGTTAGTTAAGTTACCTTTAGGTCAGGTGACAGGACATATCAACACCTTCCCTTTCATCTTGCCAACTACGTGGCATGTTCCACATTTTAAGGAACATAAAAGTCTCATGACCCATTTAAGGGACAAAACATTCTCACTCATTTTCATGGATATAATATTGAAAAATAACTGATAAATCAAAGCTCAATTATATCCACGTACTTTCATTCATATCATGTTAGCAGAAATTAAAGCATAACATTCTAATTCACAAGGAACTTTAAACATAAAAGTACTAACCTTGTACGCATGTATTGATGATGTGTTTAACTGAAATAAGCATAAGAGTGAGAATATATTTGCCTTTATCCTTAGCTGAGCTAACTTAATTCACTTGTTGGGTGAAATATTTCTGTAAAACATATATATGTTTACTTAGCATGAGAATATATGCTTGAATATAAATGTGAGTATGTACATATATGATATCTGTGATGTTCATGCATTTCTTATCTTTTGATGTTTTAATTTAATCATTTGGTGTGTTGGAAATTGAGACTTTTAATTCATATTATTCATCAGGGGATAAATTTTGGTCCATTAGGGGGATAACTTTCAGTCATCAGGGAATGTGCATGACCGTCAAGGGATAGCCATCAAGGGATGAAATTTACTCATGAGGGGATAATTCACCTGTTAGGGGATAGTCTACCCATCAGGGGGTAATTTACCCGTCAGGGAATAAATTACAATCATCAGGGGATGATTTGTTTATCAGTGGATATCTATCGTCAAGGGATGATTCTCGGTTATCAAGGGATGACTTATTCATCGCCAAACTTGTTGGTAATCCATTTTACCATCAAACTCTCATGGCTATCGCCAAACTCATCAGCCATCGCCAAACTTACTTAGCTATCATCAAACTCATCGGTGAATAAGTTGTTCACCGCCAAACTCATCGGTGGATAAGTTGTTCATCGCCAAACTCATTGATGGATAAGTTGTTCACCGCTAAACTCATCAAGTCAGCGCCAAACCCTTAGGAGACTAACAAAAATTGCTCCTCGGAGACTAACAAAAATTGCGTCTCGGAGACTAACATTTGTTACTCATCGGAGACTAACATTTGTTACTCATCGGAGACTAATGTATAATCTCTCGGGGATTATTTTATACTTATCAGAGACTAATTTTAAGCTGTCAGAGACTAAGCTAGAACTTGTCTCTGTTACAAAGGAGGATCTTTCATATGATTGTGGATGATGCCTAACAATGGATAAACCCAACTTAGGGTGCCTCATTATCCTATTTGTTGCGTGTATCATTTCTTTACATAATACACACTCACTCACAGATGCAAAAGAATACTACTGTAGCTTTTGAAGCTTTATTCTTTTCTTAGATAAGTTTTAACATGCACGGCTAGTAAATGTTATATGCATGAAAGAATAAAACATAACATAGCAGAATATACGATTGGTATAAAGCTCTTACCTCTTCCTCTTTAAGGATGAAGTTAAACGCTCGGGCTGCTCTCGAAAAGGACAGTTTCTCTAAAAAGTGAAACTGAATTTTATATGGGTGGTCGATTAAAAAGAAGTTTTAGAAGGGAGGTTAAGATTATACCTCCGATGATGTATTTATAGTGCTTGTAAATCAATTAGAGCTGTTGGATCATTTTGATAAATAATTCTTAGCCGTTGGCTAGAATTATTTCCTTGGGGTGATGTGATTGGCCAGCTTGGCCAGTGTAGTTGTTGCTCATCATATCACTTTTACTAGCTGGTATAACACCAAGTAGCTGCTGGCACACATGCAGTTCAATCTTTATTAGTTGTTGACACACATACAACTTACTAATCAAACAGTAATACATGTAATCCTCTGATTACCCATAACAGTCTCCTTCAACCCACATAACCCTTCATTTACTCATCTCTATACAAGCTTAATTAAATTAATCTCATGCAAGATTTGAGATTAGTATATTCATATACTTTGATGAGTTATTTATGCGCAAGGTAATTGATTTTGGACATCACATTAACAACTCATGCATTTAATATTCATAACTCATAGGAATTAATCCGATTTATACTTTAATTCTATTATAAACAAAATTCTAGGTCCTCACAATAACATAGATGGAAAAACCTGTGACGAGAACCATCAGGGGGAATGTTAAACACTACATCAGTGAATGTCATCAGTGGATACAAGTAGGTCTTAACATTAGGGGATCAAGAAGAACTTGTCTAATTCTTCATCAAGGATTAGCGTAAGTGGATAGCAAAGCATTGATCAAGTCTCCATTAGGGCTTGTCATTAGGGGATCCAGAAACACTGATCAAGTCAATATCAGCTCTTGTCATCAAAGGAGAGTTAAGACCTAGTCCACTCGTCATCAGGACTTACATGCAAATCATTGATACTTGGCAAAGAAGCAAGGGGTATAACTGGGAAGATATTCCTTGAAATATGGTGGTCCAATAACAACCTTTACATCAGAAACACATGGAGAACAAGGATAAAAACAAAAGCAACAATAGCCAACAGTAGTGTGACACATGTATCTTCGAAAGAACAATGACAGGATATACTGCAACTACGTTGAAAAAGTAGCACGTCTAGCACGTGGGGTTCTACAACTGTTCTCCTATATATACATAAAGAGTTGTTACATAAAACTATCGAGAAGTTGAGAGAGATAAAAACAAGAATCAGAAAAACTAAGAAAAATATTTTTCAACATTCACACACCAGAGAAAAGCATTGTAATAGTTGTTGAGAGAAATATTCAAAGAAAAATACATAGCTAGTGTGTGAGAAAAGAAACTATAAATCTTTACAGAATTGTAGTTATTTAATCACTTTGTGATTATAACAGATTCTCAGAAAAACCCAAGTTATAATACAACTATTTTAACTTGAATCTGTGTGTTTTCATATCAAATATCCTTTCTGTTTTTTTGGCCATTGTAGCTATTCCAGCTTGTGCTTTTAAAGCTTTAACAGTTCGAAAAAGTTGTGGTGTTTGTATTCAACCCCCCTTGTACAGACATTTTAGCTTATTTTGTTCTAACAAAACCGCTATTTCATCTAACATATTTATAACAATTGATCAATATATCTAATGGCCAAAAAAATTCAAAACAAATAAGAAAAAACCCTTCCACCAAGAAGGTAGGCAGAAGGACCTTTATTTGACCAAGTCAAATCATATCAAGGTCTTTCCGCCAGAAAGTCTAGCATCCCTTCTGCCTATATTTCTGGCGGAAGGCCCACATGCCTAGCACGTTTCTCACTTAATTCAAAACAACACCATCAACACCAGAAGTAGTAATTTGAAATCCCTTCCAAATTTGGGCAGAAACCAACATTATTCTCACTTCATCTAACTATTCTCAAAATTGTCTTATTCCTCTCTCAAATTAGATACTCAACTAACTTACGCCACTTGCATTTACAACAACACACTAACAATGATTTTGGCGTGTTCAAGCCCTTTCAAACTCAAAGGACACTTCAAAATCCATAGTTTTAACATGTAAGTTTTTTGAACTTTATTCAATTGTTTTGTAATAATTTTGTTCAAATATTGTTATGTAATAATAAATTATGCTTTAAATGTTATATATATTTGTTTGTATGTTTATTCCATACTATTTTCATGTTTGTATACATGTTTGGTTTAAAAATTAGGAAATTAGGGCTTATTTTTGTTTTCATGTTTATTTGAGTTTGGCTCAATAATTCCATTGTTATGAATTTGGGTTAAAAATTAAAGTTAGTATATGGTTAGAAATTAGATTAATTTTCGTAAAAAATATTGTAGTTGAGTCTTAACATGCATGTGTTGATATATTGTATTTATAGTGTATTTAGTTATTGTATTGCATGTATTTGGTTGAATATTAACAATTATTGCCATATATAGTTTGTTTTGGTTGAAATATTTACTGTGTTTGTCAAAATTTTGCGTAGTTCAGATGGATTGTGTCTCACCCTCACGATTTTTAAAAATAGAAAAATGAAGTTTTAGAAGTTTGTATTTTTTGAAAAATGTTTATATTAGGTTTTAAAGAAAATTTCAAATTCTCTTCCTAAATTTATTTCAAAAGTTCAGAAATTTCCTTTGGAATGTTTCAATTTAGTTTAAAACATGTTTTTAAAAGAGTCGTCACCTAACAATAACTAATTTGGTGTATTAGGTCACCTCATTTATTTTAGTTAATAAAATATGTTTATTAGTGTGACGACCCCAAAATCCCTTAATGGATCAGGGCTTCGTCAAAAGAAGGAAAAGATAACCATACATCCATTCATAGCATAAATACTGGATAAGGGCAGTATTAGAAAGTTATTACAACCCAAGAATAATATAATTACGGCGGAAGCTATTACATTATCTTTAATCTCAAACCCAAAATCAACACTACTTCTAATATCTTCCTCCATCCCTTCATATCTTCCTTCCTTCCTTCCTCAGTCTTATCAAAAGGATAAATAACTTAGTAGTTTATCAACTTTGCTTTTCCCTTATTAGAGGGTTCAGCCTTAGCGTTCTGTCCTGCAAGACATTAAAATTCAACATGGGTGAGCGATTTACGCCCAACAAGTATATACACATCAAAGAAGTATATAAGCAATTTAAAAGAACGTATCTGGAACATCGAAGGAAGTTCAAGTCTATTTATGAGGCTTGGTGAAGCAATGCCAAGGCCTCGGAAACCTTCAAAGATCATTGAGGATTCACTGATGATACACTACATGTGACCCTCCTTGAAGAAAAACAGGTATACACCCGAGCATAACTTCCTCAAAATATCCATCAGGGGCTAAACCCGTGGATCTGCTAACCATACAGTACACAGCTGGCCAAACTGGACTGCATGATCCCTCTTGTGTGGACTACGTAGTCACTTATCATTCCTCTAGGTCAGGTGAAGAACACATCAGCACCTTTCCTTTCCTCTTGCCAACCATGTGGCATAACCCATTTAAGAGACATCATTCTCATTCATTTGCATAGATATAAGATTGGAACATAGCTGAAATTCAAAGCTCATTTATATCCATGCATCATCATTCATATCATGCTAGCGGAATTTAAAGCATAACATGCTCATTCATAACAATTTAAAACATAATTCAAACCTTGCACGCATATCGAATCAAATGATAATGCGTTAAACTGAAATAAACATCAGATTGAATGTATATACTTGTATCAACTTGCAATTAAACATAAGATTGTGAATATACTTGCCTCGGTCCTTTGCAATTAATCAAGTTTAATTTACTCGTGAGTGGAAAATTCTGTAAGAATATACATATCACAAAATGAATTTAATATCTTGGTTAAAATATGAGAGAAAATGCACATGTGATGTCCTTAACTTTTAACGTCTCAATCTGATATAAAAGCTGTTGAGGTTAAGAAATCAATTAAAACATCTTTAAATAATTTAGGAAAATAATATTTTATAGTTTTAAAAACAAACTGTACAACAGAGAATTACTACACTTTAACTCATCGGAGACTACGGATGACGTCATCAGAGACTAAACTTAGCCTGTCGGAGACTAAGAAATGACGTCATCAGGGACTAGCAACTCATCAGGGACTAATGACGTCATCTTAATTCTATCGGAGACTAAGAGCGACGTCATTGGAAACTAACTTCTCATCAGAGACTAATGACATCATCTTAACTCATCGGGGACTAATGATGACATCATCAGAGACTAACTCATCTCATCAGAGACTAATGACGTCATCTTAACTCATCGGGGACTAATGATGACATCATCAGAGACTAACTCATCTCATCAGAGACTAACTCAAACCCGTCGAAGACTAGGTTAAGGTCTGTCTCAGAAACAGGGTCGTCTCCCTCTCACCTCCATGGGTGGTGCTCTCAACCATAACCATACTTAGGTCAAAACTCATCATTCTCTCAGTGACATGTAACATTCCTATGGTCTGCATGCCATCCTAGGCAAGATTTAAGGTTCAAACTCAGATTGAAGAATACTCAACACAAGTTTTGCATCCACTGATGATAAATTTATTCATCAGTGGATAGTTAATAACTTCACAAGACAAGTCAAAAAACAGGAACATTTAAAGGACTTGACAAAGTGAAGAAGAATGTCTGATGCTACTTGTAAGCAAACGAAGTATTCCGCACATCAGAAATTCTAAGTCAAAGTTACGTTGATTAAGTCCCATTAGGGGAACCCATCAGGGGGAACCCATCAGGGGGAACTCATCAGGGGAACCTGTCAGGGAACCTGTCAGGGGATGACAAGGGCAGACCAATCCGTCAGTGACACACTTCGGGACATATCAGTGTCAGGCAAACCCATCAGGGTAACCTGTCAGGGAGAATGACCAACATGACATCAGTGGAAGCCATCAATGTATGCAGTCAGCTATAATCATCAGGGTCAAGAAGCACTGAGTATAACTCAAGTGAAGGACGAAGCCCTGATCCAGTCAATAAGCATCAGGGGATCCAGAAGCACTGATCAAAGTCCGTCAGGGCTGGCAGTCAGTGGATCGTTGTGACAGCATACACCCGTCATCAGTTCATACACGGAAATCAACGTAACGTGTTACAGAAGCAAGAAATATTAACTGGAAAGATATTTCTTGAAGTTTGTTAATGGTCCAATGAGAACTCTCACGCATTAAATGCACACAGATCAGGGGATGAAAAGTAGCAACAAAGCATGTAGCCGTCTGACACATAAAGTTTAGATGTGACATACTTGCGGCTAAGTTGAGAAGAGAAGCACGTCTCAAGAACGTGATTTCAATCCACTGATTGATATATAAGCAACAGAGCTCTCATTACACAAACAACGATTGATTGAATCCATCCAACAGATCAAACAAGCACTGAAGCACAAAAACACTAGAGAGAAGCTTTGCAATAAATCTTGAGAGAGATATTTCAAAGAATATTAGAAGCTAGTGAGTGTGAGAAGCTGTGAACTTTATTCATAGAACTTGTAGTTGTAAATCACATTTGTGATTATACAGATTTCCAGAAAAACCTCGAGTTATAATATAACTATTTTAACTTGAATTTGCGTGTTCATTTCATATAGTTTTTCTGTTTGTTATAACTTGTTTTCAGTAAGCCTTATAAGTTTTTAAGTGCGAAAAGTTTCAGGTGTTTGTATTCATCCCCCCCCCCCTCCCCCCTTTTACAAACACTTGTGCTAATATTGCACTAACAATGAGGTTGCAACTACTGACAAAAGAATGTTTAGTAGTTAAGAGCTTGTCTACCAGGTGGTTGTCAACATTCTTACACTCATCTTGGGTAGCTTTTGCAATAAATGACATTAACTCCGGGCGTTAAAACATGCATCAAGTCATACTTTTGGAAATAAATGAATAAGATATTAAACGTGGTATGTATGACCGAACAAAAGTGTAAGAAATAGAGCAGGACTTTAATGAGATGCTCTTACCTCCTTGGTGGCAAGAAGAGTTAAAAGCTCTAGTTATTCTTCCCAAAAAGGACAGTTGTTTAGAGAATAGGTTTGGATTTGGTGGTACACCTTAGAGAAGTTTATGAAAGTGGGGCAAGGATTGTACCAACGTGATATATATATAACACCTGATTAGCAACAAGGGCCGTCGGATTTATTTGATATAAGATGTTGGCTATGAAAAGAAAAGAAATGACTGATGAGAAAAAGGTCGGTTGCAACGGCTGCTAGTACCTATCGGTCATTTATCATAGCCCACTCTATGGTACAGATGGAGGTGATGCACATTAAATGCTACTGTCTCCCCACAGTAGGCTTTAAAATAAAACGGGTACTGTAGCTAATCTTGTTCACACTTGGTGAGCCCTTTCCCGCGTGAACACAGCCTCACATAAGACAAATCTTGAATGCAATACCCTTTTAAATACTTGAGCTTCAAAATACATTTAAAATCTTTTGGACATCAGATTGCCATTGAATTTTTATAAGAAAATATAATTTCATTATTTATAACCAATAAGGAAATAAACCTTCATGCAGAAAATAATAATAAAAAAAACAAATCTCATAATCAAAATTTCATTGAGATTTTTGGGTTCTCACAATTAGTTTGGGGAGTTACTTGTTTAAAAACTTTAAAAGTATGTAATAAAATAAAGATTTTTAAATTAAATGACTCCAATTTTAAATTTGATCTACGCAACCTTTGATCCAAGTTCGGAAGTTTGATTGAACAAGGGGAATGTGTGAGGCACCCCTCATTCTTTTTTTTAAAAACGACTGCATTTTAACATTTTTTAAAACAAATCATCCTTTAAAATAACGTTTGCCTTTTTAAAAAAACTTCAACTATACTAAACTAAACTATAAGTGCTTTGTGTGTTGGTGTGAGTGTGTGAATGCGTTATTTTTCACTATCTTATAGGTTTACATGTTACAAAAATATAAAAAGAAAAATTTGTAAACTAAACTTTACATTACTGGATCACATACCATCGTGATGGTGTCATTAAATTGGAATGATATAATCATTCTAATTCTAACTCTCGGGCTTACAAATGATCTAAAAATATAAAATTACATTTGAAAATTTTAAAATTACATTGTTTGAGAATAAACACATGAAAATTACAAATATAACTTATAGTGAAACTACACTAATTTACAAATGATTTTAAACTAAATCCTAGTTACATGTAAAAAAAATTTTAAAAAAATAACAAGATTTTCTTTTGTAATTAGGACGTTTGACCAAGCATAAAGACACTCTAAAAGAGTTCTCCCATCATCACAATCACAATACAAAAGTATAAGAAAAAATTCTTTATTCAATCCAAACATCAAAGATGATAAAAAAACTAATTTACTATTTAATCACAAATAAACAATTATAATTTATACATTTAGCAACTATACATTAATTGTTTCACAATCCCATAGGAGATGAAAACTTCTTGGCTCTTGGATCTTGTTTTGAATTGATGGATGAGATTAATCTCCTTTTGAATGTAGTTATCAATCTTGACCTATGATTTTCTTTTTAATCCAATGGTCCTCATTTGTTCCATGTTTTACTTATTGGTTTAAGTTTTAATACCTTACTTCTTTTATTGGAACTACAATAAAAGAAATAAAATATTATATTAGAATGGAAAAATTAATTATCTAGTCCTTAAACTAATTTTAGTTTATTCTTTAATCCTTAACTATTTTTTGTTAATATTTAGTCCTTAGACTAATTTATTAATTATTTTTAAGGACTTTCTCAACTTTAATCAATTATATCTTATGTGTTTGTTAAATATTTTTTTATCTATAAATTTTTTTGGAAACCATTTGTCGTGTAGATATTTATATGTCATAATTGTTCATCAAAATCTACCATATGAGTTCAACGTAACATTCATTGCGAAATAAAATATTTACGTCGCTCGTATATACAGTTTCATGAGTAATCATAGTACGTAAATATCTACATGATAAATACATTTGAACAAAGTTAATAGATTACAAAATAGTTAACAATCATGTAAGATATAATGGATCAAAGTTCAGAAAATCCTTAAAAAAGTAACAAAAAAATTTAGTTTAAGGATTAAATATTAGCAAAAAATAATTAAGGGACTAAAAAATAAATTAAAATTAGTTTAATGATTAAATAATTAATTTTCCTTATTAGAAACATACCCATTTCATATTTATTATTATTATTTATTTTCTTTTTTTTCTTATCTTTTTCTTCTTCTTCTTTTTTTTTTTTTATCATTCAAATAAAATTGAACTATAAATAAAAAATTGAAAGTTGAAGTGTCTATACAACTACCCCTTTTTATCGATCATTATCATTTTGTGAAGTAGAATGATTATGATAAAGACGTAGACACATTCCTCTATTATAGTCATTTTTGAAGTGGAACGATTATAATAGAGATGTAGACGTCCATGTTTCTTGATTTTGGTGCCAAAGATCATTTGTGCAGTTGAACGATGTCATAATTATCTAAGAAATTGCATCAAGATCACTTGCGTAGTTGAATGATCGAGACTTGATCATTCTAGTATCAAAACAAGTTGAAATCATTTGCGTAGTTGAATGATCAAAACTGGTCAAAGACAAATGTTATATCAAAACCATTTACGCAGTTGAATGGTCGTGATAAACGTAAAGCTAAGCTCTCTAATTTGAAGTTGTGTTGAAATCACCTATGTAGTAAGACAATCTCAAACACAAAATGTAAAAATTCGTCAAAACCATTTGCGTAGTTGAATGGATTCATAAAAAAAAAAGTTGGCAAGATCATCTGCATAATTGAATGTTCTTGATAATCGAAGTTTTGAAAAATCAAAATTTGAAATTGTATCAAGTTCATCTACATAGTAAGATGACCTTGAAACAATGTGTTGAGAAGCTGCCCCAGGATCATTTGTATAGTTAAATGACCCAGATAGCTTGCAACAAAAAGGTGTATCGAAACCATTGGCGCAATAAAATTATTATGATAGCCGTAGTTTTGAAAAGTCAAATTTGAAATTGTACTAAAATCATGTACGTAGTAAGATGACCCTAAAACAATGTGTTGTGAAGCTGCCCCAGGATCATTTGCGTAATTGAATGACTTGGATAACTTGCAAAAAAATTGCATCACAATCATTTGCATAGTAAAATAATCATAATGGTCAACATTTGCCCCAGGATCATTTGATTGCAACATTTGCCCCTACTTCTAGGTATGACTGTTTCCCACGTCGCTTAGTTTTGATGCTTGAACTTTGCATACAACTGTCAACCCAGTTGCCAGGATTGAACTTGGACTTTGCATACAACTGTTTACTTAGTTGTTAGGATTTGAGCTTTAACTTTGAACATAACTGTCGACCTAGTTTGTGAGAACTTGGAAATTCAAATAAATTGTATGAATATTAAGTTTGTGTTAGTTATGAAATTTTTGTTTCATTTCAATGACTAATAGATTTTACGATTAAGTATACTTGCAAATCATGCAAATCAATGCACGCATGTCCACTAACGACAAATCGTAACAAACGTTACATTATAAAAGTCACGAGACTCTAATCATGATAAGAAACTCATAATCACATTCTTGTCTCACTGGGATAAACTTTTCGATTTATGCAATAAATCAATGCATAACCATTAAAATCCAATTAGTGTCTAAACAAATCAAGTTAAACACTAATTAATTGAAAACTTCAGCATTTCCCTAAATGGCAAAACAAGGAGAAGATTTCTAATCTAAGGGAAATTTTTTCCAATCTAAGTAAAGTTTTCAAAAACTAATCTAATGACAAAGAATGAATTGCAAGTTATATAAATATACCATTATAACTAAACCCTAGCCTCCACTTCAGTCATTTTTCTCCAGCAAAATCCACCAAACAAAAAATTAAAAATTTCATTAAGAACATTTATTATGGATTAAGCATTTTGCTCATTAAATATTTAAAGAGGTAACACATTGCCCTTTTATTTCAGCATTTATTATCATTTTCATTTTTACCATTGTGTAGAATAAATTTTTCACAATCAAATTCATGTATAATACATGTGCATAGCATCAATAAATTGTGAGATATTGAATTATAAAGTTTAATCAAAATAAAAATAAAAATTCAAGAAAAAAATGAAGAATACCAAGAACCCTAGTTCGGGTTTTGTTTGTCCCACAAGATGGTTTGTAGAAAGGGAGGGGGGAGGGGGGGGGGGGGGGGGGGGTTGAATACAAACCACAAAATTCTTTCGAATTTTAAGAGTTTAGTGAATCTACTGTATAATAGGTTGTGGAAATGAAAGAAGAATACAATATATCACAAGTGTTTCTGAACTTTTATAAAAGAATGAAATATTACAAAAGCTCACTAGTTTGAATGACCAGCTTCTAACAATTCTGTTGAAAACAACAGTTGCTCACTAGAATATGATTTCTAGCTTCTCTTTCTGTAAACCTAATTACAGCTGCTAACTCTCTATGTGTATGGAAGTGTTGTTCTGAGAGATATGTGATCTGAGATGAAATATATTCTTGTTATTATCAGATGTTTCTCAGTTCTCAGATATCTTTACCTCAGCTGCTCTATGTCTATTTATAAACACAGCTTCCATGTACTCCAAGCTTCTATTCTGAGTTGTTTACCAAAAATATCTCTGTAGTTTATTGGTACTTGCAGCTTTGTTACACAACTTTCTTCATTATTCAGTCTCCCTTCGATGCCAGCCTGTTTATGTGACTTTTCTGGTGTATATTCACTGCACCAGCTTCCATTTTTCTTCTTGGAGTTCCCAAGATAAGATATTAGCAATATATATCTTATCTTTGTGGGCTTCTCTGGACATAATTAGTCCAGCTTCAACGAACTTCTTGATTCAAGTTGTTATAAGTTGTCTCTGCAGTATTTCAACTTGCTGTTTTGCAGGTTTCATGCTTGTGGCTTTGCAGGTTTCATACTTGCAACTTGATGTGTGTGTGTGTATAACTTATTTCCTTGAAGCTTCCTTGGTAGCCAATCTCTCCTTATTGGACAACCATCCTTATCTTTATTTCCACTGTCTTTAGTCATATGTCATCCCTTATGTCAGTGGAATTTTATTTTTTGATGGATAGTCTCTGGTTGCTTCAACATTAGTCTCTAATGAACAAACACTTAGTCTTTGATAGACCAAAAACTTAGTCTCTGATAGTTCAAAAACTTAGTCTCTGATAGTTCAAAAACTTAGTCTCTGACAGTTCAAAAACTTAGTCTCCGATAGTTCAAAAACATAGTCTCTGACAGACAAAAAACTTAGTCTCCGATAGCCAAAAAACTTAGTCTCTGACAGACAAAAAACTTAGTCTCTGACAGCCAAAATCTTAGTCTCCGACAGCCAAAAAACTTAGTCTCTGACAACCAAAAAACTTAGTCTCCGATAGCCAAAATCTTAGTCTTTGATAGGCTAATTTTGCTTGATCAACTTTGACATTTGTTGAACTTTCCAAGTGCATTCATTGTAGTCTCTGATGCTTTCTTGCAGTTTCTTGATAGTAGATTCTCATAGTGCATTACTGCAGGTACTTGTACATTTACAAAATTTAACAATTCTAAGTGTTATACATCATCATCAAATGCTATAATTCCTAACAATCTCCTCCTATTTATGTTTATCAATGATAAGCATAAATCAAGGTTTGATGATGATGTCAAAACACTAACCTTATAACTTCATAACTTAGAATTGAATTAAAACATGTAAAAACATAAATGTACAAAAAACACAATCAATGATGGTTTTGTTGTTTTCAGTTGTTCAAAGCCCAACCATCATTCTGTTAGCCTTTTTAACAATTCTCCCCCTGTCTTTATCAGAATTACTTTGATTCCCCTGCCTTGATCATTCTCCCATTCTCCCACTTTTTGACATCAACATCTTAATGTTGGATGGTAGGAATCATTAGTAGAGGTTGACTAGAAGGAAGAAATTGTTTGAGCTTTATTTGAAGATCATTGAATATGAAGTGTTGGAGCTTCATGTTGTACTTTCTTTTATCAATGCTTCAAAAACATTCTGTGAGTACAGCTGCACATGATCCATGTATGATCAAATATTCTGATATTAATTGTGTTACTCTTATGTTGCTTGCATCCAACCAAACAATCACAAATTCTTTTCTTAGTATCCTCTAATTTTTTATCAGAATGGTGATCAGAGAATACATGAGCTGCAAAGGTAGTGAGTGAAACAATTTCTCTTTATTCTTTTCTTCAAGGATCTCATCCTTGCTCACATTCTCTCCTTTTGCCTGACTTGTATAAGTCAGCCTCTCACACTTATCTTAAAAAAAATTCTTTAATATCTTTTTCCTCACCTTTTTCCAGACACAAGGTCTAACTCTCATTTTGAATTTTCTCAGGCTCACTAAATATAAAATCTTCCTGTTGTGGGTGACATGGAATGGTGTAGAAAATATAGTAAGAAAGTGTTTTGCATCAGTGGATGTTGGATAAAGAATTGATGTAGTCTCCACTGATGATTTGAGAGCTGCTTTTTGTTTCAACTTCAAAAATTGCCTTCTTTGATGATTAAAATATCAAAGAATCTGAAACGAATGAAATTAAGAAATTTCCATTGCTTCTTAAGAAATATGAATGAGAGAAGAAGAATGAATAAGGGTAGAAGTTTAAATATTGGATGCTCCTCTTGAATAGAGAAAAGAGAAACATCATTGTGACACCCTGTGTGCATTAAGTGACAGGTTGATCATTGATTAGAGCCTGTTTCTCCTTCTTCTTTTGAGAGGTATTTATAGATGTGATCATTGTAGACTCAAATACCTGTGTCCTTAGAGGTGGACTATTTTCAATAGATACAGCCTTTTGAGAGGTTGCACCTAGAGATGTGCTTTTTCCTTTTAGAACTTAATATCCTTTTGAGAGTATATTAAGTAGTCTCCAAGGGTTCTCATTGTTCCTTATTTCTTCCTCATAACTTTCTCTAAATGCTCACCCTCCCCCTCAACTAATGCTGGTGGTGATTGTTTTGATTTTACAACCTTTATCTTTTGAGAGATAAAGGATATGGCTTTTGATATAGACTTGTGTTTAGAGGGTTTTGCTACTTGGGTAGAAGGAGTTGGTTCATTACTAACATCCTTCATTGTAGCAGAATTAGAAGAAATGAAGAATAATATAGTAGAGAGTTAAGACAATACCTGAATCAGCTATGACAAGATCCTTAAATAGATGAAGAATATTAATCATAGGGAATCCTGCATAGTATATTAGTTTCTCTACTATATATATAATCAATAGTTAATTATCTACTAATAATTAAACTGTTGTAGGATAATTAGCCACTGCTTCAATCAGCTGTCAATTAGTCTCTGGTAACTAAGTCATCATAAAATAATTAACTACTGCTGCAATTATCAGACTTGCACAAAATTTTCAAAGAATCTTATTTACCAAAATTGAGCATACCTAGCTCACTTACTAACCTGTTAAAGGTGGCTTCATCCAATGGTTTGGTGAATATATCTGCAAGCTGCTTCTTAGTTGGAACAAAATGAAGTTCCACTGTACCATTCATCACATGTTCTCTGATGAAGTGGTATCTGATGTGTATGTGCTTTGTTCTAGAGTGTTGCTCAGGATTCTCTGTAATGGAAATGACACTTATGTTGTCATAATAAATAGGAATATGATTGTACACCATACCATAGTCCATCAGTTGATTTTTCATCCATAAGATTTGAGCACAGCAACTCCCAGCAGCAATGTATTCTGCTTCAGCTGTTGAGGTTGACACAGAATGATGTTTCTTGCTAAACCATGATACTAGTTTGCTTCCAAGAAATTGACAGCTTCCTGTTGTGCTTTTCCTGTCTAATTTGCAACCTGCATAATCTGCATCTGAATAGCCTATTAGATCAAATCCAAAATCTCTAGGATACCAAATTCCAAGATTTGGAGTACCCTTGAGATATCTGAATATTCTTTTAACTGCAATCAGATGAGATTCTCTAGGATCTGATTGGAATCTTGCACATAAACAAGTTGAAAACATTATATCAGGTCTACTTGTAGTGAGATATAAAAGAGAGCCTATCATGCCTCTATAACTTGAAACATCAACTTTTTTACCAATTGAGTCTTTGTCAAGTTTAGTGGTTGTTGCCATGGGAGTTTTAGAAATTGCAACATCTCGTTAATTAAATTTCTTTAAAAGGTCTTTTAAATATTTTGTTTGACTGATGAAAATTCCATCAGTGGTTTGTTTAACCTGTAAACCTAAAAAGAAAGTTAATTCTCCCATCATGCTCATCTCATATCTACTTTGCGTGAGTTTAGAAAACTTAGAACATAAGCTCTCATTTGTAGAACCAAATATAATATCATCAACATAGACTTGAACAAGTATAATGTGACCAACATGTTTTCTGTAAAATAAAGTTTTATCTATGATACCTCTAGAAAATTTATTATCAATTAAAAACTGAGATAAGGTATCATAACATGCTCTTGGTGCTTGTTTAAGTCTGTAGAGTGCTTTGTCTAACCTGTAGACATGATTGAGAAACTTCTGATCTTCAAAGCCAGGAGGTTGCTGGACATACACCTCTTCTTGTATTTTCCCATTCAGAAAAGCACTCTTTACATCCATCTGGTACACTTTAAAATTTGCATGAACAACATAGGCAAGAAATATCCTGATGGCTTCCAATCTGGCTACTGGTGCAAAGGTTTCATCATAGTCAATTCCTTCTTCTTGTGAATAACCTTGTGCAACCAGTCTGGCCTTATTTCTTGTCACTGTACCAGCTTCATCCAGCTTGTTTCTGAAGATCCATTTAGTACCAATGCTTGATTTATTCTTTGGTTTTGGTACTAATCTCCAGACTTTGTTTCTTTCAAACTGATTGAGTTCCTCTTGCATAACAATTACCCAATCAGCATCTTGTAATGCCTCCTCAACCTTCTTAGGCTCAATCTTTGATAAAAAGTTGCGGTATAGGCATTCATTCTGAGTAGCACTTCTTGTTGACACACCTTTAGTTGGATCTCCTATTATTTGATCCATAGGATGATCTCTTGTCCATTTTATTTGTGGAGGTAAACTTCTTGAAGAGGAAGCTTCTTGATTATAGTTTCCTCCATGGTGTTCAGTGCTCTCAACTTCATTGAAAACTCCCCCTGAATTAGTGCTTAGATCACGGTTTAAGTTTTCCCCTGATGGTGCATTCCCTGATGAAGCTTCTAGATGACTTGAATTGTCATCAGGGATTACTAGATTTTCCATTGATTTGCACACATCAGTTTCATCATCTGATGAGTCATTTTTAGCATTTTCTGACTCATCTTCATTTTCAAACCTTAGAACCTCATGCATTCCTTCATCTAGAATTCCTTCAATCTTTTTATCATCAAAGGCTATATTTACTGATTCCATAACAATGTTTAGTCTAAGGTTGTAGACTCTGTATGCTTTGCTTGTTATAGAATAACCTAGAAAAATTGCTTCATCAGCTTTGACATCAAATTTTCCTAAGTTTTCTCCTTGACTTTTGAGAACAAAGCATCTGTAACCAAACACATGAAGAAACTTAAGTTTGGGTTTTCTACCTGTCATGAGCTTATAAGGAGTCTTTTGATGAGCTTTTACAATAATTGATCTGTTCTGAGTGAAGCAAGCGGTAGAGATAGCTTCAGCCCAGAAGTAAGTAGGTAGCTTAGCTTCTTCAAGCAAGGTTCTTGCAGCTTCAATTAGAGTTCTGTTTTTCCTCTCAACTACTCCATTCTGTTGAGGGTTCTTGGAGCAAAAAATATGTGAGATATTCCTTTGTCCACACAGAAACATTCAACTTTGGAGTTCTTGAATTCTGTTCCATTATTAGTTCTTAGAACTCTGACAGTCAGCCCAGATTCAGTTTCTACTTTCTTGATGTGATCAATCACCAACTGAGCTGCTTCATCTTTGGTATGCTGAAATTTTACCCATGTGTATTTGGTGAAATCATCAACTATCACCAGAGCATACCTTTTCTTTGAGTGTTAGGTTTTAGAACATTTGATGATGATTGTCTTTAGATTACTTAGAGTACAAATGTATAGAAAGTGTTAATTAGTAACACTGAAGTTTTGTAGCCAGTAGTTATCTCTTTGTTTGTAATTCATTTATTATTTGAAAAGAGATACAATTATTCTTTATTTGTAAGTAACTGCTGGAATGGAGTATCAAAGCTTTAGCAAGTCAAAGTGTGTATTTGGTCCGTTAGAGTTTACAAAAAGGCTTGTCGGAGACTAGGAAAACTTGTTAGAGACTAAGGATTTTATCTATCAGAGACTACTTTTGCCTATCGGAGACTAAGGCTTACGTCATCAGAGACTAAGTCTAAAAGAGTCGAACACTAAGGCTTACGTCAACGGAGACTAAGGTTAAAAGCATCAGAGACTAAGCTGACGTCATCAGAGACTAAGCCTTAAAGCATCAGAGACTAAATAACTCTATCGGAGACTACACAATCTGACGTCATCAAGGACTAAAAGCACCAGAGACTAGTGATGACGTCACCAGAGACTAAAAATGAAGCATCAGGGACTAATCGTGATTTATTTCCTGATAAGAAACAGAGTTCGAATTAAATAAGGATTGTCTTCCATGTAGTTCAAGATATTATTGAAGACGTAGCTGGTAAGGAAACTAACCAGAAATCTCTTCCTAATCAAAAAGGAAAGATTGTGTTTGATTCGAATAAGGAAGCTAAATCAATATTGATTTAGAATAGGAAAACTGTGAATTCAGTTTTTTTAAGAGAAGCTGTAATTAGTTTTACAGAGATTGTAATTTAAATAGTAATTCGAAGCTGTATAGTTTTCATAGTTTGTATCTTTTCCTATACAGAATAGAAAAGAAGTTGACGATTATATTGTTGTGATTGTTAGAATTTGTATACAATTGTTAAAGTCAATACAAGCAATTGTTTATAAATTGATTTGAGTTCTTGTTCTTTATTTCCTCAAGTTATAATTAATTTCTTGAAGAACAAGTAATCGAAAAGATTTCAAAGAACTTGTATTCAACCCCCTCTTCTACAAGTTCTCGGTTATCTCACTGGGAAAACAATTGGTATTAGAGCCTTTAATTGAATTTACTCAATTAACACGTTCCAAGAGATGGCCAACGATGAAGCAAGCAGCTCTAGAATAATAACGTATGCGGGAAGTCATGATGGTGGTACTAGAATCCCTATTCTTAAATGAGAAGAATATTCGATGTGGAAGCAAAAGATGTACATGCACTTAAGAGCTACAGATCCAGATTATATTGATAGGATTGAGAATGGTCGCTATCTACCTAGGAAATTTATTCCTGCTAAAACCATCAATGGATCTGTTGTGGCGGAACACTTTGAACTTGCTCCAGAATGTGATTATACAAACGAAGACAAGTTGCAAGTGTTGAAGGATGCTAAGGTGATGAACATACTCTATAATGGAATTGATAAAAATATGTTCACAAGCATCATAAATTGCATGACATCTAAGCAAATCTGGGACACCATCAAAGTCCTATGTGAAGGAACTGACCAAGTCCAAAAGAACAAAAGGTCATTGTTGACACAACAATACGAGTTCTTTCAAGCAAAGCCTGGTGAACCAATAAAGTCAGTTTATGATAGGTTCAACACTTTGCTCAACGATTTGAAAATACTTGGAAAGTCCTATGACAATGAGGATGTCAACACCAAGTTCATGAGATCTCTCCCTCCAAGTTGGGATCCAAAAAAAACAGCTATAAGAGAGGCTCATGACTTGGACATTCTCACACTGGACAGGCTCTACAGGAATTTAAAGACATATGAACTCGAAGTAGAGCAACGACAACGCATGCATGGCAGGGACAAAGGAGCTGCGTTGATGGTTGAGACAAGCAAGTCTCAAGAGAAGCTTGATGATGAATCTTCCAATGCTAGCTTGACTGATCAGGAAGATGAACTAGATTCTGATGATGACATGGAGGAATTCATGGCATTCATGGTCAAACAATTTAAGAAATTTAGGGCCAGCAGGAAAGGAAGAAAATCATCAAGGAAGCCTAACCTTAAATGTGAAGGTCAAAAAGTCATCTTCGACTTAAAGAAGATAAGATGTTACAATTGTGACAGGTTAGGGCACTTTGCCAATGAGTGCAGGAAGCCAAGATCTAGTGATAGATCTAAGGATGAAAAATCAAGGAAAGATAATAACTTTGCTGACAAGAAAGTCAAATCAAAGAGCAAAGCCTTGATTACTGAGGGAAAAGATTGGATTGACAGCGACTCTGATGAAGAAGTTGTCAACTTTGCCCTGATGGCTTGAAGTGACGAGTCAAGTGATTCTACAAAGGTATGTGATGCAAATCAGAATTTTAATGTGCTTGATTTACTTGACACATCTAGCATTGAAAGCATACAAAAAGATATATCTGGTTTGCATGTTAGTTTTAGATCTTTAACTATCGAATATACCAATGTGAAAGAATCACGTGATAATCTCTTGAAAAGAAATAAGTTTCTTGAAGAGAGATTGGCACAGTTTGACACCATCAAATCTGACTTAAACAAAGCTCATCATATGATTGATGCTTTGAAAAAGAAGGAATATTACTTAGTAGAGCAACTTGAAAATGCTCAAGCTAAGATTAAACAATGGAATACTTCCTCTAAAAAGTTGACAGATTTGGTAGAGTGTCAAACAATAGGTCAAAAATCTGGACTAGGTTATGATGAAAACTTAGACAAGAGTTCAGATTTAGATGATCAAGTTAAAGCTATTAATTCCACTACTAGTAAGCCAAATATTATAAAAAGAATTAATTTTGTCTCTCCTGTTATTGAACCCAAAATTATTAACACTCAATATCAACAAGTCACTGCAATATCAAAGATTGATCAAAAGACAGTGAATATTGTTGATAATAGTAAGAATAAAAGATTAAATATTTGGTTCATGACAAAGACACAGTTAAGTAAAAAATTGAAAAATCTTCCAGATAAAATGACTGAAAAGTCAGTGGAGTTAAACAGAAATAAGAAAAATAGGAATGGAAAAATTGGTATTAATAAATATACAAATTATGCTATAATGCTTGATGCTCCTAGAAAGACATGTCATGTATGTGATAACCCCAACCACATAGTTGTTAATTGTAGGAGCAAAAATAAAATTCCTATAACTGAGACTGCACCTTCAAAGAGAATAAAAGATAAATCACCTGTAAAAAGGTTAAATAATCTTTGCATTAACAATGAAAAACCTAAGCTTGGCAGTCTCTCACAAACAAGTAGCAAGACTAATGATTGTCCAATAAAAGTCAAAACAGCTAAAAGACAATCAACTCAATCTGAGTCAAGTCTTGAGTCTATAACTAGTGAGAAAGGACCCAAGAAAGTCTGGGTTCCAAAAATCTCAAACTAGTTACTCTCTACTGTGCAGGGCAAAAAGAAGAAAACATGGTAATTGGACAGTGGTTGTTCAAGGCACATGACTGGAGATAAGTCCCTGCTAAAACAGTATGAAGAGAAAAGTGGCCCAAATGTCACTTTTGGAGATGACAGCAAAGGCCATACGAGGGGATATGGCAGTATTGAACATGGAGATGTCATTTTCATTGAAGTAGCACTAGTTGATGGCTTAAAGCATAATTTATTAAGTGCGAGTCAACTATGTGATAAGGGATTCGATGCCACCTTCAAAGAAGATAAATGTTTGGTGTGTGACAAAGAATCAGGGAATGTGATCTTGACAGGAAAAAGAAAAGGAAATTTGTACATTGCAAATCTTATTTCTTTTACTGATCAAATCACATGTCTCTATAGCAAAGCTTCAACTGATGAAAGTTGGCTTTGGCACAAGAAGCTTTCCCACTTGAATTTCAAGAATATCAACAAGCTTGTGAGGAAAGGATTGGTAGCTGGCATTCCACAATTGGAATTTACACAAGATGGATTGTGTGATTCATGCCAGAAAGGGAAACAAAAAAGTGTGTCATTCAAAAGTAAACTAGCAACATCAATCACTGACCCTTTACAGTCACATGGATTTATTTGGTCAAGTGAATGTGATGTCAATCTTAAGAAATAGATATGCTTTGGTTATTGTGGATGATCACACGAGGTATACTTGGGTAAAATACCTCCATACAAAAGATGAAGCTGCTCAGTTGATAATTGATCATATCAAGAAGATAGAAACTGAGTTAGGAAAAACAGTAAGGGTGATAAGGAGTGATAGAGGAATAGAATTCAAGAATTCCCAAGTTACTGAATTCTGCACTGAAAAAGGAATAACTCATCAATTCTCAGTTCCAAGAACCCCTCAACAAAATGGAGTTGTTGAGAGGAAAAATAGGACCTCTATTGAAGCAGCAAGGACTATGTTACAAGAGGCTAAGCTTCCTTCTTATTTTCGGGAATAAGCTATTAGCACAACTTGCTTTACACAGAATAGATCCTTGATAAACAAAGCATACAACAAAACACCTTACGAATTAATGACGGGAGAAAACCAACTCTTAAGTTTTTACATGTGTTTGGTTGTAAGTGCTTTGTACTGAGAGATTCATCAGAGACAAGAGGAAAATTTGACAACAAATCTGATGAGGCAATCTTCTTAGGTTATTCTCTGTCAAGCAAGGCATACAAAGTCTATAATCTAAGAACAAAAGTCATTGTGGAATCAATTCAAGTTGTATTTGATGATAAAAAGATTCCAGGAATGATTGGACAAGGATTGTATGAACCTCTCAGTTTTGAGAATGAATTGGATGCATGGGAATATCCATCAGAGACTACTGAAAAACCCCAAGATAGCAATGATCCCTACATAATTGAGGGGGAGTTAACTGTTGTGCATGAAGTACCAAGAACTAACACTCTATCAGAGACTAGAGTATTAGATGAAACTCAAGAGTCTGGTGACATTAGTATTCCATCGGAGACTAATGGTTCACCAGAGACTAGAGTCACTGATGCACAATCAAAGACTATATTGACACCAAAGACTATAGAGATAAACAGCTTAGGGGGAGCTAATAATGAAGAAGTCAATGGTTTAGGGGGAGCAATCTCTGATCATGAAGCTAGATTGGATAACATCAATCTAGAAAATGAAGCCTCCACTTCAAGGTCAAATCTGCCACGTGCAATTCCATGGTTGAGAGACCACACACCAGATTTGATTATTGGAAGTCTAGAGGATGGAGTCAAGACTAGAAGTGCAACTCAAAATGAATGTTTATATCTCAGTTTTCTCTCAAAGATTGAGCCAAAGAAAATTGAGGAAGCACTTCAAGATCCTGACTAGATAATTGCCATGCAAGAGGAGTCAAACCAATTCACTCGAAACAAAGTCTGGAGATTGGTACCCAAACCAAGGAATAGATCAATAATTGGTGCCAAGTGGGTCTTCAGAAATAAATTGGATAAAACTTGTACAATTACAAGAAATAAAGCAAGACTGGTTACAAAAGGATATTCTCAAGAAGAAGGAATAGATTATGATGAAACTTTTGCACCAGTAGCAAGACTTGAAGCAATCAGAATCTTCTTGGCTTTTGCAGCCTACAAGAACTTCAAGGTGTACCAGATGGATGTCAAAAGTGCTTTCTTGAATGGAAAATTGGAAGAGGAAGTCTATGTTTGCCAACCCCCAGGTTTTGTGGACTCCAAACATCCAAAATTTCTATCTTTTGTGATAATACTAGTGCCATAGCAATAACAGAAAATCCAGTGCAACATTTAAGAACAAAACACATAGATATTAGATATCACTTTATAAGAGAACATGTAAGTGAAGTTAATATCGAATTACACTGGGTTACAACTGATAAACAACTTGCAGACATATTCACAAAACCTTTAGATGAATCTACTTTTTCTAGATTAGTTTCTGAATTAGGGATGTTGAATTATGTATCTAAAAATTAATTTTATTTTGAAAGCAAGTTGTTTAGTTGTAAGAAGCTAGAATTTAAAATCTGGAATGTAGCTGTTATCAAATAACAGAATTTTTGAAGCTAATAATCATTAAATTGATTGTTGGAAATGTTTTGAAAAACAAAATTGTAGCAGGGACTACATTTTCTTAGTCCCTGAAAGCTTAAGAGAAAGAGACTATCTTAGTCCCTGATAGTGTTTTTAATTAGTCCCCGACTGAATTAAAAATTGAACTATCGGAGACTAACTAGTCCCCGACAGTTGTTTTTAATTAGTCCCCAACTGAATTAAAAAATTAAATATAGGAGACTAACTAGTCCCTGACAGTTGTTTTTAATTAGTCCCCGACTGAATTAAAAAATTGAACTATCGGAGACTACCTTAGTCCTCGACAGTGTTTTTGATTAGTCTCTGACTCAATCAAACATTGACCTATTGGAGACTAAGCGGGTCTAGTCTCTTATGAGTGAACACATCAGAGATTAGGGCAATCTCTGATCGAGGGTAATCTGGTAGTTACTCATACCCACGATCGAAAAACGGTTCACTATCCTTTGAATTGCAAACGTTTCTAATACTTTGCTAAAAGTAAAATCAAACACATTTGCAATCACAATTTCTCAAAGCTTTGAAATTATTTTCTCTCTGCAAATACTCTGCAATTTAACCCTATTTCAAGGTTTCTTTAAAGTTCACAGATCTCTTTCAATGGCCGCTAAAACAGTCTGTTTCCAGTTTAGAGATTTCGATTTCATTAAGACTAACCATGTAGGGGTGGCTAACAAGCATGAATTTGGAGCCCAGTACCATCCCTTCGTGGATTTTCTTCAAAACTCCACACTATCCTACGCCATTTATGAAGCTCCCATCCAAGCCGCTGAATTCATCACGGCTATGTGGACCACTGCAACCATCCAGGATGAGAATACTGACTCTCTTGTGGTAAGTTTTAGGTATGATAACACTGTTTATAATATCGACCATACCGTTGTTAACAATGCTTTACACTTACCTGTGTATGAAAACTTTGACTCCCCTGCTTCTGATGAAGAACTTCTTTCTATGTTTAAAAACTTACATTATTCTGCTGAAATTGGTTCTGTTGGGTCTATTACACGACCCCATCTAAGGCAAGAGTGGTCATTGTTCTTTGATATAATAACTAAAACATTTACTTCAAAATGTAGTGGCTATGATGCTATCACTACACTCACACAACAAATTGCTTTTAGTGTGTTGTATGATAGACATCTAAACATTGGGCTTTTAATTATGCAAAACCTTTTGGTAAAACTGAAATCTGGTAATAAAAATAAAATTTATTATGCTAGGTTTTTGATGATGATTGCTTATTATCTAATCCCTAACCTTAATATTACTGGATTGCAAGTTGTATCAACTGTTTTGCAGAGTAAAAGAATTTTTACTGATGTGAAGCATAAATCTACAAAGGTAAAGGTTCCCTTATTTTTCCCTCCTGTCATGAGATCTATTCTCATTGACAAACTTCCAAATCTTTATTCTTTGCAATTCTTTGAGGATATTGAAAGCCAAAACCCTGTGAATCTTCCAACCACTTCACAACAACAATCGATAGCCCCCTCCATAGTTTCCCAAAAGACTGTGGTTGTAAAGACTCAAACAGCCATCACAAAACTCCCAATAAAGAGAAAAATAATTGAGGGAGTAAGTGAGGATGAGGGAGAACAAGAAACTGAAGTACCACTTCAGAGAAAGAAGAGAGTTATAACCCTTAGCCAAAAGCAATCCATTGCTTCCCAAAAGGCAATGGAGGTTATAAGGAAAAACAGTGAACAGTCACCATCCTCCCAAAAGGATGTTGACATTGAAGAAAGTTCCCAACCAGGAACACACTGTACAGAGTCTGCATAACCTCTTGTTCACCAACAAGAGAAACCACAAAGAGAGATAATAAAAAACAAGAGTGACACAAGGAGTGCACACACAGAATTATCAATTGATGTTCCTCAATTTTCAATGTCTAAGGAACAGCCAACACTCCACATTGTACATTCTTCTCCTTCTTCTCCCATACTTGATTCTTTTGATATTACATGTTTAAATTCTCTTGATTTTTCCGAAGAGGAGCCCATACTCGAGACAAGCTCTCAAACATATTCCATGGATAGATCCTTAGCCCTAGATACACAAAGGGAACCCCTTATCCATGCAGTCACAAGTACTTCTCAAACCCCCACTTCTGTAGGACAAAATGCACCTATCCATAAGAGTGAGGGTGTGAGAATAAATAGTGAGAGTCAGGCTCCTAACTTGGAAAAAGGAGAGGATATACACAAACAAGAGAGTCAAGCTTTAGAAAGCTTGGAAAAAGGAAAGCAAGAGAAGCTGGGTACCCCACCCCAGGCGAAAGGAGAGGGTGTGAGCACGGATGAGATCCTTGAACAAAATAAAAGAGAGAAATTTTTAGCTGGTGTATTTTTACAACCTGTTGAAACCAGCTCACAAGCAGCTCAAGGTTCTTCTGCTCCCTCCATAAACATCCAAACATAAAAAACTGGGAACAGTTCAAGCACAGGGGATGCAACATTAAATGTTATATCTGAGATGTCCAATGCAGACTTTGAAATGTTATATGGTCTACAACAAAGACAAGACCACATTTCTGCATTGAAGACAAGGCTTGCAGATGAACCTGTGTCTGAACCACCTATAGAGGACAATGTTGATGAATGGCTTGATGCCACATATTCCAACACTCTGGAGGAAGTAGCCGCCCATTTAAGGTAGGATTATGTGACCAATATAGGGTCAACGAAAGCTGCACCATCAATTAAAGATATTCTTGAAGAAGTAACCAAGGTGGATAAGAAACATACAAAGTTTCACCACTTCTTGGTTACAGGCATAAATGGTGCAGTGAAGAAAATGGAGGAAAGGATGGAGTTGGAGACAGACAAAATCAGAAGGTGCTATGAAGGACACTTGCCAAAGAGGACTATTTCTGCAATTGATACTCTTATCAAAGACAAGTCCAAGATTGACAGTCGACTTCAAGCCCTAGAAGCCAATATCCAACTCCTTATCCAAAAACAAGACAGAATGGAGCACCTATTGATGCAGGCAATTCCACATTTGGCCACCTCCTCTCACCCTAAAGATGCTGATGTCAAAAAGGGGGAGATTGGTCAATTCAAACAATATGTTCCTGTACAAACATCAAAGTCTGGTCCTGTCCTTGATGTTGAATTACAAGCAATTATGGACAGGATCCTAAAGAAACATTCTGATCTTGCAGCAGCAACAACAACAACACAACTTCCAACAACAACAACAACAACAAAAGTAGCTTCTCCTTCTTCCTCTGCACAAGCCCCAACATCAAAAGATAAAGGCAAGGGGGTCATGGTTGAGGAACCAAAGAAGCAAATCTTAACTCAACCAGGACAGCCCAAGCTATTGGGGGATGCCATGAAGACAACTCACTTTCCCACTCCAGTTGAACTGATAGTGGATGGGAAAGTGGAGTTGGTCTATCCTCAAGAGCAGAAATTGATAGAAGTTGATGCACTATTAGCTCAGAAACTTCAAGAGGAGGAGGACATGGCAGCAGAAAGGGAGGAGGAGGAGGCAAAGAAGAAGAAAATCTATACAAGGAGATCAAGTGCACAGAAAGCAACCATAACCAAGAAGAAAAATAAAGAGATGGAAGAGGCTGAGAAGAAATCTAGAAGAAAACCTTTGGTCCAGGAATCTGCAAAGAAACCTGTGATCAAAGCACTTATCAAGAAGCCTACCTCTCAAGATCCTCCAAGGTCAACCGAGACTGCTTTAATGGTTGTGAGTGGACTAACAAAGCCACGAACAGTTCCATCAAGGAAGTCTTATAAGATTGAAATGGCTAGTAATGAAGAGATTATTAAGGCCCTGAAGAAAAGTACAAAGAAGATTGATTTGATCAAGGGTAAAAATAACAAAGAACTCCTCCATGTCTTTTTGAAAGATGGAAAGTCTTTGAAATTCGAGAAGCCAGCCTTGGAGGGACAAGCCAAAGACAATCTATAGTGGTTGCTGACTGTTGTGCTTGAGACTTCTGATCTCAACATAAATTTTCAAAGCCAGATTCAGAAGGCGATGAAGGTGAAGTATAAGGTGGATATAGTGCCAGAAGCTAATCCTAAGCCTCTTGGATTATGGTATGAGAATTTTCATGGAGAAAAGGTCTTCTTCAACTACAATAGATATATCAACAGTGTTAGTGAGAGACATATTGAAGGTTTTATCAGTCTACTCAAGGATGCTGAAGAAGAAATTGAATTGGTTCTGAAAAAGTTGTTGAAAGACAGGCTGGAGTTGCTGAGAAAAAATAGGAGGTAAAGCTGTTGTGTTGGAAGGTATGTTGTTTGTTGAAATAAGTTGTAATTATTATTTTTGAAGCCAGACTTATAGGATTTAAACCTGAGTCTTGGTGGAAGCTGAACAACAGATCAAAGATCTTAGTTCAGAATACATTAGTTCAGACTAAGTCTAAAAGAGTTGGAGACTAAAGCTTATGTCATCGGAGACTAAGGTTAAAAGCATCAGAGACTAAGCTGACGTCATCGGAGACTAAGCCTTAAAGCATCAGAGACTAAATAACTCTATCGGAGACTACACAATCTGACGTCATCAGGGACTAAAAGCACCAGAGACTAGTGATGACGTCACCAGAGACTAAAAATGAAGCGTCAGGGACTAATCGTGATTTATTTCCTGATAAGATACAGAGTTTGAATTAAATAAGGATTGTCTTCCATGTAGTTCAAGATATTATTGAAGACGTAGTTGGTAAGGAAACTAACCAGAAATCTCTTCCTAATCAAAAAGGAAAGATTGTGTTTGATTCGAATAAGGAAGCTGAATAAATATTGATTTAGAATAGGAAAACTGTGAATTCAGTTTTTTTACGAGAAGCTGTAATTAGTTTTACAAAGATTGTAATTCTAATAGTAATTCGGAGTTGTATAGTTTGTATCTTTTCCTATACAGAATAGAAAAGAAGCTGACGATTACATTGTTGTGATTGTTAGAATTTGTATACAATTGTTAAGGTCAATACAAGCAATTGTTTATAAATTGATTTGAGTTCTTATTCTTTATTTCCGCAAGTTATAATTAATTTCTTGAAGAACAAGTAATCGAAAAGATTTCAAAGAACTTGTATTCAACCCCCCTTCTACAAGTTCTCAGTTATCTCACTGGGAAAACATTGAGATAGACATAATGTTTATAGGTCCAAATAGATCCATGTGAAGAAGTTGTATTGGACTTGTTATTAATGATATCTCTTTGCTCCTAAAGGAAGTCTTCTTTTGCTTCCCTTTTTGACAAGCTCCACATAAGCCATCTTGAGTGAATTCCAGTTGTGGAAGACTTGTCACTAATTCTTTCTTCACCAAAGTGTTGATTGTCTTGAAATTCAGGTGAGAAAGCTTCTTATGCCATAGCCAACTTTCATCCACTGATGCTTTACTGTAGAAGCATGTGAATTGATATTTATTTGAAGAACAAAAGTCAGCTATGTAGAGGTTACCTTTTCTAACTCCAGATAGAGCTATTTTTCCATCTTAACTGTTACTTATCAAGCAATGTTAATCCTTGAAAGCAACATTATAACCTCTGTCACATAGTTGGCTGATACTGAGCAAGTTCTGCTTAAGACCATCAACTAATGCTACATTATCCAAGATGACATTTCCATTTGTGACTTTGCCATATCCCAATGTATATCCTTTGCTATCATCTCCAAAAGAAACACTTGGGCCAGCTTTCTCCTCAAATTGTGTTAGCAGGGTCTTGTCTCCTGTAATGTGTCTTGAACAACCACTATCCAAGAACCAAATTTGTTTCTTTGTACCCTGCACACAGTAAACAGCTAAGTTAATTTAGGAATCCAGACTTGCTTGGGTCCATTGTCATTTTTAAGGTTTAAATTAGCAGTTGTTAAGGATTTTTTAGTTTTATCTTTCTTTATCACCCACTGCTTAGAAGAAATAACTTTCTTCTTAGCCTTAGGTATTTCAGATTTTTGACTTAACTTTAGAGGAGTTTTTAGATAACTGTTTTTAACCTTATGAACATTTGATTGGTTTTTAACAATTAACTTTTTCTTTTTATCAGAAGGTAAGTATCTAGCATGCAAGTTCATAGGGATATTTTTACACTTAAAAGCAAGGTGGTTGAGATTTCCACACTTCCAACAATGTTTCCTAGGTGCATTAATAATAGGAATATAATTAGTATCTTTGTTAATTCCCTCCTTACCATTCCTATTATTTTTTAGCTTAACCTCTGATGAGTGAGTGAACTTTGGATTAGAGCTTTTGGCCCTCAAGTCATTTAATTTCTTTTCAAGTTCACTAACTCTTTGTTCTAGCACAGTCTCCTTGGATTTTTCTTCAATAGCTCATGCCTTAACAAATTTTATCTTTTTAAAGATAGGAGCAATAACTACTGGAGTACTTTTACTTGTGCTAGTTTTATCATTTCCAGTGATTGGCAATTCCTCAATCACATGCTGCTTACCCTAGACCTTACTATTATAGCCTAGCCCTTCATTTTGACTGGTGCTATATTTTTATATTGTCTCCTTAACAATTTTAGAGGAGTTGGTCCATTCTTTTATGATGTCCTGCTTTTTCTTAAGTTGTGCTCTTAGCCATTCTTCTATTTGTTTAGCACATGCAAGATCATCTTGTGCCTTTTTGCACTCTTTTCTGACTTGTTCAAGAACACCTAGTTCAGACTCTAAGAAAGAATTTCTATTTTTTAACTGATCAATGGTTTCAATGAGTCTAGCATTTTCTTTTACTGAGCATCTAAGTGTTCCTTTTAAATGGTACATTTTTTTACACATGTCAGTTAAGCTTTCTTGGCAATCAGATAATGACATAGTAGAAGAAATAGTCAAGTCAGTTACCTTGGAGTTCTTGGAATTTAGACTTCTAAATGTGTTGCTGCTATCAGAGGAGTTGGCCACCAGTGCCATGTTGACAAATTCTTCATCCTCTGATTCTGAATCAACCCAATCTTTGCCTTCTGTGATCAGTGCCTTTCCCTTGCCCTTGCTGCTATTGAGGAGATCATAGTATTTCTTTTTATAATAATCTTCATCTCTTGTAATATCCTTGGGCTCCCTTGCCTTTTTGTCAGACTTGGGCTTCCTGCACTCACTAGCAAAGTGTCCAAGAGCATCACAGTTGAAGCACCTGAACTTAGATCTATCAACCTTGCCAGATTGACTTTCTTTCTTTGATGAAAAGACATTGTTGAATCCAGGCTTTCTTTTAGCAAATTTCAGCTTTTTGAATTTTCTTGCTATTAGAGCAAGAACTTCATCAATGTCTTCTAAATCTTCAGGTATGCAGAGTTCTTCCTCTTCCTCTGCATCTTTAGCTTCTTTATCAAATTCTTGATCAGAATCTGATTCCTTAATGAGAATTCTTTTCCCATCAAGCTTCATTCTACTTGTTTCTGCTGTAAAAGCAATAGACTTCTCTTTCTTGAAGTTAGGATTCAGCATGTTTCTTTGTTGCATTTCAAGCTCATAAGTTTTGAGATTACCATAGAGCTTGTCCAAAGACATGATATTCATGTCCTTAGCTTCCCTTACAGCAGTTGTCTTAGCATCCCAAGACTGTGGAAGTGACCGTATGAATTTGATATTTATGTCTATATTCTTATAGACTTTCCCATGCAATCTAAGATCATTGATGAGTCTGTTGAATCTATCATATAGCTGAGTAATAGATTCTCCAAATTTGGCAGTGAAATACTCATATTGTTGAATGAGTAATGATCTTTTGTTGGCCCGTACTTCTTCAGTTCCTTCACATAATATTTGAATGGTTTCCCATATCTCCTTGGAACTTTGGCAGTTGATGACACTGTTGAAAATATCATTATCTAACCCATTGTAGAGGATGTTTATGATTTTTCTGTCTTTCAGGACTTCCTCTTTTTCTTCTTTGGTGAGCTCATTTGGCTTTTTAGGCACAAATGTTTCTGGAGTTGGAATGCCATCAACAATACCTTGTGGCACAACTTTTGCGGGAATAACTGGTCCATCATTAAGTATGTCAGCATATTGAGAATCAGTTGATTCTAAATGCAAAAACATTCTTTTCTTCCACAAGAAGTATTCTTCCATCTTGAGTATTGGAATTTTGACATTTCCATCCTTCTGTCCCATCTTTTGATCTATTGATTGTTGTTTTAATCAATAAGCTCTGATACCAATTGTTTGTCCCACAAGATGGTTTGTAGCGGGGGGTGGGGGGAGCTGTGAGGGGGAGGTTGAATACAAACCACAAAATTCTTTCGAATTTTGTGAGTTTAGTGAATATACTGTATAACAGGTTGCGGAAATGAAAGAAGAATACAATATATCACAAGTGTTTTTGAACTTTTATAAAAGAATGAAATATTACAAAAGCTCACTGGTATGAATGACCAGCTTCTAACAATTCTGTTGAAAACAACAGCTGCTCACTAGAATATGATTTCTAGCTTCTCTTTCTGTAAACCTAATTACAGCTGCTAACTCTCTATGTGTATGGAAGTGTTGTTCTGAGAGATATGTGATCTGAGATGAAATATATTCTTGTTATTATCAGATGTTTCTCAGTTCTCAGATATCTTTACCTCAACTGCTCTATGTCTATTTATAGACACAACTTCCATGTACTCCAAGCTTCTATTTTGAGCTGTTTACCCAAAATATCTCTGTAGTTTATTGGTACTTGCAGTTCTATCACACAACTTTCTTCATTATTCAGCCTCCCTTCGATGCCAGCCTGTTTATGTGACTTTTCTGGTGTATATTCACTACACCAACTTCCATTTTTCTTCTTAGAGTTCCCAAGATAAGATATCAGCAATATATATCTTATCTTTGTGGGCTTCTTTGGACATAATTAGTCCAGCTTCAATGAACTTCTTGATTCAAGTTGTTATAAGTTGTCTCTGTAGTATTTCAACTTGTTGTTTTGCAGGTTTCATGCTTGTGGCTTTGCAGGTTTCATACTTGCAACTTGATGTGTGTGTGTGTATAACTTATTTCCTTGAAGCTTCCTTGGTAGCCAATCTCTCCTTATTGGACAACCATCCTTATCTTTATTTCCACTGTCTTTAGTCATATGTCATCGCTTATGTCAATGGAATTTTATTTTTTGATGGATAGTCTCTGGTTGCTTCAACATTAGTCTCTGATGAACAAACACTTAGTCTCTGATAGACCAAAAACTTTGTCTTTGATAGTTCAAAAACTTAGTCTTTGACAGTTCAAAAACTTAGTCTCCGATAGTTCAAAAACTTAGTCTCTGACAGACAAAAAACTTAGTCTCCAACAGCCAAACAACTTAGTCTCTGACAGACAAAAAACTTAGTCTCCGACAGCCAAAAAACTTAGTCTCCGACAGCCAAAATCTTAGTCTTCGACAGCCAAAATCTTAGTCTCCGACAGCCAAAAAACTTAGTCTCCGACAGCCAAAATCTTAGTCTCCGATAGGCTAATTTTGCTTGATCAACTTTGACATTTGTTGAACTTTCCAAGTGCATTCATTGTAGTCTCTGATGCTTTCCTGCAGTTTCTTGATAGTAGATTCTCATAGTGCATTACTGCAGGTACTTGTACATTTACAAAATTTAACAATTCTAAGTGTTATACATCATCATCAAATACTATAATTCCTAATAGGTTTGGCCCTAATTCGACCAAACGTGTTTGTATTTGTTCAACTAGTTTTAGAACTTTGTTTCTGAACTTGTGTCGATCATTTTGCCTCAAATAATATTTAAAAATGGTCAAGTATGATGTGTTTTCTTTTGACCGAAGATTTTGGAAAAAAACCATAATTGAAATTTCTATGTTTCTTGCGATTATGTTGTTAAAACTTGAAATAGATTGCATGATTGTGTTCCTGGGCGATTTCTCTTTCAAATTCATACTTGTTTCATCAAAAATGGTAAATAAATGAGGATTTTCGGCCTTTCAGACATTTTCCGGCCATGGCATGGTGGCTAGGGATACATCACCTATGGCAAAACTCATGGCGATGCCTCCACCACTGAAAAGACGCCGTGCATAGTGATTTCGGAGGTGGCAGCCATCGCTCCGACAGCCACCCCCCGCCGATACCCTAATCTGTTAAAGGTTATAACGTCGGGTCTGGTCGAGCTGACCTGGACCTAACCCATCCATGACCCGTCCGTGACCCGGTCTGTGACCCTGTCTGACCCATCCCTTTATATTTTATTTCTTAGGCCCAATCCAAATTTAAAAATAAAATACATATACAATTTAAATTGATAAATGAATAAGTAGATGATAATTATTTTGACATGTAAATAATTTTTTTTAAATGATTAAAATTATTATGATTTAGAAATAAATTATTAATGAAGAAATTTTCTCTTAATTACCACAATTAAGTGACAAATTATTAATTTATAAATGATTATTATTTAATTGAAAGAATTAAATAATAATAAACCAAAAATTCTAAATTTTATATTAATCGAGTAATAAATCATTTAAGCTAAGATTTAATTGAGAGGTAATTATTAATTAAATTAATGAATCAAGAACAATTATTATTTAATTAAAATAATTAAATAATAATTAATGAATAAATTCGAAATGAATATTAAATTACCAATAAATCATTTAAATAAAAAATAATTAAGAATAAATTACTTGATTGATAAATAATTATTATTTAATTAAAAAAATTAAATAATAATTTAAGAATAAATGTTTAATAAATGATAAAAGATCTATAAATTTTTTATGATTAAGATTTAATTAAGAAATTATTATTGTTTAATTAAAAATATTAAATAATAATTAAGGAATAAAGTTTTGATGAGTGATAAATAATTAATAAAATCATTTAAGCTAAAATTAATTAATTAATCGAAGGTCTCCAACAAATAAATCAATTTATCAAGAGCCTAAGAATGACGTATTATCAGTCCAAAAATCTATCGGACTCTGATTCGGTTCCAACCGAATCCTAATTCAATGAATGACGACTCAATTAGTCAATTAGAGACCTGATAATTTTACAAACACTTCGCATGTGCATCCTCATGTGTAATTAAGTTGAGATTACTCATGTTATCAAATGTACATGTTTTACAGAGTGGTTCTCTACGTAAGTTCTTAAATCTAAGAATTACTAAAGACTAAAGGCAAGTATATTGTGACGGCCCTAAAATTGAACTTCGGGCACTGTCAATAATTGATAAAAGAAAAATAATATCATCCAAACATGCATATCAATAAATAAGAGAAACAATAGTAATCTCTATTACATTATTCAAAATAATTGTCTAGCAGCGGAAGTCTGTGAGGGGCCCATACAGGTCTTACAATCTAAACATCTCTATAATAACCTCATGCTTCACTTTTCCTCTAAATGCTATCTGTAGGAGAACGATTAGGAAACATTCATCATGCCATTTTTGCTTTGTCTTTATTAGACAACTCAGCCTTCTCACCATAACCTATAAAACATTTAATAATAGCCATGTGAGCGATTTACGCTTGCAAGTATATAGGCATGCATTAGGTGAGCCTTGAAAGATAGATAATGGATAAGGCTTAAGTGTTTGTGAGGTTGAGTGGAGACAATGCCGACACCTTTTGATAAATTAAAAAGATATAGCTTCTAGGGTCCCCGAGTGATAACAAGGGATTTGACCCTTTACTTGAAAGAATCTTGAATAATTCACATGTGCCTTGTAACCATGTTCGTTTGGCGCACGTGACCTAAGGAATTCCATATCAAACAGTATATCAGCTGACCAGCCTGACCACTGTCTGACTTCATCATAATGACATACGTAGTCAAAGCAAAAATCTTTTATCTACAAGGGTTCGGTTGTCGATGCCTCGGTTTCCGTCCCCTATCATTCCTAGGCCCAAGGTGATAGGCAGATGCATCCTACTAGCCTTTAGTTACCCACACAGATATACTTTATAAATATGGGGTGAGAAAAATTAAGTCTTTTTATATCCGTATAGGATTTACCTTGGCGTGTTAGCGAATTTGAATAGCTAACATCCGCCCAAAGAATGCTTGATTCTAGTACAACATTTTTCACGTACATTGGATCAATAGATCATACGCTACTTATCTTTGAAGATATTGATCTTGAATAAGATATAACCTAACACTGGATATTTACATATATCGAATGAATGATATTATATATTAAATGAAAAAGATAGAGTGAGTATATGCTTGCCTTGGTCCTTAGCTAATTCTAAATCAAATCACTTGTGAGTGAAAGACTCTGTAAAACATGTACATTGAGATAACATGAGAAATTTATGCTTTGGACATAGATTTGAGAATGCGCATATGTGATGTCCTTATATTTTTAATGTTTTAATTTGACATCTAAAATGTCGAGGTTTATCAATTAATTAATATTATCTTAAGTAATTGAAGAAAATAATATTTTACACCTTAAAGCTAGACTGCGCATCAGTGGATAGTCACTGTAGCATAAAAGTGGTCATCAAGGGGATAACCATCAGGGGATGCATTTGTTCATTAGGGGATGTCTTACTCGTAAGGGGATAAATTTCCTGTCAGGGGATAAATTATCCATCACGGGATAAATTGGCCATCAGTGGATACGTTGGCCATCAGTGGAAAGATTTTGTTCATCGCCAAAATCGTCGCCAATTATATAGCTAGCGCTAAACTCAGTGCCAAACTCGTCGGTGGGTAAATTGTTCATCGCCAAACTCAACAAGCCAACGCCAAACTCATTTGGTCATCAGAGACTAAAAAAATTGCTCATCAGAGACTAACAAAAATTGCTCATCGGAGACTAACAAAAATTGCTCATCGAAGACTAACTTTTAACCTATCAGAGACTAATTCCATACTGTTGGAGTCTAAGTTAGAACTTGTTTTTGTTACATAGGAGGACTTTTCATTTATTTATGGATAATGTTTATCAAGGGATACACCTAACTTAGGGCATTGCCTCATCATCTTTGTTGCAGTGTGTATCATTTCTTCTCATAATACCCCTACACACAGAGTTGAGAATGAAAACAACTGCAGCCTACTGTAGCTTTTATAGTTGCAGAGTCATGCAACTTTTGAAGCCTTATTGTTATGGACACTTGTTAGGTACAAATGATGATGATGCTTAGAGTTTTCATTGTGCATCTGTAAATACTCAAGGTATTCTACAAACCTTAATATATCTGGACAAGTTTTGCATCCACTGATGCTCAATTTGGTCATTAGGGGATGAACTGCACTTCACTATACAAGTCATCAGTGAAAACATCTAAATGACTTAATACTGTAGAAAAGAATGTTTGAAGTTACTTTCAACTATTGAGTACTCAGAACATCAGACATTTAAGACAAAGTCAATAAAGCTTCAGTGATTAAAACCATCAAGGGATGATAATAGTAGGCCAAACCCATTAGGGGAACGCGTCAGGGTATGGCAGTGACAGGCCAAGCCCATCAAGGGAACACGTCAGGGCATAATAGTGACATGCCATCCCGTCAGGGGAACTAATCAGGGTATAACAGTGACAAGCTAACCCGACAAGGCAACCCGTCAAGGGAAATGCTCAACACTGCTTAGTGGAAGCCATAAGTGGATGCTGTAAGTCTTAACATCAGGGGATCAGGAAACACTTGGGTAACTCTATAATAGTAGATTAACTTGAGTGAAGTATGAAGCACTGATCAAGTCTTAAACAGAACTTGTCATCAGGGGATCCAGAAGCACTGGTCAAGTCCACATCACGGCTTGTTATCAAGGGATAGTTATGACTGTATACACTCGTTATCAGGTCTTACACGCAAATCATTGAAGCTTGTCTTAGAAGTAAGAGATATAACTGGAAAGATATTTCTTGAAGTGTGGTGATCCAATAACAACTCTCAATCATTAAATGCTCAAAGATTAGGGGATGAAAAAAAGCAACAAAAGTCATCAGCAGTCTGAAACATCATTCCAAAAGGACAACGATGTGACATATATGCGGTCAAGTTGAAAAAGAAGCACGTCTAAGCACGTGGGTTCAACAACTGATCTTCTATATATGCAAAAGAGTTCTCATTACAAAGAAAGTGGATATCCAACGGATCAACCAACAGATAGAAGTACACAAACACTAGAGAGAAGCTTTGTAATATATCGTGAGAGAAATATTCAAAGAAAGTCATAAGCTAGTGAGTGTGAATTTGAAGCCATAATTTATTACAGGTTGTAGTTGATTAATCACTTTAGGGATTAAACAGATTTCCAGAAAAACATCAAGTTTTAATACAACAATTTTAACTTGAATACTTGTGTGTTCATCTTAATATTCACTATAGTTTTTCTGATCTTGTAGATATTTCCGACAGTACTTAACAAACTTCTTAAGAGCAAAAACTTTTGAGTGTTTGTATTCAACCCCCCCCCCCCTCCCTTCTACAAACACTTGAGCTTGTTTAGTTCTAACAATTGGTATCAGAGCCAACTAGTAGATTACAATTGCTAGACAATCATTGAAAATGGCTAACAAAGTTGAAAATAGCAAAGTCCCCATGTTGGAAAGGGAAAGTACTTTTTCTGGAAACAAAGAATAATAGTTCATTTAAGAGCAATCGATGATGAATACTTGAAAATTCTAAATGAAGGCCTTCACGTTCCAAAGAAGCTCATTCCTCAAGAGGTTGTTAATGGAGTCAGTGTTCTAGAAAGATTAGTTCCAAAGAATACTGAAGAAATGACCCCAGAGGAAAGAGAGAAAGTAAAGAAGGATCTAAAAGTCACAAGCATCCTATATAATGGTTTAGACGATGATATGCTAAACAGTATCATGAATCTTACAACGTCTAAATCTATATGGGATACTATTCAGATCTTGTGTGATGGTATTGAGGATGTGAGGGAAAACCAACTGTAGCTGTTGACACAATAGTACGAGTGGTTCACAATGTAAAATGGTGAAACATTCACTGAAATGTTTGACAGATTTAACAGGTTGGTAAATGACCTGAGAATGTATGGGAAGAGCTATGCCAACAAAGACATCAAAAGAAAATTCATGAGGGCACTTTCTATATTGTGGGATCCAAAGACTATAGCCATTAGGGAATCCAAAGACATGAATCTCCTAGACTTGGATAAGCTCTATGGCACCCTAAAGACATATGAACTAGAGGTTCAACAAAGATCTGAAATGTCAGGGGATGTTAGGAAGCTTAAATCTATAGCCCTGATGGTTGCTAGAAAGAACAAAGAAGAAACAAGACTAAGTGTCTTGATGAAGCAGTAGTCAGGGGATGCTGAAGAAAGTTTGGAAGAAGAAGAAGAAGCTGACTCAAAGGAGATTGAGTATACTTCTGAAGAGTTAGAAGAACTGGATGAAACCATGGCCTTTCTAGCAAAAAGGTTTTCCAAGATGAAATTTCAAAAACCATCAGGGTCAAAAAGATTTTCGGCTAAGAAACCTAGTAGCACCAAAACCTTTATTGATAAATCAAGAATAAAGTGCTACAAATGCAATGAGATGAGTCACTTTGCAAATGAGTTCTACAAGGCCACAAAAGTTGGTGAATCCAAGGGAAAAGAAGCTGATGTGGACTACAAGAAGAAATACTTTGACCTTCTTAATGCCGACAAGAAGGGAAAAGCCTATATTGCAGAGGGAAATGACTGGGCTGACTCAGATGAAGAAGACACTGAGGAATATGTCAACCTAACCTTGATGGCCTCATCCACTGATAGTAGCAGCTTACAAGTAAGTCTTGAAATTTTCTCTAACATGTCTAGAAATGATTGTGTTAAAAACTATTAAGGAAATGACTTGTGAGATAAAAGATCTTTATGACACTTTAAGGAGTGCTATAGCTGGGACTGAGAGAGTATAGACAATAAATGAACATTTGACTGCTCGAAATACTCTTTTAGAATCAGAACTAACTAGACTTGAGAATCTTGTAAAAGAACTCTCAAGAACTAAGAATCTCCTTGATTGTGCTGTTAAAATAGAGGAATGGACCTCAAATATTTTGAAACAAGAAAGGGAAGTCATAAAGAAATGTAATGAGTCAAGCAAGAAACTGGATGATCAATTAAATTGTCAGAAATCTGATCACAAATCTGGTTTAGGCTATGAAGAGACTCTAGTGAAGCAACCTCCTATTGAGGTTGAAAATGCAGCTAGCTTTGGAAAAAGGCCTATACAACCTATCAAATTTGTAAAGGCTGTGAAAAAGTTAGAAAAATGGAATGTTTTCCCAATGTGTGGAACTTCCACAAGTGGTGGGAGAGGTAAGAAACCTGTTCTTGCCAAAGCACTCAAATTCCCAGTCAAGAAGGAACTAGACTGTGCATCAGTGGATACACAGTCATCAGGGGATAAGAGTGCATCAGGCGATTGTAGCCCTTCAAAGGATAAAGGCCTGTCAGGGGATAAGAAAAAGAATAGGAATGGAAAGTTAGGTATAAACAAAGCTAGTAACTACACTTCTATTCAAGAAGCCCCTAGGAAAGTGTGCTAGAACTGTGGTAGTAATAATCATTTATCTTTTCAATGTAAGGAAAAATCACAGATTTTAACTGGCACTATCTCATATGCTGATGATTTACCTTTCAAGCTTGCATGCACCCTTAATGGTAAAGAAAAGAAAAATGCTGGTAAATCTAAAGCTGTTGTTAAATCTCCTAAAAAGGAGAAAATGTCTACATTGCCTAAACCAAAAGTAACAAATAATGAAAAAGATGTATTAACTGTGACTAAACCTAAAGGACCCAAAACCACTTGGGTACCAAAAACAAATTAAATGTTATTTATGTGCAGGGAAAAGTTAAAGGAAAATCTGGTTTCTAGACAGTGGCTGCTCAAGACACATGACAGGAAACAAAGCCCTGCTCACTGAGTTCCAAGAAAAGGTTGGTCAAGTGATCTCTTTTGGTGACAATATCAAATGATTGACTCTTGGTTATGGCAAAATAGCAAATGAGGATGTCTCATTTGAAGATCTAGCACTAGTTGATGGGTTGAAACACAATCTATTGAGCATAAGTCAACTATGTGATAAAGGTTACATCATTTCTTTCAAAGGGGATCAGTGGTTAATCTCAAAAGAAAGTGATGGGAAGCAAGTCATATCAGGGATAAGGAAAGGAGATCTCTACATTACTGATTTTAAGTTAGTGGATGGAGAGTCATGTTTCTACAGCAAGGCTACCCCTGATGTGAGCAAATTATGGCACAAGAAGCTCTCTCATCTGAACTACAAAGCTATTAATGATTTGGTGAAGAGAGAATTGGTAACTGGACTACCTCAAGTGGAATTTATTCAAGAAGGATTATGTTCAGCCTGCCAATAAGGGAAGCAAAGGAAATCATCCTTTTTCAGCAAGGAAGCCACAATGATCAAAAATCCAATTCAATTGTTACATATAGATCTCTTTGGTCCTGTCAACATAATGTCAGTATTAAAGAAAAGATTTGCAATGGTCATTGTGGATGACTACACCAGATATACTTGGGTCAAGTTTCAAAATGCCATGTCTGAAGTACCTCAACAAATCATTGACCATGTAAAGAAAGTGGAGACTGAGTCAGGGTCAGTGGTTAGGATATTGAGGACAGACAATGGAACTGAATTCAAGAATGCAACTGTTGATGGATTTTGTGTGGAGAAAGGCATCAATCATACATTTTCTGCTCCAAGGACTCCTCAACAGAATGGTGTAGTGGAAAGGAAAAATAAAGCCCTGATAGAAGCTACTAGAATAATGCTAGTAGAGGCAAAGATTCCTACCTATTTTTGGGTTGAGGCAATATCCACTGTTTGCTTTATTCAAAATAGGTCATTAATCAACAAAGCTCACAACAAGACCCCATATGAGCTAATGACAGGGAGAAAACCAAACATCAAGTTTCTACATGTTTTTGGATGCAATTGCTATGTGTTAAGAAACTTTGGTGAGAACTTAGGAAAATTTGATCCAAAAGCTGATGAAGCAATTTTCTTAGGTTACTCCCTAACATCTAAGGCCTATAGGGTTTATAACAAAAAACTCCAAGTGGTGATGGAGTCTATAAATGTAGCTTTTGATGATCAAGAGATTTCTGGACTTGAAGACCCTGGTTTTCATGAAGAACTGAGATTTGAAAATGAAGATGATTTTGATTGTCAAGAGTATGAAGTTGATGAGTGCAGACAAATGGAGAATTTATTCATCCCTGATGTTAATCCAAATAACATAGAAGCCCCTACAGTAGATGAAGTTAACTTCTCGGACAATAGATTAGGGAATACTCCACCAGGGGATAATTCATCAGGGCATGCATCATCAGGGGATAACTTTAACCCTGATTTAAGCATTAATTTAAGGGGAGTTTTCTTAGAAGATGGTAGCACAAACTTAGGGGGAGGAGATGATTATCAAGCAAGCTCATCAAGATAAATCTCTAAGCCCAAATGGTCTAGGAGTAACACAACAAATTTGATTATTGGTGATCCAAATAAAAGAGTGCAAACTAGAAAAGCAACATCTAATGAATGCCTATATGCTTGCTTTCTTTCATAAATAGAGCCAAAGAAATTTGAAGAAGCCATTCAAGATGCAGATTGGATCATGGCTATGCAGGAAGAGCTGAATCAATTTGAAAGAAATCAAGTATGGAAACTGGTGCTTAAACCAAGAGACAGAATTATAATAGGTACCAAGTGGGTACTCAGAAACAAGATGGATGAAGCTGACATTGTTATAAGGAACAAAGCAAGACTGGTTGGAAAGGGATATCTTCAAGAGGAAGGGATTGACTTTGATGAAACTTTTTCACCAGTAGCCAGACTTGAGGCTATAAGAATTTTCTTAGCCTATGCAGCACATTCAAACTTTAAAGTTTTTCAAATGGATGTGAAAAGTGCTTTTCTAAAAGAGAAATTGGAACAAGAGGTATATGTTCAGCAACCTTCTAGATTTGAATGCTCAAAATTCCCAAATCATGTGTACAAACTGAAAAAGGCACTTTATGGTCTGAAGCAAACTCCAAGGGCTTGGTATGACACACTGTCAAAATTGCTGGTGGATAGCAAGTTTACAAGATGTATCATTGACAAGACATTATTCTTCAAACAACACCAAGGTCATCTAATCCTGGTGCAAATATATGTTGATGATATCATTTTTGGATCCATTGACACTAGACTGTGTGAAAAGTTCTCTAAACTCATGCAGAGCAAGTATGAAATGAGCTTGATGGGTGAATTGTCTTATTTCTTGGGCCTGCAGATCAAACAAGTCACTGATGGAATTTATATTCATCAGACAAAATATGCCAAAGATTTTCTTAAGAAATTTAATATGGACGATTCAAAAGTAGCAAAGACACCTATGGCCACAGTAACCAAAATTGACCTTGATAAGAATGGAAAGAAAATTGATCTGAAGACTTATAGGGTAATGATTGGATCATTGTTGTATCTAACAGCAAGTAGGCCTGACATTATGTTTGCAACATGTCTTTGTGCAAGATATCAAGCTGATCCAAGGGAGTCTCATCTCATTGTAGTGAAAAGAATCTTGAGGTATATCAAGGCTACTGCAAAGTTGGGACTTTGATATCCAAAAGAGTCGGGATTTGAATTAGTTGGATATTCTGATGCTGACTTTGGAGGATGCATAATTGACAGAAAAAGTACAACAGGAAGCTGTTAGTTTTTGGGAGGAAGGCTTGTATCTTGGTTCAACAAGAAGCAGCACTCAATCTCAACATCTACTGCTGAAGCTAAATACATTACAGCTGGAAGTTACTGTGCACAAATCATATGGATGAAAAATCAGTTATTAGATTATGGCCTGAATTTTAACAAAATTCCAATTTTGTGTGATAATACAAGTGCCATTGCAATTGCTGAAAATTCTATGCAACATTCCAGAACTAAACATATAGAAATCAAATATCACTTTATCAGGGAACATGTCTTAAATGGAACCATTGAACTTCAGTTTGTACCAACAAGTCAGCAGCTAACAGACATCTTCACCAAGGTGCTTGATGAAGCCAATTTTTTCAATATTGTGGGAGAGCTGGGCATGGTGAATTATGAAAAATAAAATTCAATAACATTGCTAGAAAAATGTCAGAAAGATTTGTTAGAATAATGCAAACTATCAAGTGCTTAGGCTCTAGTATTTCTAACTTATCCTATGAAATTCTTGATAAATTTTATTGATGTGTGACTATATATGTTAAATATGTACATATACTTATGTGTTTTTGTTTGGTTTTGTTCATTTTTGTCTGATGCATCAGGGTCAGGCTCTCTGTCGAGAAGCATCAGGGTCAGGGTATCCTTCCCGCACTTCAGGGTCAGGGTATCTGTTCCGAGCATCAGGGTCAGGGTCTCTGTCAAGAAGCATCAGGGTCAGGGTATCCTTCCCACACTTCAGGGTCAAGGTATCTGTTTCGAACATCAGGGTCAGGGTGTGTATATTCATCAAACATTAGGGCCAGGTAAAAGGATTTTGACTGCATCAGGGGATTGTGTCGAGTCTGTGATAATAATTCATAAGGAAATTCTCTTGTCCCTGATGATGTGTCACCATATAATTGATGCGACACCCTGATAGCGTGTTTTCAAGAACGGTTTTCAAAAGACACAAAGGTGGGTATTTATACTCCCTCTCTCTCTCTTTCTGAAATACCTCAAAACATTTAACTTGTCTCTGATATTTGCTCTAGTTTTCTTTCTCTATCTCTCTTATTCACATAAACCCTAGAACCTCAAATCTCAAACAGATCAAATTGCACCCAGCAATGTTCAACAAATCCCAAGGAACCTGGTGATCTCACCTACAAACTATGTGGGATTTTCAGAAATTGAAGAGGTACATGATTGCTTCAAGCCTATAATGAACTATCTACTCAACTCTGAGTACAGTAGAGAAATCTTTATCGATGAAGAAATGTCTGGTGAAGCATTCTACCAACTTTGGACAAGTGCAAAGTTAATGTACTCCACAACCAGGCCTGATGTGGTAAAGGGAATCTTGTTCAAAATTTCTAATGAAAAGGTTAAAATAACTCCTTTCAGAATTAATTCTGCACTGGGGCTACCTACATAAAACTTTGTGGAAATACCAAGTGATGCCGATCTGCTTGACTTCTTGAGGGAACTGGGATACAACGCGCCAACTACTGTAGTGTTGAAGTTCAAAGACCTCAAGAGGGTCAATGTAAAAAGGAAGATCTTCTATCTCTTTGACACAATAACCAAGGTGTTCTCAGGTAAGTCCTCTAACTTTGAGGTAATAACATCTTTAACTTTAAAAATAGCTTATGCCATGATTAGAAATGTAAAAATTAATATAGGAAAATTAATCTTTGATGATCTTGTAAATAAAATGGGTACTCATACTTCTAGAAAATAGGAAATTTACTATGTTAGATTTCTGTCAATGATTATTAAGGATAAAATTTCTAACCTTTCTTTTGAGAATGACATTTTTGTACAGAGTTATAAACTATTTGTAGAAATAATAAAGAAATCCTATACCGCGGAGCCATTTGCACTTCCATTGCATATGACACAGGTATCGAGTACTCTCCATTCTACTTCTCAACCTATTACTTCTTCTCCTTCAACTACTATGGCAGAGAACACTACCATTTCTCTACCTACCCAAGTAGTACCACTAATTTCAATACAACTACTCTCATTAACCCATACCTTAGTCTCCCAAAAGACTAAAGGTACCAAAAGAAAACCCATTGAAGAAACTGCAACAAGTGAGGGGGAGCAAGGAGAGAGAGAGATTGGCTTAAAGAGATTGAAGAAGAAGAGAGTAGCGAAAAGAGTAATCCTACAGCCAGCCCAGGCAGTATCCTCTCAAAAGGAAACTGCCTTTGATAAGGAATTGCACACATTTCTAACTAGTTCCTCTCAAAAGGAATTAGTTATTGAAAATAGTCCTCAACCAGGGACACAGTTGAGTGAGGCACAAACAGTGACCATAGCCCCTAATGAAACTAACATCAGGGTCTCTGAGAGCCACTTGTAGATATCTGACACAGTAAGTGCACACACAACATCTATTGATGGATCACCTCCTCATTCGATGACCCAGCCAACACTCCTATCTACACCTCTCCCATCTTTCTCAATTCCTCAAATTTCTTCAGATATCATGACACAAACTCTAAGTGTCATGACATCAGATTCTCCAATTTCTCAATTCTTGGAGGAGTTAACACTCACTGACACAGTGATTGATAATCAACATGTTAAAATGGTTGATTCCTTTTTAAATGATTCAATCACTGTGACACAGTCTGGGGACAACAATGCACCTATATATACTACTGCAATAAGCATTTGTTTTCCCAGTGAGATGACAAGAACTTGTAGAAGGGGGGGTTGAATACAAGTTCTTTTAAAATTCTTCGATTACTTGTTCTTTAAGAAACTAACTTTTTCTTGCGGAATAAAAAGAACAAGAACACAAATCTATTTATAAACAATTGCTTTATTGATTTACAATTGAATACAAATCCTAACAATCACAATAATGTAATCGTCAGCTTCTTTTCTATTCTGTATAGGAAAAGATACAAAACTATGAAAAACCTATACAGCTTCTAAAATTACTCTCTGTAACTAATTACAACTTCTATGACAACTGAATTACACTTAACTCAGTTCCTATTCTGAATAAAATTCAGCTTCCTTATTCGAATCAAATACAATCTTTCCTTTTTGATAGGAACAGATTTCTGGTTAGTTTCCTTACTAGCTACGTCTTCAATAATGTTTTACTTTACGTGAAAGACATTCCTTTTTCAATTCGAACTCTGTATCTTTCAGAGATTAATTCACAATTAGTCTCTGATGCTTCTTTTAGTCTCTGACGACTTTAGTCCCTGACGTATCTTTTAGTCTCTGGTACAATTAGTCCCTGATGACTCTTTTAGTCTCTGGTACGTTTAGTCCCTGATGACTTTTCCCTGATGACGTCAGCTTGTGTAGTCTCCGATAGTGTTATTTAGTCTCTGACACATTAAGGCTTAGTCTCCGATGACGTCAGCTTAGTCTCTGATTCCTTTTTCTTTAATCTCTGATGAGGTAAGCTTTTAGTCTCCGATAGAAAAACTAGTCTCTGACAATTAAAACATTTTAGTCTCTGACCAGTTCTTCTAGTCTCCGATAAGCCTTTTTGCAAACTCTAACAGATCAAATACACAACTTGACTTCTTGAAGCTTCGATACTCCATTCCAGCAGTTAATTACAAATAAAAAATAATCGTATCTCTTTACAAAGAATAAATGAATTACAAACAAAGAGATAACTACTGGCTACAAAACTTCAGTGTTACTAATTAACACTTTCTATACATTTGTACTCTAAGTAATCTAAAGACAATCATCATCAAATGTTCTAAAACCTAACAATCTCCCCCTAATTATGAATATCAGAATGATAAGCATAATTTCAAGGTTGATGATGATGTCAAAACTCAATATTACAATTACTTAGAAAAAGAATAAAGAATTACTAACTACAAATGTATTCTGAACTAAGATCTTTGATCTTTTGTTCAGCTTCCACCAAGACTCAGGTTTAAATCCTATAAGTCTGGCTTCAAAAAAAAATTACAACTTCCACAGCAAACAACATACCTTTAGTTCAACAACTCTCTTCTTTTCCTTTTATTCTCCCTGAGTTGTTCTAACCTTTCCATCAGCAACTTTTTGAGAACAACTTCTGTTGTTTCTTCTGTATCTCTAAGAAGTTTGATAAATCCTTCTATATGATTTTCACTCACTCGGTTGATATCTCTGTTATAATTAAAGAAAACTTTCTCACCATGGAAAGTCTCATACCATAATCCAAGAGGTACTGATTCAGGAAGATCGGTTGGCTCTTTGTCCACACTCTTTATCTCCTTTATAGCCTTCTTGATCTGACTTCGAAATTCCATGTTGAGCTTTGTAGTAAAAAGTACAGTAGACAATAACCATTCCAAGTCTTCTTTTGATTGCTTCTCCAAGTTAGGCTTAGCATACTTCACAGAGTCTCCATCTCTGAAAAAGATATGCAGTAAATCCTTGCCATTTTCATCCTTGATCAAATTTATATTTCTTGTATTCTTCTTCAGGGCTTTGATCACTTCACTTGTACTAGCCATATCAACTTTATAAGGCTTCCTTGATGGAACTGTTTGTGGTTTTGTTATTCCACTTACAGCCACCAAGGCAGTCTCAGTTGACCTTGAAGATTCTTGCTTTGTAGATTTTGAAGTCCTTTTCCTGGTCATAGCTACCTTCTTTGTACTAGTTTTCCTTGTTGAGTGTTTTTTCTTCTTAGACTCCTCCTCCTTCCTCTCTTGTTCTACAGCCATATCTTCCTCTTGCTGAAGTTTTTGAGCAAGCATTGCATTAGCATCTATTAATCTTGGATCTCGAGGATTAACTAACTCAACTCTCCCTCCCAACTCAAGTTCAATAGGAGTGGGAAAGTGAGCAGTCTTCATAACATCCCCCATTAGCTTAGGCTGTCCTAGTTGAGTAAGGGAATTATTCTTTGTTTCTTCAATCATGACACCTTTGCCTTTATCTTTTGATGAGCTTGGGGCTTCTGCAGTCAATTTGGAAGAAAGGGGAATTGTTGCTGGTGGTGGTGGTGTTGTTGTTGATGCTGTTTGTGCAAGATCAGCATGCTTCTTCAAAATTTGTTCTTTATAGGCTTGCAGTGCAGCATTTTCTTTCAATGTTTTCTCTTTTAATGCTTGCAACTCCAACTGCATCTGCAAGGAAGCATTTGAATCTGGAACAGTAGATTTGGATTGTACAGGAGGTTGTTTGAAATGACTACTCTCCCCCTTTTTGACATCAGCATCTTGGGGTTTGGAGGAGGTAGCCAAGTGTGGTAGTGCCTGCAGCAAAAGTTGTTCCATTCGATCTTGCTTCTGAAGAAGGAGACTGACATTGGATTCTAGGGCTTGAAGTCTACTGTCAGTCTTGGACTTGTCTTTGATAAGAGTATCAATGGCAGTGATTGTCCTCCTTGGCAAGTGTCCTTCATAACTCCGTCGAATCTTATCTGTCTCAATCTCCATTTGCTGCTTGATTTCCTTGACTGCTGCATTAATTCCAATAACCAAAAAGTGGTGAAACTTGGTATGTTTCTTGTCCACTGTGGTTATCTCTTCTAATATGTCCTTGGAAGATGGTGCAGCTGCTGTTGACCCAATGTTGGTCACATAATCCTGCCTTAGTTGAGCAGCTGCATCCTCCAGAGAATTTATGAACTGTGCATCGAGCCACTCGTCCACATTCTCGGCTTCAGTTTCTTCAGGAACAGGTTCATGTGCCATGGATGTCTTTAATGCAGATATGTGATCTTGAGATTGTTGAAGGCCATAAAGGACCTCAAAATCTGCATTTGACATGTTAGAAATAACTTGTAATGTGGCATCCCCTGTCCTGGAGCTTCCCCCAATTTCCTCTGTTGGAGTTGACTGTTGAGCAGAGGAAGTTTGGGCTGCTGGTGTAGTGGATGTCTCAACAGGTTTTAAAAAATCACCTGCTGAGAATTTCTCTCTTTTATTTTCTTCAAGGATCTCATCCTTGCTCACACCCTCTCCTTTTCCCTGGGATTGGGCACCCAGCTTCTCATGCTCTCCTTTTTCCAAGCTTTCTAAAGCTTGACTCTCTTTTATGTGTACGTGCTCTCCTTTTTCCAGGTTAGGAGCCTGACTCTCACTATTTATTCTCACAACCTCACTCATTTGGATGGTGTCACTCTTTCCTACAGAAGTGGGGGTTTGAGAAGTTCTGGTGACAGCATGGATAGGGGGTTCCCTTTGTGTATTTTGGGCTAGGGAGCTATCCATGGAAATTGTATGAGAACTTGTCTCGAGTATTGGCTCCTCTTGGGAAAAATCAAGAGAATCAGTTATATTTACATCAAAAGAATCAAGAATGGGAGAAAAAGGAGAAGAATGTACAGTGGGGAGTGTTGACTGTTCCTCAGTGATTAAAAATTGAGGAACATCAATAGATGACTCTGTGTGCGCACTCCTTGTGGCACTCTTTTGTTTTATTAACTCTCTTATGGGTTCCTCTTGGTTGTGACCAAGAGTTTGTGCTGACTCTGTACAGTATGTTCCTGGTTGGGAACTTTCTTCAATGTCAACATCCTTTTAGGAGGATGGTGACAGTTCACTGTTTGTCCTTATAGCCTCCAATGCTTTTTGAGAAGCACTGGATTGGGCTTGGCTAAGGGTTATAATTCTCTTTTTCCTCTGAAGTGGAACTTCAGCTTCTGGTTCTCCCTCATCTTCACTTGCTCCCTCAATTATTTTTCTCTTAATTGGGAGTTTTGTGATTGTCTTGGTTTTTACAACCATAGTCTTTTGAGAGACTGTGGAGGGGGCTATAGATTGTTGTGGTGAAGTTGTTGGAGGATTCACAGGGTTTTGGCTTTTATTATCCTAAAAAAATTGCAAAGAGTAAAGATTGGGAAGCCTATCAATCAGAGTAGATCTCATGATAAGAGGGAAAAATAAAGGAACAGTTACCTTTGCAGAGTTCTTCACATCTTTGACTATTCTTTTACTCTGCAAAACAGTTGGTACAACTTGCATTCCATTAATATTTAGGTTAGGGATTAGATAATAAGCAATCATCATCAAAAACCTAGCATAATAAATTTTAGTTTTATTGGTTTTAAGTTTTGGCAACAAGTTTTGCAGAATTAAAAGCCCAATGTTTAGATGTCTACCATACAACACACTAAAAGCAATTTGTTGTGTGAGTGTAGTGATAGCATCATATCCACTGCATTTTGTTGTAAAAGCTTTAGTAATTATGTCAAAGAACAGTGACCACTTTTGCCTTGGATGGGGTCGTGTAATAGATCCAAATGACCCAATTTCAGCAGAATAATTTAAGTTTTTCAACATAGAAATTATTTCTTCATCAGAGGCAGGGGAGTCAAAGTTTTCATAGACTGGTAAATGTAAGGCATTATTTACAACGGTATGATCTATAGTATAAGTAGTGTTTGCATACCTAAAACTTACCATAGGTGAGTCAGTTTTTGCACCTTGTATGGTAGCAGTGGACCAAATAGCCGTGATGACCTCAGTGGCTTGGACAGGAGCTTCATAAGTGGCGTAAGTTAGTGTGGAGTTTTGAAGAAAATCCACGAAGGGGTGGTACTGGGCTTCAAAAACATTTTTATCAGTCACCCCTGCATGGTTGGTCTTAATGAAATCAAAGTCTCCAAACTTGAAAGCAACTGTTTTAGCGGCCATTGCAAGAGATCTGTGAACTTTGGAAGAAACTTAAAAGAGGGTTAAATTGCAGAGTATTATCAGAGAGAAAATAATTTCAGAGCTTTGAGTGATTGTGATTGCAAAGATGTTTGAAATTTGTTTTATCAATTTGTTAGAAACGTTTGCAATTCCTACGGATGGGTAACTACCAGTTTACCCTCGATCGGAGATTGTTCTAATCTCTGATCTGTTCACTCGTAAGAGACTAGAAGAAGATTAGTCTCTGATAGGGTTTACTACCAGGGACTAAGGTAGTCTCCGATAGGATTTACTATCGGGGACTAGTTAGTCTCTGATAGTGTTAACTATCGAGGACTAAGATAGTCTCTGATAGTATTAACCATCGGGGACTAAAATAGTCTCTGATAGTATTAACTATCGGGGACTAAGATAGTCTC
>CM025786.1:53513549-53531606 GCA_014636745.2 Centella asiatica | reverse complement strand
TCATATTATAAAATTATAAACAATGAGCGGCATCTAGTAATACATCATTGTTACCCAAGTAATAAGAAAGTCATAGATTCGACGTTACCTTTCGTGACCAATGTTTCAGTGTAACTTAATCCTTTTAACCATGATATCTAAGATTGAATTCAAGGCATGGATGTGTCATCCTCTTCATAATTTAATCTCAATTTTCTTGATCAATGACCAAACTATATGAAACAAATCTCTATTTAAGCATGGCCATGCATTTCATAGTTTCACTCAATCAAGAGGCCTATAGATATCACCCATAATTTATAGGAGGGTTAAATTTCATCTACATCATTCCCATTTCTCACATAACTCATTATGCATCCAACAATCACCTTTATCGTCCACCCGGTTAAAGGTGACTTTTGATAATGTCAAAATGCATAACTCCTTATGTAGAAATGTGATGACTTCAGGTCGAAGGACCATTACATCATTGTCACTATGAGAATTATTTATGACACATAACATAATGCTCCATGTAGAATTCTCATGGTGGGTTTGTCCAGTACAATGTTCTTTAACATGTACCTATGTATCAACTTAATATATCTCGTATATATTTATGACCAATGAGATATGGCCATCAGTTAATCCACATACTAGTCTCAATGTATTATTGTTGTCCCACTGACAATGATACTCGACTAGGGACATTTAAGAATAATGATACATTATATACTTATATGATCTCATATTCAAGTCACATACTTGAATTCGTATAATTAGTATCATTCTTCTAAGGACGTTTATTATGTTAACATTTATATAACGCAGTAAATAAAACATAATAAAAGAAATTATCATTTAAACAAAATATAACATAAATATAGTGTCACAATCATTACATAATTGGCCACTAGGGCATACACTCTAACAAGATAAGGATGAGATCCTTGTAAATAAAGAACGTAGAGAAAATATAGATACTATACATACTTCTAGTTCTTCTGAGAGTGATAAAGATGACACTCCAATGGATGACTTACCTAAGTTCATTGGAGTTGATTTATACTTTCAAAAGAATCAAATGGATGATACTATACAGTTACTCAAACAAGAGCTTTCAAGGACCACAAATCCAATTTATACAAAGGTGCTCAAATCACAAATTATGTTAGGGCAATCTGTGGATGTAGAAAATTAGAAACTTTATACACACTTTACAAAAAAAATAAATAATGTACAGCAAGTTTTTGACACTCTTTGTGACAACCCGAAAATCCCTTACAGGACCAGGGCTTCGCCAAAAGAAGGAAAGATAACTTCATATCCATACAACACTTAATGTACTAAAGTGATTAATAATACATCCTTACAAATATTTAGAGTACAAACCTTGCAGCGAAAACTAAGCTATTACAACAGCTTTAATCATCATCTTTACATGAAGTTGTGACCCGTAAGTCTTACAGACTTAACACTTCAATTTTGTTCTTACATCTTCAATCCTCTACTTCTCCTCATCACTACCCACAGTTAACTCATCGAAACCTTAAGCCCATATATCTTTCCTTTACTTGATCACCTAAAAAAACATTTAACAATAGCAAGGATGAGCGATTTACGCTCAGCAAGTATATAATCCTGTATGGTGGGTTTGAAGCACAACAAGGGTTCAAACTGTTTGTGAGGTATGACGGATTCAATTGTTAAAACCTCTAGCACTTTTGAAACATCTTTGACTTTGAAGTTTCAAAATCTTCCTTCTTTCCTTTCTTAAACATCTTGCATGTCTTATTTAGCTTAAAGGAGGTTCTCGCAAACTACGTACGACATCCTTCCTCTTAAGACTAACATAAGCACTTGCTCAATGCCCAAGTGGAAATATCCTCATACATTAGCACAAATATAAGATAAAAAAAGAGTACTGATAAATCAAAGCTCAATTATATCCATGCACTTTCATTCATATCATACTAGCAGAAACTAAAGCATAGCATTCTAATTCACAAGGAAATTTAAACATAAAAGTCATAACCTTGTACGCATGTCGAATCAATTGATCATGCGCTTAACTGAAATAAGCATAAGAGTGAGAATATACTTGCCTTGGTCCTTAGCTGAGCTAAATCTAATTAACTTGCTTGGTGAAAACCTCTGTAAAACATACATATGTTTACTTAGCAGGAAAATCTAAGCTTGAATATAAATGTGAATATGTACAAATGTGATGTCTGTGATGTCCGAGCATTCTTATCTCTTGATGTCTTAATGAAATCATTTGAGACTTTTCATTTAAACAAACCTGAGGAATTTTCAGACTGCTAAACATTCATTAGGGGAATGAGCTCTGATCGTTAGGGGATAATTAGTCATCAGGGGATAATTATCCATCAAGGAAAGACTTACCCATCGGGGATAACCTTCGACCATCAGGGTATCATTCACTCATCAGGGAATAGTCATCAGGGGATGACTTACCCATCAGGGGATAATTTTCTCACTGCCAAACTCGTTGGGTGGTAACTTTGACTATCGCCGAACTCTCTTGGCTGACAGGGGATGATTTGTTCATCGCCAAACTTAGTAAGTCATCACCGAACTTTATCAGTGGATCAACTATTCAGTGCCAAACTTAGTTGGCTATCGCCAAACTCCTCGGAGACTAATATCTTTAGCCATCAGGGACTAACATATTTTTGCCCATCAGAGACTACTGATGACATCATCAGGGACTAAACTTAGCCTGTCGGAGACTAAGGATGACATCATCACAGACTAACTTAAACTTCCTTCATCAGAGACTAAGGAATTCCCTCGTCAGAGACTAACAGCTTTCCTTCATCGGAGACTAACATTATATCTCATCAGAGACTAATGTTATATCTCATCGGAGACTAACGTTGAATCTCCCAGGGACTATTTTATGGGGTCAGAGACTAACTCCAACCTGTCGGAGACTAAGTTAGGACTTGTCTAAAATACAGTGGTGTCTTCCTCACTCCTCCATCGGTGGTGTTCTCAACCATAACCACACTTAGGTCAATTCTCATCATTCTTTCAGTGATACAACATCTCTTGGGGTCTACTAGAACTTGCAGACACAGTTTAGGCTTCAAAACTCAAGTTGACAAGGCTTAAGCATGGTGTTTTAAAACTGATGAACAGAATGTACAAACTCAAAATTAGGATGCATAATCATCCTTTCTGTGGTGCATAAGCTTCTTTTCATAAAAACAACATATTCTTTAAAAGCTTTATTCTCTCTTGAAGACTTAGCACACATAGCTAATACTCTCAGATGCTATGCAAGAAAGAAAAACAGAGGAGAACATAAGATTCTCACCTCTTGACTTGACGGAAGGGATTAAAGCTTGCCTGAAAGTAATTGTTCGAAAGAAAGAACTTAAAATTGTATGAAGATGGTAAGTTTAGAGAAGAACTTTAGAAGAGAAATTGTTAGAAAAGAGATTAAAATTTTACCTCTGAATGAGGTATTTATAGCAGACTAAGATTAAGTCTTGAGATAAGATGATTGGTTAATCTGGACGGTAAAACGGCTGCTCATCATTACTCTTTAAGAACTAACAATGTAATAAGCAGCTGCTGTCACACATGCAGCTTGTCTTTAATCAATTGCTGCCACACAACTTGCTTACTAAACAAGTAACTTCACACATAACTCATGTATTCCTTTATGGGCAGTCTTCTTCAATTCACATACTCCTTCCATCTCTGTACAAGCTAAATTACTTAATCTCACCCTCATATTTCATAACATCAACCTTTGTTCATGCTTGATTAAATTAATCTCATATAAGATTTTGAGATTAATGCATTCAAATCCCTTTCATGATTTTACAAAGGAAATTGAGGTTATAGAATTTTGGACATCACATGGACATAATACTCAAGTATTTAAAATTCATACCTCATTCTTCATAGGAAAAATATCTCATAAACATCTTATTTCTATTTATTTAAGAAAATAAAATTTTGGGTCGTCACACCCTTGTTACCAACCAAACCATGCTTCGAATGAAGAAACTTGCTGACAATGTTGACAAACAACTTTCTGACTTCTCCAACAAAATGGCCAGCATGGAAACTCTGCAATTGTTAATGGCTGACACTCTACAACAAGTTATTCAAGTCACATCCTGACTCTCAACTTCCACTGATGATGCTGTCAAAAAGGGGGAGAAATCTTCAGGGCCATCGTCAAGGGTTGCAAAGAAGCCCTCGAATGTTCAACCATCAGGGGATGTGACTGCTCCTGCTCCAAAGGACAAGGGCAAAGGTATCTTGATTGAGGAACCCAAAAAGAAATCATATACTCAATAAGGGCCTAAGCTTCTTGGAGATGCCATGAAGACAACTCACTTTCCAACACCAATTGAAGTAGTAATTGATGGGAAAGTGGAGCTTCTCTTCCCTCAAGACAAGAAGCTTGTGGAAGCTGATGCACTCTATGCACAACAACTCCAACAAGAGGATGAAAGGGCTGCGGAGGAGGAGAAACTAGAGGAAGAGCAGAAAAAGAAGAGTGTCAGGCCAAAATCCTCCAGGAAACCTCAGCCAAAGAAATCTCAATACCCCAAGGGTGCATCAAGGGATAAAGACAAAGAAAACCCAAAATCCCCTGATGCCACCAAATCCAAGTCATCTGAAGTCAAGGATCAAGCACCTTTTGCTATACCATATGGACCACCCACATTAGCTAAATCCTTAAAAGATGAAAGACGTAAGAACCTGACATTTATGTTCTCAATAAAAAGCATAAATGTCAAGACTAACAACAAAAGGGAAAAGCTAATCAGTATACAACTGAAAAATGGGTCACAGTTCACAGTCACCCTTAACTGGTTTAGGAGAATGGATGCTGAGCAATTAGGGCTGATCCTGAACTTAATTTCCAAATCAACAATGCTAAACAGAGACTTGAGGGGGATGATTGATAAGCTGAGGAAAGCCATCAATGATGAAAGAAGCTTGCCCACAGCTTTCGAAAGACCATTAAAGTTGTTCTTCACAACAGCTGGTGGGCAAGAGAAAAGCATTGGAATCAAAGAAGTTGATGGGCTTGACCTGGAGGTAGTGATGCATGTTCTAAGACAAATTGCTTATCATAAGAATGAACATGTCATCCAGTTTAGAATCTTGTTGATACAGAAAGTGATAAAGGAGATTGAAGAAATCAGAGCTGATGATGGGAATGCGGCAGCAGTAAGGGATGTGCCCCTAGTAAAAGGATTCAAAGCATATCCTAAAATGATCACAAACCCCATGGGTGTTGAGTTCAAAAATGCAAAAGGGGGAGATCATCACCTTTTATTGGTCACAACTTACTGCAGTTAACTTGCCAGAGATCAGAACAGTCCTTGAAGCTCTGGAATCCACCAGAAATGTCAACATTGTCAATTTTAGAAGACTTCTTCAGAACGAGTTGGAATAGCTAGTAGCAGGAGGAGAAGACAACAGACTCAGGATTCCAAATCAAAACCTAGATCAAAGAAGACAAGGCCTTGGAAGTGACTTTCAACCAATTGAATCAAGTTATCCATTGCCCTTTGTTTCAGTTCAAAGAAAAGGGGATCCTGATGTCTGAAATGTATATTTTGTAATAGTGATAGGAAATAATTGTATAGTTACTTTCTTAATTCATACAAGTAGAATAGAATAAATCAATACAATTTTGGTTAATTTTTTATTGATAATGTAAAGTTTTGGTTTTGACATCATCATCAGTGCATCAAATAGATTTATGGTTATCAAATTGATAAATCACAAATAGGGGGAGATTGTTAGGTACAAATGATGATGATGCTTAGAGTTTTCATTATGCATCTGTAAATACTTAAGGTATTCTATAAACTTTAATATATCTACACAAGTTTTGCATCCACTAATGCTCAATTTGGTTATCAGGGGATGAACTGCACTACACTATACAAGTCATCAGTGAAAACATCTAAAGGACTTAATACTGTAGAAAAGAATGTTTGAAGTTACTTTCAACTTTTGAGTACTCAGAACATCAGACATTCAAGACAAAGTCAACAAAGCTTTAGTGACTAAAACCATCAGGAAACCCATCAGGGGATGACAATAGCAGGCCAAACCCATTAGGGGAACGCGTCAGGGTATGGCAATGACAGGCCAAGCCCATCAGGGGAACACGTCAGGGCATGATAGTGACATGCCATCCCGTCAAGGGAACTCATCAGGGTATGACAGTGACAAGCTAACTCGACAAGGCAACCCGTCAGGGGAAATGCTCAACACTGCTCAGTGGAAGCCATAAGTGGATGCTGTAAGTCTTAACATCAGGGGATCAAGAAGTACTTGGGTAACTCTACAACAGTAGATTAACTTGAGTGAAGTATGAAGCACTGATCAAGTCTTAAATAGGACTTGTCATCAGGGGATCTAGAAGCACTGGTCAAGCCCACATCAGGGCTTGTTATCAGGGGATAGTTATGATTGCATACACTCGTCATCAGGTCTTACACGCAAATCATAGAAGCTTGTCTTAGAAGTAAGAGATATAACTAGAAAGATATTTCTTGAAGTTTGGTGATCCAATGACAACTCTCGATCATTAAATGCTCGAAGATTAGGGGATGAAAAAGAAGCAACAAAACTCATCAGCAGTCTGACACATCATTCCAAAAAGACAACGATGTGACATATATGCGACGGCCAAGTTGAAAAAGAAGCACGTCTAAGCACGTGGGTTTAACAACTGATCTTCTATATATGCAAAAGAGTTCTCATTACAAAGAAAGTGGATATCCAACGGATCAACCAACAGATAGAAGTACACAAACACTAGAGAGAAGCTTTGTAATATATCGTGAGAGAAATATTCAAAGAAAGTCATAAGCTAGTGAGTGTAAATTTGAAGCCGTAATTTATTATAGGTTGTAGCTTATTAATCACTTTAGTGATTAAACAGATTTCCAGAAAAACATCAAGTTTTAATACAACAATTTTAACTTGAATACTTGTGTGTTCATCTTAATATTCACTATAGTTTTTCTAATCTTGTAGCTATTTCCGACAGTACTTAACAAACTTCTTAAGAGAAAAAAGCTTTGAGTGTTTGAATACCTTCTACAAACACTTGAGCTTGTTTAGTTCTAACAACACTTCTAGGCTCTAAGAACTCTAGTTGCCTAAGACACAAGCATGGTGTTTTAACTATTGATATAAAAGTTGTTTACTCTTGGAAGTGAGTAAACAAAGTATTTTATAATCATGGCATGAATAAAAAGATAAAATAGTACAGGAAAAGAGTAGAACTATAATATAGTGCTCATACCTCTTTGACTTTAAAGAAGAAGTTAAAAGCTTGGGCTGCTCTCGAGAAGGACAGTTGCTCTTGAAAGTGAACTTGAAAGTTATGTGGGTGGTCGGCTGGATAGAAAATTATGGGATTGGGGCTAGGGTTGAACTCCAAATGATATATTTATATCACTTGCCAAACAACAAGAGCCATTGGATCATTTTTATGAGTAGTTAACAGCCGTTGGTTGGGCGGTAAATGCCATATAATGAAATGATTGGCTAGATTGGTCGTTGTTGCGGCTGTTAAAAGTTATCAATCACCTATCATAGCTGACAATCTATTGGATGAAAATCCTCTTCCCATTGGTGCCTTACGCAACACTTTTTCCTTAAAGAAATATATTTTAAAACATAGTTAGGCAGATATCTAAGAGTGTACTGTTGGAATTGCTTTATTAGCCAAGGATCACGTGCAACTTAAACCCTGATATAATATAATTATATCACTTGTACACATCAGTCCTTGGTCAATAATTTACACTGCAGTTCTTCCTTGCAGTGAGTCTTCCTCAAGTAGTATTTACTATTATTTCTTGTTAGTGCTTGGTTAAAATAATCATTTAAAGATTTGAGTTCAAAATGTATTTATATTCCTTTGGATATCACATTACCATAGAAACTTTCGTTTAAGATATGAATTAATTATTCATACTGAATGTGAATTAATCCTTCATACATAATATGAATAAATCATTCAAACATCATATTCCTATTTTTATTTTTGGGTTCTAACATCCTTCCCCCCTTAAAATAAGTTTTGTTCTCCAAACTTATAAAAAAATGATCGGGGTACTTCTGCATCATCATTTCTTCCGGTTCCCATGTTGCTTCTTCAACATTGTGATTCCTCCATAGAACTTTTACAAAGGGAATCTCTTTATTTCTTAGAACTTCCACTTGTTGATCCAGAATTTGCATTGGAATCTCTTCGTAATGCAAATTTGGTTGAAGTTCAATAAGCTGATAATCAATTATGCTAGTGTGGTCCCACTTATAGGGTCATAGTACTGACACATGAAAAACATCATGAACATGTCCTAGAGCTGGGGGCAGTGCCAGTTAATAAGCCACTTCGCCAATGCGGCAGAGTATTTCAAACGGTCTGATATTGCGAGGACTTAGTTTCCCCTTCTGCCCAAAATGCATGTTGCCCTTCCATGGCAAAATCTTGAGCAATGTATAACCTCCCACTTTTAGTGTCTAATCTTTTCGATGTTGATCTGCATATTACTTTTGTCGATCTTGTGTTGCCCTCATTCTTTCTCTGATGACTCAGATCGCATCCTCAATCTGTTGAACCATTTCTGGTTCCTCTAGTTTTCTCTCTCCAACATCATTCCAATACAATGGTGTTCTACACTTTTTACCATATAAAGCTTCAAACGGGGCCATTCCTATGCTTGTATGGAAGCTATTGTTGTAAACGAACTCGATGAGTGGTAGGTGCTCATCCCAATTTCCACCAAAATCCAAAAAACACGCCCTCAACATATCCTCCAGGGTTTGAATTGTTCTTTCGGATTGTCCATCAGTCTGCGGGTGAAATGCAGTACTCATATCCAATCTTGTCCCCAAATAATCTTGAAATCTATGCCAGAATCTAGACGTGAAGCGCGGATCGTGATTTGACACAATCGAGACTGGTACTCCATGTCGGTTGAGAATTTCTCTTACATATAACCTGACCAATTGGTCCATTTTGTAGGTGTCCTTGATGATCAGAAAGTGTGCATACTTGGTCAATTTGTCCATGATTACCCAGATTGCATTCATTCCCTTCCGAGTTATTGGTAATCGAACCACGTAGTCCATTGTGATGTTTTCCCATTTCCATTCTGGGATGTCTAAAGGTTGTAGTAGTCCATTTGTCTTTTGGTGTTCAGCTTTCACTTGCTGACAGGTGAGACACATGCTAACCCATTTAACTATTTCTCTCTTCATGTTCAGCCACCAAAAAATTTGTTTTAGATCTTGATATAACTTTGTCCGTCCTGGATGTACCAAAAATTTGGAACTATGGGCCTCTTGTAATAGGTTTCTCCTCAATTCCAACTTTGTCGGAATCCAGACTCTATCGTCGAATCTCATCATTCCATCGTCGTGGATTCAACACTTTTCATTTTCTCCTCTTAGCAGCTTCTTTCTTTCTTCTACAAATTCCTCTTGGGCCTCCTTGATGACGTCCAGTAATTTCGGTCTTAAGCTGACTTCCTGTTCTATCTCCTTTCTTTGTCAAGTTGTGATAACATTCAGTTGCAGTCGTTCCAAATCCATCCTTACTTCCTCTTGAATTGTTATCTCGTTCAACTTTTCACGTCTACTTAGAGCATCAACTACTACATTCGCCTTACCAGGGTGATAGTTGATTGAGCAGTTGTAGTCCTTGATTAGTTCCAACCATCATCTTTGCCTCATGTTCAGCTCCTTTTGTGTGAAGATGTATTTTAAACTCGTCAGTATAGATCTCACATTTCTCTCCATACAAATAGTGCATCCAAATCTTCAATGCGAACACTATAGCATCTAACTCCAAGTTATGCGTTGGATATCATTTTTCTCAGTCCTTGGGTTGTCGAGATGCATAAGCGGTGACTTTGCCATGTTGCATCAGAACAGCTCCTAGTCCATTCAGCGAGGCATCGTTGTAGATCACGAAGTCTCCTTTGTTATTTGAGAAGTTTAACACCGATGCAGTTGTTAACCTTTTCTTCAGTTCTTGGAGACTTTTCTCACATTCTGGAGTCTATGTGTGCTTTACAGTCTTCTTTGTCAGATTCGTCAGCGGGATTGCTAGCTTGGAAAAATATTAGACGAATCTGCGATAATAACCTGCTAATCCTAAGAAGCTTCGTACTTCTGTAGGCATCTTCGATTGCGACTAATGGGTGATGGTTTCAATCTTTGTTGGGTCCACTAATATCCCACACTCATTGATCACGTGCCCCAAGAATTTCGCCTCTCTTAGCCAGAATTCGCACTTCGAGAATTTGGCGTAGAGTTTCTCTTGTCTCAGCGTCTCCAATGCCATTCTTAAATGTTTGACATGTTCCTCTTCCGTCTTGGAGTAGATGAGAATGTCGTCGATGAACACAATGATGAACTTATCCAGTTGTGGCTTGAAAACTCGGTTCATTAGGTCCATGAAAGTAGATGGGGTATTAGTGAGTCCGAACGACATCATTAAAAATTCGTAATGGCCATAATGGGTCCTGAATGCCGACTTAGATATTTGAGTTGATCAAACAAGTCGTCAATCCTTGGTAATGGATATATGTTCTTCACCGTCACCTTGTTGAATTCTTTGTGATCAATGTATAATCTCATTGATCCATCTTTCTTCTTTACGAACAATACAGGTGCTCCCTATGGTGAGACACTCAGCCTGATGAATCCTCAATCCAATAATTCTTGTAGCTGTACCATAAGCTCTTTCAATTCTGAAGGGGCCATTTCATATGGAGCCTTGGAAATTGGAGCAGTCCCTGGTACTAGTTCTATTCCAAACTCCACTTGTCTGTGTGGAGGTATACTTGATAGTTCTTCCAGAAATACCTCTCTGAATTCTCGCCCAATGGGAATGTCTTCTATTTTCAGTTCCTGCTTTTCTGTATCATGTACATAAGCCAAGAATGCCTCATATCCTTTGCATATCATCCTCTTGGCTCGCACTATTGTAAGGAAGTGAGATGGTTTGGTAGTCTTACATCCATGAAATAACACTTTATTGTTTGAAGGCATTCTTAAGGAAACCTTCTTCCTTCTACAATCTATGTTAGCTGGTACTTGTGCAACCAATCCATGCCTAATATCATGTCAAATTCTCCCAATGGGAAATGTATCAAATTTGCAGGAAAGTTATGTTTTCCTAATCAGGTAGTACATTATTAACAATGTGCAACTCTTGGTTAGCTACCATGACTTCTAAAGGTGCTTCTAAGCATTTAGGAGCGATGTTCATGTCTTTAAGTAGACGTTCAAATATAAAGGACCTAGTTTCTACATAATCAATTAAAGCATGCACTTGAACTGAGTTGACCACTAGCGTACCTGTAACTACGTAATTGGACATCAGTGCGTCCTGAACAGTCATATTGTAGGTCCTAGGTTGAGGGCAGACTGGTACAGTGTTAGCTCCTGTCAAAGGAAGCTTGCCTTGACTCTTCTTCTGATGGCAAGTGGTGGAAATGTGGCCATCTACACCGCAAGTGTAGCATGTTTTCACAGTAGCCAGGGTGTGACTAGTGCCTTGAGGTTGATGTTGTTGCTGTTGTGGATGATACTAGGGTTGGGTAGTGGTGGGTTCCTAATTTGGGCAGTTTGGCAAGATGTGCCCAGGTTGATGACATTTGTAGCACGTGTAGTGCCCTTTAGACATGGGGAAGCCCTATGGTTCTTCCCACATTTGTCACAAATAGTGCTCTTCTTCTTGTTATCACTTGCATTAATAGTGAAGCTTCCCTTTCTTTTGTTATTATTATTCAGTGTACTTCCTTCCTCTTATTTTACCATAACCGAACTGGTCTATGGACTTCCATGTCCTCTATTTCCTTTATTGTTGTAGTTATTGCTATTAGGGTTGTGGTTTCCCCTCCTTTTTCCTTCCTTCTGGTTTTCTCGGTTGTATTCCCAAAGCGGTTTGCCACTTTTCTCAGCTACTTTTGTCTTTTGAATGACCTCATCATAGGTGTCTAGGCATAAGACAACAATCTTGTCGTGAAGTCACGGGTTCAAATCGTGCTCAAATCTTCTTGTCTTCCTCCTCTCAGTATCCACCAGATGTGGAGCGTACCTTTGGAGTTCATTAAACTTCTTCTCATATTCTTCTACCATCATATTTCTTTGCCTTAGTTCTAGGAATTGCCTCTCTAATTCATTAGCGACACTGATTGGAAAGTATTGATTATTGAAAAACTCTTTGAATTAGGGCCAGGTGAAACTTTGATCAATATCAGTTGTTGCTTGCTCGTCTCTAGCTGTCAACCTCCTAGTCATTTCTAGTCGTTCAGTATTTTTCCACGAGTAGTTGGCTTCTCCTTTGAGTAGATAGGTGGCGTATTCCATTTTGAGGTCATCAGTTTCCCCAGAAATGCAGAAAGATTTTTTTGCTTCCTTGATCCAAGTCTGTGATGTAGTAGGATCTCCGTCACCATTGAAAGTAGGTGGGCAACTATTCATGAAGTCCTTGAATGTCACCCTCCTAGGTTGTACCTGTGGTGGGGGTGGTGGGTTGTTGTTTTGCTGGGCAGCTTTCCTAATCATGTTCATCAATAGGGTGATAGGATTATCCTAATTTTCGTTGTTATTATTGTTTCCTTGATTGTCTTTCGGGTTGGTGCTTCCTTGGTCGCCTTGGTTATTTGCGTTATGGTTGGCGTTTCTATTTTAGTGGAGTCGGGGTCTTCCCACTGGGTCCATTCTCTACAAGTTGGAAAGAAATAAATAATCATTGTTAAAAGCTTTTCTTTCTTCCCCTTTATCCTTTGAATTTTTTTGTTTTTTTACAAAAATTATGCGAAGATCTTTTACATGATAAAATAATTTTATAGATTAATACCATAGCAGAGAATGATGTATGATCCAAAAAAGATTTCAAAATAAAGTCATCAAAATATATTTAATAACAAAAGGTTACATCCAATAAAGTTCATAAAGGAAAACTTCTTGTTAATAGAGCCATGAAGGAAAAGTATGAGAGTCATGCCAAAATATTTATTTATTTTTTTTGGTTACCATAATTATCACAATAAAAAAAACATATGTGGCCCATCATAACAACATTTACTACAATGGGTGCTTAATACAGGGGCTCTGAATTGAGTTCATCCATTATCCTACGTGCAAAATGGCACGCCTCCTCGACCTTCTCTACAAGGTCGTGTATTGGACGGTCTCGGTACGTCATAATGGGTTGCGTGAGCTTGAAGTAATCACTGACTGAGATCAGAACCTCTGTTAGTGTCTCGATAAGGGTCAATGACACGTCTTGGAATGAAACCCTTCAATGGTCCAAAAGTCTATTGGGTTTCGACAAATAAAACGCAGCGGAATAAAAAAAACGATTTAAATAAAATGAAACCCTAACCTGAGGATCCATGCGAAACAATTTAATACAGATGGTTTAAGATTTTACCGATTAAGCTTGCCGGATCCGAAGCTTTGATGAGGGTGTTGAACGTCTCCGAATCTTTAATGCAATCCAACTGGACGACACCTCTACGGTATCCACACGAACACCCCACGAATCATCTCACGATCCGAAGCAAGGAGAATTGCAATACTAGCTGCTGAATCTGTTTCTCTCTCTCTCTCTCTCTCTCTCTCTCTCTCTCTCTCTCTCTCTTTTTCTCTCTCTCTCTTAACTCTAATCTCTCTCTGATGAGCGGCTAGGGTTTTAGAAAACGTATATCTCTAAGAGAACAACTGATATATCCTATATATAGTTGTGTATAGAGTAATTCCAAACCCTAATCTGATTAGGAGAATAAAATCCGAATTTTATATTTATTATATATTTTAATCAAGTCTTACTTAATTAATATATATGTCAAATAAATATATATTTGTATTTTCTTCCAAGGGACTCTAATATATTTATACAGATTACATACATATAATTTAAAGCAATGATTTAAATAAAATCAATCTTATTAATATATTAAAATCATTGAAAATTTAAATTATATATCCTTAATGAATGTTCTTATTGTGCGACCCTGTAGGTTATTATTACGTTGGCAATAATTTTAAATCATATTATAAAATTATAAACAGTGAGTGACATCTAGTAATACATCATTGTTACCCAAGTAATAATAAAGTCGTTGATTCGACGCAACCTTTTCATGACCAATGTTTCAATGTAATTTAATCCTTTTAACCTTGATATCTAAGATTAAATTCAAGGCATGGATGTGTCATCCTCTTCACAATTTAATCTCAGTTTTCTTGATCAATGAGTAGACTATATGAAACAAATCTCTAATTGAGCACGACTATGCATTTCATAATCTCACTCAATCAAGAGGCCTATAGATATCACCCCTAATTTATAAGAGGGTTAAATTTCATCTACATCATTCTCATTTCTCACATAACTCCTGATGTATCCAACAATCACCTTTATCGTCCACCCGGTTAAAGGTAACTTTTGGCAATGTCAAAACACATAACTCCTTATGTAGAAATGTCATGACTTCAGGTCGAAGGACCATTACATCATTGTCACTATGAGAATTAATTATGACACATAGCATAATGCTCCATGTAGAATTCTCATGGTGGGTCTGTCCAGTACACTGTTCTCTAATATGGTACATATTCATCAACTTAATATATCTCGTATATATTTATGACCAATGAGATGTGGCCATCAGTCAATCCACATACTAGTCTCAATGTATTATTGTTGTCCCACTAACAATAATACTCAGCTAGGGACATTTAAGAATAATGATATGTATATATAACATACTTATACGATCTCATATTCAAGTCACATACTTGAATCCATATAATTAATCTCATTTTTCTAAGGACATTTATTATGTTAACATTTATATAACGTAGTAAATAAAACATAATAAAAGAAATTATCATTTAACCAAAACATAACATAAATATAGTGTCACAATCATTACATAATTGGCCACTAGGGCATACACTTTAACAAAGTCAACTAGTCCTTTAGTGTGCAATCAAGTGACGCATCATGGTGGTGTAGCGTGTCGCTATCTCTGCGTGAACAATGCGAGCTCTGCATTGGAGGTAGAGACATAATCCATCTGGTAATGACATAGACATAGGAATCGCTGGTGGCGGTGCGGCGGGTGGGACATCTGGTAGGGCGGCTGGCAGATCGGCTAGTGGTGGAACAATAGGTGGTTATGCTGGTGCAACAGGTATTGTGTGCAAAGAGATAGAAGGAGACTTTGCCTAAGGTAGAGCCTGGGTTGGAGAACCTGATTGGTAACGAGGAGGAGAAAGGCTCCTCATGTGAACTGAAGAGTTTGACCCCTTAGATGGGTCAGTCGGGTCATGTGCATCTTCTTCTGGGTCTATGGGATTCTGTGCATCTTTTTCTGGGTTAGTGAGGTCCTCAACATTGTCATCTGAGATCTGAGGCATCTCAAAACGAAAGACCTCAGTTGGTTTATTCACTTTTTTGCGAGGAGTCACAGGCCATCGCGCACTGAGTGGTGGAGAAGGTCCACGGATGACATCCGGATGGAGGCGTCTACGATGATTTGATGGACAAGTGACATTACTTGGAGTAGGTGCAACATCAATAGCTTGCTCAGGGGATGCCTCCCTCATGGCATCAACATCTCTAGTGGGGACTTGCTCACTAGAGTGTCCCATAAGTGGAGTAGTGGTGCCATCAGGAACATACTCCTTATCTGAGCTAACGATTAGGGGTGCCTTGCCCCTAACTTCACATCTCGAAGTCATCTACAAGGTAAACATAACTCATATCAATACTGTCGTAAGGTTCATCATAAGAGTTTGACATGAATACTAGTGTAATGTATGACATGGTGTGCAATGTGATTCGTGTGGGTCTTCTATCCTAAAAGCTTATATCCCATAAAATCTTATAGCCTCAGGAAGCGGTGAGATGACTTGACGCTCATCTTCCCTTTAACTTTCCTTATCTCCTATTTTTGCTATTCTACAATGCACATTACGTCGCATTCTTCATTGGGTAAAGACCACGTCTCATAACCGGTGCTTAGGCTCTGATACCAACTATGGCGGCCCCAAAATCTCATACCAAACTTCGGGCACCGTTAATAATTGACAAAAGAAATATAATATCATCCAAGCATGCATATCCATAAATAAGAGAAATAATAGTAATCTCTATTACATTATTCAAAATAATTGTCTAGCAGTGGAAGTCTGTGAGGGGCCTATATAGGCCTTACAATCTAAACATCTTTATAATAACCTCACGCTTCACTCTTCCTCTAAATGCCATCCACAAGAGAGCGACCAGGTAGCATTCATCATGCCATTTTTGCTTTGCCCTTATTAGACGACTCAACCTTTTCGCCATAACCTGTAAAACATTTAATAATAGCCATGTGAGCGATTTACGCTCGCAAGTATATAGTCATACATTGAGTGAGCCTTGAAAGATAGATAATGGATAGGGCTTAAGTGTTTGTGAGGTTGGGCGGAGACAATGATGACACCTTTTGATAAATTGAAAAGATATAGCTTCCAAGGTCCTCGAGTGATAAAGAAGGATTTGACCTTTTACTTGAAAAAATCTTGAATAATTCACATGCGCCTGATAACCATGTCTGTTTGGTGCACGTGACCTTAGGAACTCCATATCAAATAGTATATCAGTTGGCCTACTGACCACCATTTGACTTCATTATAATGACATACGTTGTGACGACCCCATAATCCCATACCGGACTAGGGCATCATCATAAGAAGGTAAAGATAACCATTCATCCATTCATAAAAAAAAATACTGAATAAAGAACATCATTTAAGAGTTATTACAACCCAAGAATTTAATAATTACAGCGGAAGCTAATACATCATTTCTAAATAACAAAATAAATCTCAGTAACTTCTTCAAACGTCTTCCTTCTTTCCTTCCTTCATTAGCTCTATCAAAAGGATAAACACTTAGTAGCTTATCATCTTTGCTTTCCCTTTATCAGAGGGTTCAGCTTTAGCTTTCTGTCCTGCAAATCATTAACATTCAACATCGGTGAGCGTTTTACGCCCAACAAGTATATACACATTGAGGCAAGATATGAATAATTCAATGAATTACATCTGGAATTAAAGGAGAGAAATTCAAATTCTGTTTGTGAGGCTTGGTGAAGCAATACCAAGACCTCGGAAACCTTCAAAAATCCTTGAGGATTCACTGATGATATACAACTTGTGATCCTCCTTTGAAGAAAGTCAGGTATACACCTGATCATATCATTCTCAAATATCCAACGGGGGCTACACCCGTGGATCTGCTAACCATACAGTACACAGCTGGCCAGGCTGGACCGCATGATCCCTCTGAGTGACTACGTAGTCAAATAACATTTCCTCTTGGTCAGGTGAAGAACACATCAGCACCTTTCCTTTCCTCTTGCCAGCCATGTGGCATTACCCCCATAAGGGGCATCATTCACATTCTCATTGCACAGATATAAGATTGAAAACATAGCTGAGATTCAAAGCTCATTTATATCCATGCATCATCATTCATATCATGCTAGCAGAATCAAAAGCATAGCATGCTCATGCATCAGAACAATTAAAGTATAAATCTAACCTTCTACGCATATCGGAACAAATGATAATGCGTTAAACTGAAATAAATATGAGATTGTGAATATACTTGCCTCAGTCCTTTGCTCACGGCCAAAATTTAATTTACTCGTGAGTGGAAAATTCTGTAAGAATATACATATCACAAGATGAATTTAATATCTGGGTTAAAATGTGAGGAAAAAAAATGCACATGTGATGTCCTTAACTTTTATCGTCTCATCTGATATAAAACTATTGAGGTTAAGAAATCAATTCAAACATCTTAAAATAATTTAAGAAAATAGCATTTTATAGTTTTTAAAACAAACTGCGCATCAGGGAAGTACTATGCTTTAACTCACTGGAGACTAGTAACCCATCGGGGATTATCAGTCCTTCGGGGATTATTAACCCATCGGGGATTATCAACCCATCGGGGATTATCAACCCATCGGG
>CM025786.1:53501640-53513539 GCA_014636745.2 Centella asiatica | reverse complement strand
ATCGGGGATTATCAACCCATCGGGGATTATCAACCCATCGGGGATTAACTCATCAGGGATTAACTCATCAGGGATTAATAACTCATCGGGGATTATACGCATCAGGGATTAATAACTCATCGGGGATTATACGCATCAGGGATTAATAACTCATCGGGGATTATATCAAACCCGTCAAAGACTAAGTTAAAGTCTGTCTCAGATACAGGGTCGTCTTCCTTATTCCTCCATGTGTGGTGCCCTCAACCATATCCACACTTAGGTCAAAACTCATCATTCTCTCAGTGATACATAACATTTCCTATGGTCTGCATGCCATCTTAGACAACTTGAAATAAATGACATTAACTCCGATCGTTAGAATATGCATTAAGTCATACTTTCGAGAATAAATGAACATGGTATTAAAGGTGGTAGGTAGAGCAGAAACGCAAGAAATTTAGCAAGACTTAAATAAGATGCTCTTACCTCCTTACTATAGGAAGAAAATAAATGCTTCGGTTTATCCTTCAAGAGGAACTGCTGTCTCGAAAATTATATTTAAGTTTGATGGAAGTTTGGAAAGGTAGAATCAAGGTTACAACAGCGTGATGTGTATATATATCACTTGGTTGAACAACAAGAACCGTAGGATCAACTTGATCTCAGCTGTTGGTTATGAAAAGAAAGGAAATGACTGAAGAAGGAAAGAACGACTGCTGTCCATCGGTCATCTTTCATAGCTGACTCTAAGGTATGATAGGGATGATGAGCATTTAATGCTGCTGTTCCCCCCCTCAGCAGTGCAGTATTTAAAAGAAACGGGTACTGTAGCTACCCGAAGCATTCATGCCAAAACACTCTTTTAAAGGTAGAACAACTTATAATCCTCATAAGCTTTACAAAATCATTTAGAAAATAAATCTTTTGGACATCTCATGCAGATAAATTTTTCATAATAAGAAAATAATTTCAATATTCACAACTTATAAGAAAATAATTTTCATGAAAAAAAAATAATAAGCTAAAATAATTAAATTTCATAACGAAATTTATTTACAAATCTGGGTCTTCACATACGTAGTCAAAGAAAAAATCTTTTATCTGCGAGGGTTCGGTTATCGATGCCTCGGTTTTCGTCCCCTATCATTCCTAGGTCTGGGGTGCCAGACAGATGCATCCCACTAGCCTTTAGTTACCCACATGGATATACTTTACAAATATGGGGTGAGAAAAATTAAGTCTTTTTATATCCATATAGGATTTACCTTGTAGTGTTAGCGAATTTGAATAGCTAACATCCGCCCAAAAAATGCTTGATTCTAGTACAACATTTTTCAAGTACATCATATTCATACATCATATTCCTATTTTTATTTTTGGGTTCTCACATATTTTTATTTTTAGGTTACTCATGTTATCGAATGTACATGTTTTACAGAGTGGTTCTCTACGCAAGTTGTTAAATCTAAGATTTACTAAAAACTCAAGGCAAGGATATACTAACTATACCTTTTTCCAATTTATACGTATGATCATTTTTTTTGATATACTTAATGTATCGAAGATATTATTATGTCAATAATCATGCTTCAATTTATTCAAAGTTAAGTAACGTACGATCCCTTGATTTGATGTACGTGAAAAATGTTGTACTAGAATCAAGTATTCTTTGGGCGTTGTTAGCTATTCAGATTCGCTAACATGCCAAAGTAAGTCCTATATGGATGTAGAAAACTTATTTTTCACCCCATACTTGTAAAGTATATCCGTGTGGGTAACTAAATGCTAGTGGGATGTATCTGCCTGGCATCCTAGGCCTAGGATTTATAGGGGACAGAAACCAAGGCATCGGTAACTGAACCCTCGCAGATAAAAGATATCTGCATCGACTACGTATGTCATTATGATGAAGTCAAACGGTGGTTAGGCTGGACAGCTGATATACTATTTGATATGGAGTTTCTAAGGGCACATGCGCCAAACAGACATGGTTACAAGGTGCATGCGAAATTATTCTATATTCGTTTAAGTAAAGGGACAAGTCCCTCGCTAACACTCAGGACCCTAGAAACTACATTTCTCTGAATTATCAAGAGGTGCGGGCATTGTTTTCTCCCAACCTGATAAACACTTAAGCCCAATAAATTATCTATCTTTCAAGGCTCACCCAATACATGATTATATACTTGCGAGCGCCAATCGCTCACTTTGCTATTATTAAATGTTTTATAGGATATGATGAGAAGGTCGAACCTTTTAATAAAGACAAAGAGAAAATGGCATGACGAATGCTTTCGATCTCCCTCCTTTGGATGACTTTTAGAGGAAGAGTGAAATGTGAGACTATCATTGAGATGTTTAGATTGTATGGCCTGTGTGGGCCCCACATAAGACTTCCGCTGTTAGAATATTATTTTGGGATAATGTAATATAGATTATTATTATTTCTCTTATTTATTGATATGTATGCTTGGATGATGTTATTTTTCTTTTGTCAATTATTGACGGTGCAAGAAGACCGGTATGAGATTTTGGGGGCCGTCACACAGTTGCCATGATTTGAACTTTGGATTTGTACACAAATGTTGACCAGGAAACAACATCCATACTTTGAAAAGTGCCAAGGTACTTTTTGGATTCTATGAATAGAAGATACTAGAAATAAAGAAAGTCTTAGGATAGAGGAATAAACGATATTAGTAAATTAGCCCTAGGATCTGAGTAGTGAAGGATTGAGGATACTAGTGGGTAATAGAAATTTGCTCCATACTAGAAATTTTAAGGAATGAAATGATGAATTATAAATTCGGCACCTGCAAAGCAAGGAGGAATGATTTCTAACATTTGTTAATTATACAGACCATGCCAAGAGTAAGACCTGGTAGGTCGAGAAAGAATGTCCCACCCAAAGAAGTGACGAGGACCGACAGAGGGACTCGATAAGAAGGGAACGTAGACCCAAATCAGAATCTTGGGAATAGCAATGCAGGGTTTTTCAATGACATCGTGTTAGTCAAGGATTATGTCTCAAGAAATACTGTAAAGGGAGGTAATAATAATGCAAGGATTAATGATGCAAGGAAGGATAAAGAGGAAGTGGAAAACAACAACGTTCAACCTCACAACAATGTTATGAACCAGAACAATGGGAATAATGACGCAAATTCCCTAGGGAACCAAATGGCTCGGTTCTTTCAGATGTTCCAAGCAACCATGTCTACTATGCAAGCCACCTCAGCACCACCCCAACTATTACGTCCTGCTGAAAATAGGTCTACATGTAGACACCTCATTTTTTGGCTTTATTTTATTTATTTTTTCTTTAATATAATAAAAGGAAATAATCAAGCATGGAGTGAGGCTTGGTGGATTAAAAATTTTTTTTTTTGTGTACAGGATTGACAAGTTCCCCTTTGAGAAGTGCATGGAATTGAAAAATGAAGCCCCCGACAAGTTAGGATTAGGGATTGATCGACAAAATGTCAAGATGACTTGCACCAAAATCTGTACATCCGTGGATCTTGCCGAGGTGTTTTGAGCTTGGTGTGAAGGAAGGTGTCCTTAGACTTGTTCTACATTGATGCTTGTGCGGAGCATTGGCTAGGAAGTTCAACGCGATCTGTGGTGGCTTTAAGCAGGGATGAAATGTTGAGAAACATGAAGCAAAGCAAGACTGCAGTAGGGGCATCAGGGGATACTTCTGGCATTAGGGGATGCACTTCTCGGCATCAGGGGATGTTTCTCGATGTCAAAGGATGCACTTCTCAGCATTAGGGGATGCTTCTGGGCATCAGGAGATGAATTTCTCGACATTAGGGGATGTTTCTGGGCATCAGGATGCACTTCTCGGCATCAGGGGATGCTTTTGGGCATCAGGGATGCATTTCTCGGCATCAAGGAATGTTTCTGGGCATCAGGGGATGTATTTCTTGGCATCAGGGGATGTTTACACTATCGGAGACTAGCTCATCAGGGGATGTTTACACTGTCGAAGACTAGCTCATCAGGGGATAGTTACACTGTTGGAGACTAGCTCGTTAGTGGGTGTTTGGCATGTTAAGGATAATTATACTATCGGAGACTAGCGCGTCAGGATAATTATACTATCGGAGACTAGCGCATCAGGTACTTCATCGTATTGGCGAAGTAGCTTACCAACTAGCACTGCCCCCAACTTTAGAACATGTTCATGACGTTTTCCATATAGCAATGCTACAACCCAATAAAGGGGACCATATGAAGAGATTCCAATGCAAATTTTAGATCGTCAGTTAAAGATTTTAAGAAATAAAGAGATTGCCTTCATAAAAGTTTTGTGGAGAAATCACAATGTTGAAGAACCTACCTAGGAACTAGAGGAAATGATGATGCAAAAGTACCCCCATCTTTTTGATTAGTTAAGTTTCGAGGACGAAACTTATTTTAAGAGGGGGAGGATGTGAGGACCCGGACACAAAATTAGTCTATGTTGAATGGATGGTTTATTCATTCACATTTTGTATAAAGGATTAATTCCCAATCTATGTGAATAATTAATTTATATCTTGAAATATAATTTTTTTTTTATATATCTGTTATTGAGATGTCTGAAATTTAGTGATGACAAATACTTTATGGGACCATTAAAGGGGTAAATATAGGAGTCTCATATGAGATCGAGTAAATGTGTATGTATAAAGATTACATGTAATAAGAAGAGAGTTATCAGTTGATTGCATGTGTTGTTATTGGATTAGTAAGCTACTTGGATGTAATCAGCTGATTAAGATCATGTTGCATGTATGACAGTAGCTACTTGGTAATATACCAGCTATTAAGATGTTATGATGAGCAGCCATTTTACCGGCCAATCACTTTATCTCAAAACATAATTTAGGCTACTACTCTAGTCGGTCTATGAACACTATAAATACCTCATCTGAGATAAAATTCTAATCTTTTTTCTAAAACCTCTTTCTTAGAACTTCTCTTTAGACTAACCATCCTCATAAATTTCAAGTTCCTTCTCTTGAGCAACTGTCACTTTAGAACAGCCAAGCTTTTAATTTCTTTCTTAAAGATGAAGAGGTAAGAGCTTTATATTAATCATATACTCTGCTCTTCTCTGTTTGATTTTCTCATGCATGAACATTTGAGAATATTAGTCAAGCATGCTAAGTGTCCAAGAAAGAATAAAGCTTCAAAAGCTGCAGTAGTATTCTTTTGCATATTATTGTGTGTGTATTATGTAAAGAAGTAATACACACAGCAAACAGGATTATGATGCACCCTAAGTTGGGTTTGTTCATTGTTAGGTAACATCTAGGATCATATGAAAGGTCATTCATTATAGCAGAGACAAGCTCTAACTTAGTCTCTGACAGCATAATGTTAGTTTCCGATGACTAAAAATGTTAGTCTCTGATGAGAAAACATGTTAGTCTCTGATGGGTAAATATTAGTCTCTAATGAGAAAACATGTTAGTCTCTGATGACTAAAAATGTTAGTCTCTGATGAGAAAACATATTAGTCTTTGATGGGTAAATACTAGTCTCTGATGAGAAAACATGTTAGTCTCCGATGAGTTTGGCGCTGAACAATTACGCATTGATGAGTTTGGCGCTGGCTAAATAGTTACCGACAAGTTTGGCGATGAACAAAATTATCCCCTAATGGGCAATTTATCCCCTGATGGGCAATTCATCCCCTGATGGGTAAGTCATCCCCTGATGACTATCCCCTAACAGAGGATTATCCCTTGACGGGTAATATTATCCCTTAACGGCCATCCCCTGACGAGTAGCCCATCCCTTGATGGTCGGGTAAGTTATCCCCTGATGGCCATCCCCTGTTTATACGCACTTTCATATTTATTTTTCAAGGCATAGAATTCTCATGTTATATCAACAATTATGTTTTTCAAAACCTTTCATGCAACAGTATTTTGAATTTAAAATTAGCTAAGGACCAAGGCAAGTATATACTCATTTTATTCCTCTTTCATTAAATACATAAGATCATTGATTCGATTTACGTAAGTAATCAATATTTTTCATGGATAAGTAATGTGAGAACCCGAATAATAAATAAGATTTGTTGTAAATTATGATTAATTTATTTTATGCATGGAGGTTCGATTTTATGGGGTATGAATAACAAATTCATATCTTAAATGGAAGTTTTTATGGCAATGTGATGTCCAAAAGATTTTAAATATATTTTGAACTAAAAACATTAAATGATTATTTTATTCAAGTTTTTATTTAAAGTTTGTGAGGTGTTTTCACGTGGGAAGGCAATCACACGGGTGTGAGCTACAATACCCATGTTTGAACCAAGGACTACCGTGAGACAAGTGATATAATTACTATTTCAGGGAAAGCTTGTTGCCTAAGGCACCAATAAGGGAAGGATTATTGTCCAATAGATTGTTGGCTTTGATAGGTGATTGGTTGATATTTTTGGCAGCCGCAATACCGACCTTTCCAACCAATCGTTCCATTTCAAAGCTTGTTACTTCTTTTTCCAGCCAACAGCTGAAATCAAATCTCAATCAATCCAATGGCTCTTGTTGCTCGGCAAGTGGTATTAATATATCATTTGGGGTACAACCCTAGCGCCACTTTCATAAAATTTTCTATACAGATAACCACCAAATCCAAGTTCATTTTCAGAGCAACTGTCCTTCTCAAAGAACAACCCAAGCTTTTAACTCCTTCGTTACAGCCAAAAAGGTAAGAACACTATATTGAAGCTCTGCTATGTTCCTGCAATACTTTGTTTTGTTATGCATAATATATACTTTGTTTATTCACCTCCAAAGGTATGATTTAATGCATACTTTTAACATCTGAAGTTATTACCATTTATTTCAAAAAAGTTATCCAAGATGAGAGTAAAAACTGTTGACAAACCATCTAGTAGACAAACCTTTAACTTCCAAATACCTCTTTTTATCAGTAAACATGCTTGAATCCTGTCAACTAGGTTCTTGAAGTCTAGTAGTGTTATTACGTGTTAGTAAACCATAAGAGGTGTTACATACTACAGAAAAGATGATGAGAGTCGACCTATGTATGATTATCTGTTGAGTACCCCACCCATGGAGGAGTGAAGAAGTCATTGCTATATCGGAGACAAATCCTAGCTTAATCTCTGATAGCGTGAAGTTAGTCTTTGACCATATAAAAAAGTCCCTGGGAGATTCCAAATTAGTCCCCGACAGTTTTATATTAGTCTCTGGTAGGCTAAAAATATTAGTCTCCGATAGTACAAAAATACTAGTCTCCGATGAAGGAAAATGTTGTTAGTCTCCGATGAATAATCTATTAATCTCTGATGGGTAAAAGTATGTTAGTCTCTAATGACTAAAGATATTAGTTCCCAAAGAGTTTGGCAATAGCAAACTGGGTTTGGCGCTAACTTATGGAGTTTGGCACTGAAAAAACTATCCACGGAGAAGTTTGGCGCTGAACAATTATCCACCAATGAGTTCAGCGATGACTTCTTAAGTTTGGCACTGAAAAAATTACCACCCAACGAGTTTGGTGATGAACAAATTCATCCCCTGACGGTTGAGACCATCCTCTAATGACCGATGACCATCCCCTGATGGTCGAGAGCAATCCACTAATAACTAGTCATCCCTTGACGGATACTTATCCACTGATGACCAATCATCCTCTGACATGTAAATTGTCCATTGATGAGAAATTATTCCCTGATGGCCTCCCCTGACGGCCATTTCACATCCCCTGATGAATCAAAAGTTATCCCCTGACGACCACTTTTATGTCATGATGACTACCCACTGATGCACAGTTTGTCTTCGAAAGTATAAAATATTATTATCTTAAATTATTTTAAGATGTTTTATTTATTTACTAAACCTCAACGGTTCTTATGAAAAATTTAAGACATTCAAAGTTTGAAGGACATCACATGTGCATTTTTCTCATAACTTTATCAAAGGTATGAATTTCTCATGATATATACATGTTTTATAGAGTCTTTTGCTCACAAGTAATTTGAGTTAGATTTAGCTAAGGACAAAGGCAAGTATATTCTCACTCTTATGCTTATTTCAGTTAAACGCATGATCAATTGATTCGACATGCGTACAAGTTATGACTTATATGTCTCAATTACTTTTATGAATGAGAATGCTATGCTTTAATGTTCGCTAGCATGATATGAATAAATGTGCATAGATATGGCTGAACTTTGATTTATCAGTTATTCTTTAATGATATATCTGTGCAAATGAATGAAACTGTTATATTTCAAGCAAGGAGACTGTTATATTCCTTAAAATATGGAACATGACACGTAGTTGGCAAGAGGAAAGGGAAGGTGTTGATGTGTTATGTCACCTGACCTAGAGGAAATTATGGTGACTACGTATGTTCACATACTGAGGGATCATACTGTTATAGTTCAGCCAACTGTGTACAATATGGTTAGCAGATCCAACGGGTTTAGCCCCCGATGGATATTATTTTGAGAAAGTTATACATAGGTGGATACCTGTCTTTTTTTAAGAAAGGTTACACGTTGTTTATCGTCAGTGACCCTCAAGGTTCTTCAAAGATTTCAAGGCATCAGTATTGCTTCACTGAGCCTCATAAACAGAATTGAATCCCCATTAACTTTCCAGAGCTATCTTTCTTTGTGTTTATATACTTGTTGAGCGTAAATCATTCATTCTTGTTAAACTTAATATTTTCAGGGTATGGTGCAAAGGCTGAACCCTCCGACAAGAGAAAGGTAAAGATGTTTGATTATTGAGCTATGATTGACCCTGTGGGTGGTCACCAAGGAAGGAAGATGTTTGAAAAAAAATATTGAAATGTTATGGCCTAAAATTTAGAAATAAATTAGCTTCTGCTGGATATACTATATTTGAGTTTGTAATAACTTACTACTATTATTTCAGCTTCATTTATGCTATGAATGGATATGACGTTATCTTTTATTTCTCTTTTGACGGAGCCCGAGTTCGATAGGGAATTTTGGGGCCGTCACAAGTAACGTACGATTCATTGATCCGATGTACGTGAAAAGATGTTGTATATTGAACCAAGTATTATTAGGTTGTTGCTTGCTGTTTTAATTCGCTAGCATGCCAAAGGAAAATCCTATATGGATATAGAAGCTTTGTTTCTTATCCTATACTTGCAAAGTATATCCATATAAGTAAAGGTTAGTGGGTTGCGAACGCCTGGAACCCTGGCACCATGGCACATGATGATAGGCAATGATAAGCCGAGGCATCGGTATGCAGACCCTCGCAGACCTATGATTTCTATGTTGACTACGTATGTCATTATGATGAAGTTAAATAATCAGGCTGGCCAGCTGGTATGTCGTTTGATGAAGAGGAAGTCAGATAGTGATCAAGCTGGCCAGATGATGCACTATTTAATGAAGAGAGGGAGTAATTGAATGATTCAAAATTTCTTTCAAGTAAAGGGTCAACCCCTTGTTATCCCTCGAGAACCCTAAAAGTTACATGTTTATTAAATCACCAAGAGGTGTCGGCTTTGTTTCACCCAACCTCATTAAACACTAAGGCCTTTTGAAATAATTGTTCTTTTTGTTTGGACTTACCCAGCTTATGAATATATACTTGCTGAGCGTATATCGCTCATGTGAATTATTATGAAATGTTTTACAGGTCATGATGAGAAGACTGAGCTGCCTAATAAAGGAAAAGAGAAAATGGCATAGCGAGAGTTTCTTGATCGCTCTCCTATGGATGACCTTTAGAGGAAAAGTGAAGCGATAGGCCATCATAGAAAAGTTTAGATTATAAGGCCAGATAGGTCATTTATAGACTTCCGCTGCTAAATATTTAATTTGAGGTTTTGTAATAAGAGATTATATATCTTTTATTTCATATTATGAATGCTTAAGTTATGGTTTTATAATAGGGATTATATTTCTCTTAATCTATAATGTGTATGCTTGGTTAGTGATGTTTTTTTTTTCTATTGTCATTTTCTGGTGGTGCCCGAAGTTCAGTTTGGGATCTTTAGGGGCTGTCTCACAATTTCTGACAATGTCTGAAGTCCAGCCTGGGATTTTCGGGGGTTGCCACATTACGGATGTTAAAATTCTTCTCAATGAATAAGCATTTTGAATGCTGAGTCATTAGTAGTGTGGTGTACTACCACTTGACACCTATTAGTAACTCATACTTACGTGTAAATGTAATGATTATGTAATTGTTAGCATATTTTAGTAGTTTAGTTAATTTCATGTCCGATCCTAATCTAAAGTGAGAAATATCTCACATTAGATATTTTGATTTCTCCTATATAAAGAGAACCTTTGTCATACTACTCCTCATCTTTAAACACTCTCACCTCAAAATAATATCTCTTTAGTGTATACTGCAAGAGTAAAAGCTTGCAAGGTAATTTTAAAAGCTTTCATTAAGTTATTTATTTTAACTATTTGGTCATTTAACTTAAATAAGAAGTTGCATAAAACCTAGGATAACCTAAATGAAATCCTTTCCTAATAATTTTCTCGTAAGAGATCAACCGCATGAATAATCTCTATTCGAGAAAGAATTCTATAACTTTGTCATCCATTATATCTTGAAAAGATTGTATTTTGTCCTTCTAATATTCACAAAAGATAAAACAAATATATGTTCATTATGGAAGAATCCAACTGTAAGTTATCGGAGGATAAATATCCACTCATGAGTTGTTTTTAGCTATTACAGGATAATTTAGTCACTGGTGAATAAATTTTGTTAGTCTCCGATAAGTAAAATATCTTAGTCTTCGAGAAGCAAAATGGTAGTCCCCGACAAGTTTGGCGCTAGTTTATAAGTTTGGCGCTAGTTTATAAGTTTGGCGACGAGTTTGGCGCTAGCTTATAAGTTTGGCGATGAGGTTGGTGATGACTTGTGAGTTTGGCGATAGCCAACTTATCCACCGATGAGTTTGGTGATAGCCAACTCACCCCCTGATGGCCGAAAGTCACCCCCTTATGGCCGAGAGTCACCCCTTGATGGCAGAGAATTATCCCCTGACAGGTAATTTATCCCTTGACGGGTAAATATCCACTGATGAGCAAATCTGTGACGACCCCAAAATCCCTTACTGGATCAAGGCTTCGTCAAAAGAAGGAAAAGATAACCATACATCCATTCATAGTATAAATACTGGATAGAGGCAATATTGAAGAGTTATTACAACCCAAAAATAATACAACTACAGCGGAAGCTATTTAATCTTTATAAATTACAATTCCAAGATCATTACAACTTCTAACATCTTCCATCTTTCCTTCCTCAGCGTTATAAAAAAAACTTAGTAGTCAATCATCTTTGCTTTCCCCTTATCAGAGGGTTCAGCCTTTGCATTGTGTCCTACAACACATTTAAGTTCAACAAGAGTGAGCGATTTACGCCCAGCAAGTATGTAAACAATTTAGAGGAATAATCTGAAATATTTAAAGAAGTTCAATTCTGTTTGTGAGGCTCAGTGAAACAATACTAATGCCTCGAAAATCCTTGAAGAATCTTTAGGATTACTGATGATAAGCAACGGGTAATCCTTCTTGAAGAAAGATAGGTATCTACCTGTGTAAACTTTCTCAAAATATCTATCGGGGGCTAAACCCGTTGGATCTGCTAACCATACAGTACACAGCTGGCCTAACTATGACTGTACGATCCCTCCTTGTGTGAACGTACGTAGTCACTTATAATTCCTCTAGGTCAGGTGAAGAACAAACCAGCACCTTTCCTTTCCTCTAGCCAACCATGTGGCATAGCCCATTTAAGGGACATATCATTCTCATTTATTTGCACAGATATAAGATTTAGAATTAGCTGAAAATCAAAGCTAATTCCGCTAGTATGATATGAATGATATATATATATATATATATATATATATATATATATATATATATATA
>CM025786.1:53459951-53491772 GCA_014636745.2 Centella asiatica | reverse complement strand
TGTGAGAAAGTTTCAAAGCTTTTTTTCTTAAAGTTTAGCTAAGGAAGATGCCCTATTTTCCTTATACAGAAATCATCCTTGCAACTCCTTATTTTATATCAACCCAATAGAAGCCTGACTTGTAATTGTTTATCTATCTTGCCCTTTGTCTCTCACTTTTTACTTTGATCAAGGTTAGTTCATTTTCCTACAATAGGGCAGTTTCTAGTCAAGAATAGCTTTGTCCATGGCTACCTCTATTTGGGACACCCTTATATTTAATCTCTCAAACACATGCATGTAATCCTTTCATGATTTCTATGTGATTTCAGTTTAAATCGTGTAATCTAAATAGTTTCCTTTTTATCATGTTATCAATATGTATATATCTACATAGTTATGTTTTTTTTCTAACTTTCTGTTTCTATGTCATGCCAGAGCCAATGATGCATGGATTTTAAACCATCATTGGGAAGATCCAACCAAGAATCTTCAGTACAGGAGCCAACATTTGTTAAAGGTTATTTGTTTAGTCTTAAGTTAGTTAGTTTACTCCTAAAGAATGTTGTAACTTTTGTGTTAGGTAAAGTTGTTTGATAGTTGTTTAGAACTGGTCCTTCATCTCCAGTTTAGCTCTTGTAATATGTAATCCAAACTGAATAATGAAAATACACTGAACACACACAAATATTGGCACACACGTGCACTTTGATGTTTCTTCCAAAGACAACTTTTGGTTTTAAGAGATGATTTCATAAAAAATAAAATCTAAAAAAACAATCACTAGTTATAGTGAGGATAGGGGGTGCCTAACACCTTCCCCCTATTGAACCTAGCAAAGAACTCAGTTTTTTTTGGTTTCGCCGTGACCATAATTTAAGAGTCATCTTGAAATTAATTTTCAAAAAGATAAAACTGGAAATGTGTCCTAACACACTGTCTCAGATTGGTAGGTGGCGACTCATCTTAAATGATCTTATCACCCCGCCACATTTATAAAAAACTCAGGCTTTTGGAAAAGGGTTTTTGAATAAACTTTTAAATAAGCAATCTCACAACTCAACCCCCATATTTTCTAAAAATTCCCGGGCGCGACAGACATCACATTGACGTAGTAATTTTCATACATGATATGAATTAATTATTCATACATAATATGAATTAATCCTTCTCACATCTCATTCCTATTTCTATTTTCGGGTTCTCACATTTTCTAAGTAAGAAATTTTAATATGCTGATTTTTATAAGCAAGATTTCAAATTTTGAAAAATTATATTCAATCCCTTCTATTATTTTTCCCGTTGGAACCAAACTATTTGATCAACCATATTCTCTCCTATTTTTATCTCAGTTGAAAAACCTTAAGCTCCATCTATATTTCTAAGTTGGCGAGAGTCTATCCTTTCTATTAAGAAACTATTTGCATACCTTCTTCGTATTTTACCTTATGATTTTTTGTGCTACTTTATAAATTTTTTAACCTTTGAAATTTTATAGTGTAGATTGAATTTGTTTATATTACTGAGTTTTCTTCTAAACTTTTCCTTCTCGACAAAAACTTTTTCTATTCTACATAATCTGTTTTTTCGGAGCATTTTTTTTCTTCTTCGTGAGAGTTATCAATAAAGATAGATGTATTCAGGTTAGGATGCGGATCTACCCAACGAATTGCTTATATCTCACTAATGTACTCAAATTTATCTACTTTTATTTATTCTGATATCTAAATGTTGTCAAGCTCATTTAATTAGAAATGTAGGATGTTGAAATCAACTTTATTATTTTATAATTCACTTCATTATTAATAAAAATGTATTCAATTTGAGAATTATCAAAACAAAATATGTATATATATATATATATATATATATATATATATATATATATATATATATTTGGTCATTTGGAATTGTAATTATTCCTTGCTTCCCCAGATTTTCACTAGACTAGCATTATTTGAAAATGACAATTACTACTCGCGCTTGATCAATCAGTTAGAAGTTTTATTTTTGTTTGATTTGAGAAAAAAAAAATGATATCGTCTATTTTTAAAATTTTAACAATTTAATGACCAGAATCATAGTAACACTCATTCAAATTAATTTATGAGTAGTGTAATTACTTTAGTTATATAAATTATCACAATATATATAAATTGTGACACCCCCAAAATTGAGCTTTCTTAACTGAACTTGAGTAGCTAAAAAGGAAATACACTTACATTAACACAATTTATTCATAAAAATAAACAAAAAATATAAAATATTCCAACTACAGATGGAATATAATGTATCCTCTAACTTTATTCTCGAAATTTTACACCAAGAGAACTATTTTTATATTTTAAATTCGGACCATCACTCTTCCATTCTCTTGATAACCCTATGTTTATCCTAGTTTCCTGAAAGAGATTAAGAGTAAAAACGATGAACTCAAATAGTCCAGTAAGAGAATACAATGACTAAGGTAATGAAGAATAAATATTAAGCTTAGCCTCCAAATAAATAATATGAAGAGCTGACAAGAATGAATTATTAAGAACAAACGAGTATCAGAGTTAAATATTTAACAACAGAGGTATAAAAGCATTATATTTTCTACTACCATCACAATCTTCTCCTTGTTATTTTGATCATGCCAATTTTTTGTTATGGTCAAAGATAGCTCAACCTAATTATCTTTATCACATAGGCTAAAGATAATCATACTCCTTTGCTCTTAGCTAAGGAAATAATGCATCAACTTATCTAATGGTTATAAATGAGATAAAGTTACATAAATAAGTAGGTTATCAAAGAGAAATAATGGAATTCAACAAAAGTGAATATTACAACAAATGTTAACAACAAATAGATTCCGTTAGTCGAAGTTAAATATTCAAATTCAACGTTCGAAATATTCAAATTATCCAATAATAAGAGTGCTCAAGGGTAGATAATTCAACAGAATGGTTAGTCCAATAATGTCCACAGTTCAACAGTAATGTCCAATAATATCCACAGTTCAACAGTAATATCCAATAAAGTCAATAGTTTAATAGGAATGTCCAATAATACTCGTAGCTTCATAATAAGGAATGGTTCTGCATTACTATAAAAATCAATATTCAAAATTTGAGATTGAACAAAGATATTAGACAAAGCCCATGCTATCATACCAAATTTTAAAGAATATACCAAATCACGGTATATCTGTAAACTCCACCATCGCTGCTGGGGGTCGAGCTTGTTGTCTATGGCCTGAGATGAGTGAAAGAGTCAAAATTCCCTTACCTCAATTTTTCGCTAATGTTCGTCTCATAATTTATTAGATTACCTATAAAATAGTTAATCATATTTAACTCATTAATATATATTTTTAATTAATTTTTGTAGGTTATTATTCACCTATATAATTATTATCTATAAATATGTTCATTCATAAATTTCTTAGAACATTTAGCAGCAAAAATTATATTAATCAATTTAAAATATTTTAACGTAATTTAGAAATCTTATACAAGAAACTTTTAGAAATAATCTTTTTAAAGAAGTTTTTTAAAGTAAATCTTCTTAGAGATATTTTGACAAAAGTGATATGTACTAGATAATAATACCAGTATATATTATTCATGTGTATATATAAAAATTAAAGTTAAAAAGACTCACCTCGATGATAATAATAGCTTCGACTGAAATTTTTATTGATACTAAAATATCCACAAAAGAGAAATTTAAAAATTCTGACACTTAATAATAAAAAGATGCATAACAGAGGAAAATGATTTAGAGAAAGGTGTGAAGAATTTGTCAATGGAAACTTGCCTTTTATAGGAAAATGTATTCGACAAGTTTCCTTTAAAATCGTTTGATTATTTGAAAAAGTTATATACTGCCAAAATTTATATTGTGCAACTTTCAACTCTCTAAATTTCTTTTCACTACCTGTAAATTATTCATCGCCCACCATTCTCCGTTCATTTCATGTTCTTCTTTGTTACTTTGTTTTCTTCCTCCCATCATTTTTCATCTCGTGAATTCTTCACAAAATTTCTATATCCAACCAAAATTAAAATCTTTCATTTAGCATGCATGGTCCATACATATATAATTCTAATATATATAGCGTGTTATTTATCCCAACTGAAGTTATTACCGGTGTACGTTTTCTACTTATAAATTTAATATTTCACATATCATGTGTGTGATATATCTTATGATTATTATATTTCTTTAGTATTTGTACCACTAACTTAAATATTATTTTTATTTTGTTACTTGGATATAACCGTTAAATATATTATTATTAATCAAATATTATATTGATTTAATGAGGATATCGTAGTTATCTTAGTATATACTATTAAAATTACTAAACGGTAATACTATAGTATGTTAGAACTGAAACAATCACAATAGTTTGTAGAAGGTGAATGAATACAAACTATCACACTTTTTTGCTCTATTTAAAACTATGACAAAATACACACAATTGAAAAACAATTTTGACAGTATTCTCTGATAGACGTAAGTAAATAAGAACACGAGAACACATGAAAATTCAAGTAATAATAATTGTATTAATACTTGGGAGTTTTTCTGGGAATCTGGATAATCAACAACTGATTACCCAGCTACACTTTTCTGTTGAACAACTTCTTCTTTCACACACTAGCAACCTAGAACTTAAACAATTCTATCTACAACTTTTTCTCTACAATTTTCTCTTAAAAGTAAATTACAGAGTTTCTCACTAGTGTGTGAACAATATGGATAAGACAATTATAAATTGATATTTTACAATGTGCAATAACCCTTGCATATATAGGAAAACAAAAACAGAAATCATGTACTTGGCATGCTCATCTCTCAACGTAGTTGTCATTGTCCTTTTGTCGAGACAAGTGTCAGACTTCTGATGGCTACATCTGCTTCTTTTTAAGTCCTTGTTGTCCATGTAGTTTTGGTACAAAAGGTTGTTATTGGACCATCATATCTCAAGGAGTATATTCCTAGGAATACTCCTTACTTCTATGTCAAATATCAGATAAGAACAAAGCATCCCCCTTATGTTCATTAGTGCTTAGATCATTCATTGATGTAGGTTTGATCAGGTCTTGACTATTCCCTGACTCTAATCCCTGATGAAGGTTTTAATCAGTGCTTCTCGATCCCCTGATGCTAAATCTTGATGACAAAACTTGATTAGTGCTTCTTAATCACCTGATGCTAAGCCCTGATAACAGAACTTGATCAATGCTTCTTGATCTCTGATGCTAAGCCCTGATGACTAGACTGCTCAAGCTTTGATCATTCCCTGATGATAAGATCACTGACACCTTCTTGAGCAATGAAGTCTTTAACCCCTGATACCTTCTTGTCACATTTCTTGAATGGCTGACGTGCTGAAACTTAAGTATTGAGGCACAACATATATTCCCTAACAACTAGCAAGTCCTTTATATTTAAACACTAATGACTTAACTAGCTCAATTTTTTACTATTCCCTAATGTACAAAGCTGTTCATCAATGAATATTTATTTGTGCTAATATACTAAGGTTTATAGATCACCTCAAGCATTTACAAATGTACAAGCACATTATTGAATCTTATTAAGTCTAGGAGTATGGACATCATTATCATTATCACTATACCTAACATAGTACCAAAAGTAAATTTCTTTTTCGTTGTTTTCTGCCGACATTTGACCATTATTTTATTGTATGTTGTCGACGCCCCCATATTCGTTTTGTGTCCCATGTTGGGAACAAATACTGTTTCTTATTTCCGCAGTTATTATTTTTGTCTCATCTAAGTTATATTTTTAATATTGAAGCTTAAATTTATTAATAACATGGTTTATGATAATTAAAGAAACAACTTGAATTTATTAATGAATTTTTTGGGGTCTTATGATAATGTTCATCAAAATTTACAGTATGAGTTATATCTAATATTAACTCCAAAATAAAATATTTACACCGTTCACATGTGCAGTTAAATATCTACATATTACGTAAATATTTACATGATATACATGTAAACAAAATTAACAGTTAAGAAAATAATTAATAATTAAGTAAGAAATAATGGACCAAAGTTTATAAAGTTTTTAAATATTAAGAAAATTAGTTTAAGGATTAAATATTAACAAAAAATAATTTAAAAATTAATATTAGCCAAATAAAATTTAGAGACTACATAATAATAAGAAATTAGTTTAATGGTTAAATAATTAATTTCCCGATTTACAAACGAGTACTTAATCAATTCCATAGAAACCCAAATTGATTGCGCCGAAGTTGTTGACTGTTTATGTACTTCCGCCTCCGCCTCGAGACTGATCAAGTTCCGGCAGTTCTCTCTTGTCATCTATATGCTTACGGCAAGGACTCCTTCGAGATTTCCAGATGGGAAGGTGTTTCATTTTGAGAAATCCGATGGAAAATTGAAAGGAAAACAGGTGATCTTCATTTTCTTTTGTTGAAATTATTCGATTTTGCTGAAAACAGGTGATCTTCATGTCTAATTCTTGCTCTGTAAACTAATTTGTAGTAGCCTTAATCGGCGACCTTGTTAGCAAACGTACTCTTATCTGGGTTGAAGGGATTCCAGCGAATTGTTTAACAATTTATGGTTATACATTGTGTGCGCAAATGTATATTTGTTTTGTTTAAAAACCTTCAAAGTAGGATTATGATACATTTGAGATTAAATTAGTTTTTTTGAAGTAGGATTATAATATTCCTAGAGTTGGTTGGATATTATAGGAAGTTTACAAGAGGATATGGCATCATTTTCTACTACAGATGAACAATTTTGGAGCTTTCACCATAAGCTCCTGTAATTGGAATAGAAACAGATGGTTCATGGACTGTAATTGGGGCTATATTTATGAAGAGGGCGGGCCTTTGACATATTTTAGAAATGCTTTGGGACAATTCTATTGGGTTACTTACGAAAAAAGCCAACTACCTTTAGGACATTTTCTATTTTTAACCGATCAATCTTTCAATTTGCTATTTAAATACGACCAACTCTGGGAATTACATCGTTTTAATTTAAAAATTTAACCAAAAAAAAGAAAGAAAAAAGAACAGAAGTGACGACGTAACAATGTTTATTTTTTTTTCAGCAATCTGCAGTACTAGCAAATTACAGTATTAGCAAGTTTTCTGAGTTCTGACTTATTGCAGCTGCCCCTGAAGTTCCAGAATCTTATACTTTTAACTCCTTTACTTTTTGATCCTTGCGGCTCATGCAGTTTCAGTTTCCAGAATTTTGCAGTCAAGAACTCCAGTTTCTACAACTTGCAGATTAGTCCCCTGAGGTTAAACAGATGAAAAAAATCTTTTCCTTTGTATTGGATTGAGAAAACATCTGAGTTTCGAAATTGTTTAAAATTTTGAATCAAAGGATTTCATGTATTTGGTCCTTAAATATTTTAATCGGTAGAAGAATATGCATCATTTAAGGGAGAACTTACGCATCTTGAGTTTCAATATCAGAAGGCAAAACTTCATGCTGAAACTCCTTATTTTCAGCAAGATTACAATGTTCGATAGTATGAACAAGATAAGGAAAATGGTACCCAAGAGGATTCTGAAGAGACATTGATTGACGAAGTAAGTGAAACTCTAGAACATGAGAACAAGAAGGATGAACAGAAAAGATGCCACATAAACATTTTATATTTTCGGAGAATGCATTTGAGGGTCATTGCTTCTTCAAAAGACTTTGCAATGTGGCAACTATTTTGGAAATTTGAGTTTATGGAGTGGGCATATGAGGAGCTCAAGTACTATTTGAAATGCTATTCTCTCATGGTTCATAATTTTTGATAGGTAGAAAACTTGGTTGCGACTTTTCGTTGAAGGATGGAAGAATGATGCGGAGCAGAATATCAAAGAATATTAATTATTTTGTTATTTTATTTAAACTTGTTTATATAATTTGTCATCATATAGTAGTATTATTTCTAGGAATATTTCATAGTCTTTATTATTGCGTTAGATTTATTTTAGGAGTCATAATATTTAAAGATATTTTAGGATTTTACTGGGTCATTGGTCGTAGAAGTAGTATTTAATTGGATGTAACATTGTAATATTTTTTGTTCTGAATGAAATCATGAAGCAATATTGTTTGCCTGTGTGCTTGTGGGTTCATCCCTATTATCCTTCTTGCAATCTCTTTGTTCTTTGCTCTCTTGTTCTGTCTGGATCAAGATGCATCTTCTTCTCGAGGACTTTGAACGGGTACTTTTAGAACATAAATATGCATCAAGTGATAAAAGAGAATCCAGGACTATATATCCAGTCGAAAGAAAAAGTCTTATTTGATAGGGCTTCTTCGTATACCCATGAATTCCATTGGAATGAATTATGAATTATGAATTATTGCAATCAGACTGACGTGGTTTCTGCCCTGTATATCTATAATAGGAAATTCTGTTCTGCTCTTTTATTATTTTTTTCCACGTGCTCAAAAGCATTATTGAGCTCCCGTTCCTTCCTGATTTGCTATATGCATCTATATAACAAGGAAAGACATCAGTGCTTCTGTTGACTTTTACTCTTGCCTGAATTGTTCTATATATCTCATTCTCTTGTCATAACAATGTTACCATGTGTTTCTTGTATAGGTTTTGAGGTATGTGAGGTGTCATTTTTTCACGAACACAGATTCTTTGAAATTTTTTATTTTGCATCATCCAGTTGATCATAACCTCATTGTTAAAGTAAAAAGTTCTGGTATTAAGTCGGAGAGAAACATAATCAGTGGTGTGAACACTGATTCTTTACCAAAAACAAATCATGAATCTGGTGAAGATGGGTACAATGACACGTTTCCAATAGGAGGCGGCGGAAGCAGGAGTGGAGGGGGTGGTGGTGGTGGTGGTGGTGGAGATGGAGGTGGTGGAGATGGAGGTGGCAGTGAAGAGGATGATTTTGAACAAAAGGAATTTGGACCACTGATGATGTTTGAGGAGGTGTTAAAGGAGGCAGAAGAGCGAGGGATTAGCCTGCCTTCGGATATGATAGATGCTGCAAAGAGTATAGGGCTTCGCAGAATATTTCTCACTAGATACTTTGATTTGCAGGTGTAATTTCATTTTCTTTTTTAGGTTCAATTTGGAATTGTTTTTGTGTAGAAATCTATATATTCTTTGTGGAGTTGTTGCTGCAGGGATCAACATGGCCTCTAGGTTTCTTGATGAAATACTGCAAGATGCTTCGAAACAGAATGCTCGCTGATCCTTCCTTTTTGTTTAAAGTTGGAACTGAGGTTTGATACTTGTTTTATTTGTCAAATTATACAAGTGTATTGTTGTTTTGATGGTTTCAAATGCTTTTTATATTCAGTAGCTGCTAATTCTTTGGGAAGTTACCATAATAGATAGATTGTTATGTAACTGATTCCTTATATCGATGACTTAAAGAGGCTAAAATTCAGTATTGAATTCAATACTGGAAAACAAAAGGGAAAACTCCATGTTCCTTTACAACTAACTTCCTTTGAGACTGTGCTCCATAATATCTAATGACCACTATTTCATCATCCTACCACTGTGCTAATTACTAAGCAAACCTCATGCCTCTTCAGATATGACTGTTGTCACTGATTGCTAGCTGATACAGCCACTACCTCTTTATAATTCATAATGTGTTTTTTCCATATGGCTTTGACTCTAATTGGTAGAGGAATCGGTTATGTGGATGGAAAGAAGGAATTATTTATTAAATACATCAAGTTGTTTTTTATATATTATATTACCAGATTATTCTAGATAATTGTATCTAGTGTATTACAGCTTAAATTATTAGGAAGTAGTTAGTAATTTCTTTTATTCTTTGTGGCCTTTAGTGTATAAGTTGGTATTGATTATTAATAATTAATAGGCAGGGTCAAAGACATAACTTCAGTGGCTCAGCCCATTCATATTTCATTGTAACACCATTAGATGACAATTATAATGCTGATTATATGAATTAGGAGGTTGTAGATTTATTCTAAGAATTCTGCAATATATTTAATATTTTTGTTTTCTGAAAAGTAAAACCTATTATTGATTTCATGTGCAACACATGCATTTTAAGACTTGTAGACTATACTGTTATTTGCTTGGTGTAATGTTCTCCTCTTTTTTTTGGGCCAGTTTTTGAATTATCAATTTTTGTGCTGTCTTTGTTGAAAATTTCAGTATCACAATGATCCCATAATGCAGGTTGTAATTGATTCTTGTTGTGCAACATTTGCTGAAGTTCAGAAGAGAGGAAAGGATTTCTGGGCAGAATTTGAGCTCTATGCTGCTGATCTTTTGGTTGGTATAGTTGTTGATATTGCTTTGGTTGGGATGTTGGCACCGTATGCCCGAATTGGAAAGCAATCTATTTCAGGTGGCTTCTATGGACGGGTACAACAATTTGTTGGTGCTCTGCCTAGCAGGTTGATCATTGATTCTATTCTTATCAAACTTTTGACAGTGGTAGTCGTTCTTTGGCTTTTCAGAATGAATGAAAAGTTTATGTTTCTTGAAAATGGTAACAAAATCCAAGAATATTAGATCTCATCCATTTTAAATTCTGTTTTTCTGAATTCATTTGGTTAGCATTTTCTGTTTTGCCGTCTCAGTTAGAAATTCCTCCAGTTGGAATGTTGCTTTTCATTATTTTAATTTATCTAGTTTATTAGTATTTTTGTTAATCTGCAGTGTTTTTGAAGCTGAGAGGCCAGGGTGTAAATTCTCAATGCAGCAGCGAATTGCTACATACTTTTATAAGGTACAACATTTTAAGAATCGGGCCTAAGTTTTTCTTGTAGGTAGCTAACCTTTTTGGTTGCAAGATATTATTTAATTGTGTAAACAATTATTTTGTTAAAATTAGGGATCCACAATAAGCAGTGTTTTACAAAGTAAACTTAATCTTGTAAAACAAATTATACTAGAGTTGGGATGCAACTGTGCACGGCATGGGATGTTATTGTTGACAAATAAATGATCTTGAAAGAAATTCTTTGCATAAGTTCTGTTGGAGTCATCATAAAATTTTGGATACATGATTAAACTCACTGTTTTGGTAATATTTTAAATATAATGTTATAAAATATTTGGTAAATTTGATTTTCACGCATAGATCTATGTATTTGTAGTGGAACAGGAATTCCAAAAGAGGAATTGGATTGGTGTTGACGATGTTATTAATAATATCATTGTCAACATGAATTCAAATAGTTTGCTCTAGCTGAACACGAGGGAAAGATCATTTATACCGATACATATATATGATTTGACCTATACAGAATAGCATCTTGAATAGTTCTCTAATCTATTGTTTGTAGCAATGATGTTACATTAAAGTGTAAGAGTGATGCTATCGGTCTCAAATATGTCTTCGCATTCACACCTCCTTTTTACCTTAATATGTAATGATTACATTAGTTGATCAAGTAATGCAAGGTAAATCAAGCAGTTCCTTGAAAACTTACTGGCATTCACATATTTGAGATTCACTTGAAAATTTGAGAATCCCGTTGTTCTTTTCTAAGTATGATACCAACTCTAATTACAATTAATCAAATTAGAAATGTGAAAAATAACTGTCAATCAAATAGGAAATGTGAAAAGTATCCGTAAGGGATAATAGATCATGTAGTTAGTGAATTGCAAGACCTCTAATGCAATCAGTACAAGAAAAGCATGATACAAATGGGAGCCTGGACCCTTTGATCCCTATTCCCATCCACTTCTGATCTCATTCATCGACATTCTTTTTTTTTTCTGGTCATCAAGTCCACTTATTATTTGAGAAATATCATAGTTTTGGCTAATTTCTTTGAAATCCTATTATGCCGTTTTGTCCTTCCTCTCTTGGACTGAATTTTAGCAATATCTTTAGTTATTTTATGTACAATATAATAATAATGTACCATGCTTTTATACTAATGTTTTACACTCATTTGGTAATTGGTGATTCAGGGTGTCTTATATGGCTCAGTTGGATTTGGTTGTGGTCTTATTGGTCAAGGAATTGCAAATGTGATCATGACTGCAAAGCGGTACACATCTACATATATATTGGATTAACTTGTCTTGTCATTGTTGTGTGATCTCTAATGGTACCTTTTTAATAACATAGATGCATAGACTAATGTATTCATCAAGTAATATTGGCTAATCATGTCCCACATTATCTACAACATGTTTGTGCATGTCTTTTAGTGTTCTTCTTAATGCATGTAGTAGGATCTCTCTCTCTCTCTCTCTCTCTCTCTTTCTCATGCACACACACAAAAATTAAAAAACTATTATTATTATTATAAAGAAATAACAGCATTAGTTGTGCCTAGAACCTCTGAAGCGAAACAGGACTGGATCTTCTATCTTGAAGATCTTTTCTGGTCGATAAACTTCTTTGATAAAGTATACTCTGTGATTCACATTATTGTACTTGATATGTTTTCATTATTTTATGTTTCATAAGCAGCAGCTAATATGGACATTCGTTTAGCTTCCTGAGACTAGTGCATTAGTAAATCAGTTTGTGGAGACATGATATAGTTGTATGAACTTTTGCAAATTTTTCTCCAAGATGTAATATGAAAAGATTAAGAGCAAAAACTTTGTCATAAGATGACTGGGAAGTGGCTTACTTGAATTTACTATCGTAAGAGCAATACAAATTTCTCTTTTTTCCTTGTTCTGTATTTTCATGTTCTTATTCTCCCATATCATCCTCATTTTCCAAATTTATCATTTTTTCTGGGAAAGTTCTAACTGGTGCGCTATCATGATGGATTATTTTTCTGCCAAATAGTGTATTTTTTAATTTAATCTGAGGAAAATAATATCAATTAACACGTTTTCTTGAATTTGTCTGTACAGGAGCATGAAGAAATCAGAGGAAGACATTCCTGTGCCCCCCCTTGCGAAAAGCGCAGCTCTCTGGGGTATCATCACTATACTGTTTTAGGATACAGAAAGTCCTCAATTGTTTATGTTTCTGATTTCTGTAATATCAATTTGTTTCTGCAGTAATTGATTAGCAATTTCCAATGGTGCTGTGTGTGGGTGTGTAATATATTTATTAATTCTTCTCTGTATTGTTTGTGACTTGTTTGGTTCAAATAAACGCGCACATGCTGATGTGTGCATGCACACGCACTGTCAGGCATAGGATTTAGTGTAGCTAAGTATGAAAGCTGAGGTGGCAGCTGCGAGTAATAACTGATAAGATTTATTATTTAGTTAGTTGATGAGCTGTCCGTTGGAGTGCTAGTTACAGCAGTAGCTTTTGTCTGTTGAATATCCAAAGTTTTCAGATAAGTTTTTTAGCTCTCAATGTTGGCTTATATGTTTCTCAAGTCTGTAATTAGTTTTGTTCGTTAATGTATTTAATGAAAATGCAAGGATACTTGCGCTTCTTTATCTCTAATCTCTGTTCTAAATGAATCTTCATTATTCTCACCTTATCTCTGTTTTTGTCATTCTATGCCGCTCGATTCTTCTACTTTTTGTTGTGTGTTTATCAAACCTAAAGTATATAATCAGCCTTTTCAGGCTGGCATGTACGTGTTCTTTTAGATAAATTTTGAACTACTTTTTTTAAGGGGTTACTCCCAATAAGCACCTGCTTCTTTTGTATTTAAATCAATTTAGATTGTTAATTGGTGTTCACTCTTTATTCAGGTGTTTTCCTTGCTGTCTCTTCCAACTCTCGTTATCAAATACTAAATGGCTTGGAAAGTGTAATTGAATTATCACCTTTCGCAAAACAATTTCCACCAGCAGCAATGGCTTTTACAGTTGGTGTAAGATTCGCGAACAATATTTACGGGGGAATGCAGTTTATAGATTGGGCTCGACGGAGTGGAGTGCAATAGCAGAGCTTCATTTATGTTCTTCTGTTTACTACATAGGTTAGATTCATCCATGTAGTTCTGTCGCTGTGCGGCGGTGTTGTCTACAAATCTGCAGCGAAGAAGCCCACTGTAGATTAGCATCATGATTGTACTCACAATTTTGTATAAAAACGTTGTAATTGAATTCGAAGATGATGCTTAGCTGCAGTTGCAACTTGCAACTGGTTTTGACCTTTGAATGGTGATTTACCTGTGGACTGTTTGGTCCTTCAGTGGCTTTGTGAATTACTCCGTTTAAAAAAATGGGTATGTTTATAATTATTTTAGGCAATTGTTATTTTTCACTTATTTTTTTTTGTTATTTTCACAGTAGGGTCCACACTAAAACAAAATTTTGGGTGGATCTTGGTGTGGAAATAACAAAAGAAAAAAATTATTTAAATAACAATTCCCTTAATTAGTTAGGAAAAATTTAATTAATGATGAACGAATATTTTAATTGATTTAATTGTCATTTATCAATGATAGTAAATTGTCAAGTTTCTTTTTTATAGTTGATTTGGTTATAATCAATTTAATTAGATTGAGTTGGTTAATAATTGATTTTAGATTGGTGGGAAGTTAACTTGTACACAAATAAAAGTGCATACGATGATGTGATTAAATCTTATATAGGATTGGTGAACATGATAATTTCACGATTAAAATTTTAATGATTGATAATTTGTCACATGTATTTGTATCAAATTTTTGGTGACCATAGTATTTCCTATATTGTAATTCCTTTGATTGTGATTACTTAACTAAAAGTGTTTTAAATTTGAATTGAATTTCTATTGACTTGGTCCATGAATGAATTGTAGTATATTATGGCAGTATAAAAATTTAGATGGATAGATTGATGGATAGATTGATTGATAGATAAGTCTTATAGTCTATCTTAACGGTAGATGTGACAGCTCCAAAATCTCGTAAAGGAATTAGGCACCGTCAAATAATTGACAAAAAAAAAAAAATAATAATAATATCATACAAATAAACATATCATTAAATAAGAAAAATAATAGTAATCTCTATTACATTATCCAAAATAATTGTCTAATAATGGAAGTCTGTGAGAAAGCTCATACAGGCCTTACAATCTAAACATCTCTATAATAACCTCATGTTTCACTCTTCCTATAAATGTCATCCACAAGAGAGCAATTAGAAGCGTTTATCATGTCATTTTTGTTTTGCCCTTATTAGACGGTTCGACTTTCTCGCCATAACGTGTAAAACATTTAATAATAGTCGTGTGAGCGATTTACGCTCGCAAATATATAATTATGCATTGGGTGAGGCTTGAAAGATAGATAATGAATAGGGATTATGTGTTTGTGAGATTGGGCGGAGACAATGCCGATACCTCTTGATAAATTGAAAAGATATAACTTCCAGGGTTCTCGAGTGATAACGAGAGATTGGACCCTTTACTTGAAAGAATCTTGAATAATTCACATATGCCTTGTAACCATGTTCGTTTGGTGCACGTCCCCTTAAAAACTCCATATCAAACAGTATATCAGCTAGCCATCCTGACCACCGTATGACTTCATCATAATGACATGTAGTCAAAGTAGAAATCTTTTATTTGCGAGGGTTCGGTTACCAATGCCTCGATTTCCGTCCCCTATCATTCCTATGCCCGGGGTGCCAAGCAGATGCATCCCACTAGCCTTTAGTTACCCACACAGATATACTTTACAAGTATGGGGTGAGAAAAGTTAAGTCTTTTTATATCCATATAGGATTTACCTTGGCATGTTAGCGAATTTGAATAGCTAACATCCGCCCAAAGAATGCTTGATTCTAGTACAACATTTTTCATGTACATCGAATCAATAGATCGTATGTTACTTTGAAGATATTGAACTTGAATAAGATATAACATAACACTGGATACTTATGTACATCGAATGAAAGATAATACGTATTAAATGAAAAAGACAGAGTGAGTATATAATTGCCTTGGTCCTTAGCTAATTCTAAATCAAATCACTGGTGAGTGAAAGACTCTGTAAAACATGCACATTGACCCTTGGATATAGATATGAGAATGCGCATATGTGATGACCTTATATTTTTAATGCTTTAATATGACATCTGAAATGTTGAGGTTTATCAAATAATTAATATTATCTTAAGTATTTGAAGAAAGTAATATTTTACACCTTAAAGCTAGACTGCGCGTCAGTGGATAGTCACTGTAGCATAAATGTGACGACCCTAAAATCCCTCACTGGATCAGGGCTTCGTCAAAGAAGGAAAAGATAACCACACATCCATTCATATAATAGTTACTGAAAATATTATAACCCAAAATATTACATTTACAGTGGAAGCTGTTCTGTTTCTATACTATAATTCAACACATCACTTTTTAGATCCTCTTCCTTCCTTCCTTGTCAGCACTACTAAGGGTTAGCTAAACTCAGTAATCGATCATCTTTGCCTTTCCTTTGTCAGAGGGCTCAACCTTAATATTCTGCCCTGCAAAACATTAAAATTCTACAAGAATGAGCGGTTCACGCCCAGCAAGTATATGAACAATTTGGGAAAGCAAATCTGGAATGTTTCAAAGAATTCAATTATGCCAAGAGGCTTAATGAATCAATACTAACGCCTCAGAAATCTTTAGGGAATCTTTAGGATTATTGATGATAAACAATTGTGTCCTTAAAACAAAGCATAACTTCCTTGAAGTAAAAATATCCATCGGGGCTAAAACCGCTGGATCTGTTAACCATACGGTATACAGCTGGCCTAACTGTGCCCGTATGATCCCTCCTTGTGTGAACCTACGTAGTCACATAAAATTCCTCTTGGTCAGGTGAAGAACAAATCAGCACCTTTCCTTTCCTCTAACCATCCATGTGGCATCATCATTCAAGGAACATAGCATTCTCATTTATTGCACAGATATAACATTGAAAAATAACTGAAAGAGCAAAGCTTCTTTATATCCATGCACTTTTATTCATATCATGCTAGCAGAAATTAAAGCATAGCATTCTGTTTCACAAGGAAATTTAAATATAAATATCATAATTTTGTACGCATATCGAATCAATTGATCATGCGCTTAACTAAAATAAGCATAAGAGTAAGAATATACTTGCATTAATTTGCAATAAACATCATATTGTGAATATACTTGCCTCAGTCCTTTGCACAAAATCAAACTCAAATTATTCGTGAGTGAAGATTCTGTAAATTATGCAAGTAATATTTTAATACCTTAATAAGAATTTATGAAAGAAAATATGTATGTGATGTCCTTAGACTTTAATGTTTTTTTAAAAAATAACATCATAAAATAATTTTAAGAAAATAATGTTTTATAGTCTTGATAACAGACTATACATCGGGGAATAATTTTCTCATTATTAAACTCGTCAGGGACTGATATCTTTAGCCATCAGAGACTAATAATATCTCATCAGTGACTAGGAAATTCCTCCATCAGAGACTGATAATATCTCATCAGAGACTAGGAAATTCCTCCATCGGAGACTAATAATTCCTTTATCAGAGACTACGAAATTTCCTTCATCAGGGACTATTGATGACGTCATCAAGGACTGAATTTAGCCTGTCAGAGACTAAGGCTGACGTCATCAGAGACTAAGTAACTCATCAGAGACTGATGACATCATCTTAACCCTATCGGAGACTAAGGCTGATGTCATAGGAGACTAAATAACTCATCAGGGATTGATGACGTCATCCTAACCCTATCAGAGACTAAGGCTGACGTCATTGGAGACTAACTTCTCATCAGAGACTGATGACTTCATCAGGGACTAAACTTTAGCCTGTCGGAGACTAAAGCTGACGTCATCCGAGAGTAAATAACCCATCGGAGACTAATGACGTCATCGGGGACTAAACTTTAGCCTGTCGGAGACTAAAGCTGACGTCATCATCAGAGATTAACAGAATATCTCATCAGAGACTAAATATCTCATCAGAGATTAACAGCATCTCATCAGAGATTAACAGCATCTCATCAGAGATTAACATCATCTCATTAGATATTAACATTAGAACTTGCTTCTGCTGCTATGGAAGACCTATCATGCTCGAACTCAACCTATGATGTCTTATGAAGATGCAAAAGAATAAGAACTTAGCATAAATCTTTGATGCTATGCACGAAAGAAACTGAGTAGGGTTCCAGGTTCTTACCTTGTTCTTAAGGGTGAGATCAAAGCTGGTCTGAAAATAATTTCTGAAAAAAAAGCTTGGAAATTTATGGAGATGATATATTTAAGCGAAACTCTTTAAAAGAGAAATTTTGGTAAAAGAGTTAAAATTTCATATGAATGAGGTATTTATAGAGTTCAAGAGCAGTGAACTAAGATTACGCATTAGAATAAAACGATTGGTTAATTTGGACGGTAAAATGGCTGTTCATCATGACTTCTTGACAGCATACAGCTGCTGTCCTACATGCATGAAAACTTAGCCACCTAAACAGTTTCTAATCAAACACGTAATCATAAATCCCACGTAACCCTCTCCTCTTCCTTCATGCTGTTCAATATAATCTTATATGAGATTTGTTAATCCCCTTTTTGATACCTTTTTAAGGAACTTAACCTCATCATTATGGATATCACATCATTATAAAAATTTTCATTATAGATATGAATTTATCATTCATATTTAAAAAGACTAACCTCCATGTAAAAATATAATAACACAAAATAAATTATTTCTTATTATAGAATGCATTTAAAATTTTTGGGTTCTCACAATAAAAGTGGTCATTAGAGGATGCATTTGTTCGTCAGGGGATGAATTTCCCGTTAGGGGATAAATTATCCGTCAGGGGATAAATTGGCCATCAGTGGAAAAATTTTGTTCATTGCCAAACTTGTCGGTAATTCATTTGGCTACCGCCAAAGTCACTTGGTTATCGCCAAACTCACCGCTGGATAAATTGTTCAGCGCCAAACTCATCGGTGGATAACTTGTTCAGCGCCAAAGTCATTTGGCCATCAAAGACTAACAAAATTGCTTATTGGAGGCTAACAAAAATTGTTCATCGGAGACTAACAAAATTTACTCATCGGAGACTAACAAAAATTGCTCATCGGTGACTAACTTTTAACCTATCAGAGACTAATTCCATACTATTGGAGACTAAGTTAGAACTTGTCTCTACTACATAGGAGGATTTTTTTAATTATTTAATTGATGGTGTTATCAATAGATAACCTTACATAGGGCATTCCCTCAACAACTTACCCGCTGTGTGTCATTTTTTCTCACAAGACCCACATTCACACACGGTTGAAAACTTAAACTAATATAGTCTACTGCGGCTTTTATAGTTGCAGAGTCATGCAGCTTTTGAAGCCTTATTCTTTTGGACACTAATAGGCTCCAAGAACTCTGGTTGCCTAAGATACAAACATGGTGTTTTAACTAATGATATAAAAGTTGTTCTGGAGTTAATTGTTTGTTTAATAGGTAGTCGTCGACATTTCTTACACTCTTCTTGGATAACTTTTTAGAATGTATGATTGATAACTCCTGATGTTAAAAGTACGTTTTAAAACATGCTTTTTAAACAAAGTGTTTTACAATCATGACATGAATAAAAGGATGAAATAGTACAATAAAAGATCAGAACTTTAATATAGTACTCTTACCTCTTTGGTTTTAAAGAAGAAGTTAAAAGTTTGGGTTGCTCTTGAGAATGACAGTTGCTCTTGAAAATGAACCTGAAATTTATGTGGATGGTCGATTGTATAGAAATTTATGAGAATGGGGCTAGGGTTGAACTTCAAATGATATATTTATATCACTTGCCAAACAACAATAGCCATTAGATCATTTTTGGTGAATAGTTATCAGCCGTTGGCTATATTGGGAAGTAAATGGCTTAGAATGAAGTGATTTGCTAGATTGGTCAGTGTTGCGGCTGCCAAAAGTCAGTCAATCACCTATCATAACCGACAATCTATTGGACAAAAATCTTCCTCCCGTTGGTGCCTTATGCAACACTCTTTCCTTAAAGAAATATATTTAAAAACATAGTCAGGCAGATATTTGGGAGTGTACTGTTGGAGTTGCTTTATTAGTCATGGATCATGTGCAACTCAAACCCTGATATAATATAATTATATCATTTGCACACATCAGTCCTTGGTCAATAATATACATTGTAGTTCTCCCTTGCATTGAGTCCTCCTCAAGTAATATTTACTATTATTTCTTGTTAGTGCTTGGTTAAAATAATCATTTAAAGATTTGAGTTCAAAATGTATTTATCTTCATTTGGACATCACATTGCCATAGAAACTTTCGTTCAAGATATGAATTAATTATTCATACAAAATGTAAATTAATCCTTCATACATAATATGAATTAATCATTCATACATCATATTCCTATTTTTATTTTCAAGTTCTCACATCCTTCCCCCCTTAAAATAAGTTTCGTCCTCGAAACTTAACTAATGAAAAAGATGGGGGTACTTTTGCATCATCATTTCTTCCAGTTCCCATGTTGCTTTTTCAACATTGTGATTCCTCCACAGAATTTTCACAGAGGGAATCTCTTTATTTCTTATAACCTTCACCTATCGATCTAGAATTTGCACTGAAATCTCTTTATAATGCAAATTTGGTTGAATTTCAATAGGCTGATAATCAATGATGCCAGTGTGGTCCCTTATATAGGGTCATAGTATTGACAAATGGAAAACATCATGAACTTGTTCTAAAGCTGGGGGCAGTGCCAGTTGACCACTTCGCCGATGCGACGAAGTATTTCAAACAGTCTGCTATAGCGGGGACTTAGTTTCCCCTTTTGCCCAAAACGCATAATGCCCTTCCATGGTGAAATCTTGAGCAATGCATAACCTCCAACATCTAGTGTCTGATCTTTTCGATGTTGATCCACATATTACTTTTGTCGATCTTGTGCTGCTCTCATTCTTTCTCGGATGACTCGGATCACATCCTCAGTCTGTTGGACCATTTTTGGTCCCTCTAGTTTTCTCTTTCCAACCTCATTCTAATACAACGATATTCTACATTTTCTACCATATAAAACTTTAAATGGGGCCATTCCTATGCTAGCATGAAAGCTATTGTTGTAGGTGAACTCGATGAGTGGTAGGTGTTCATCCCAATGTCCGCCAAAATCCAAAGAACACACCCTCAACATATCCTCCAACGTTTAAATTGTTCTTTCAGATTGTTTGTCAATCAGCGGGTGAAATGCAGTACTCATGTTCAATCTTGTCCCTAAATAATCTTGAAAGCTACGCCAGAATCTAGACGTGAAACGTGGATCATGATCTGACACGATTGAGACTGGTACTCCATGTCGGTTGAGAATCTATTTTACATACAACCTGGCCAATTGGTCCATTTTGTAGGTGTCCTTGATGGGCAGAAAGTGTGCAAACTTGGTCAATCTGTCCACGATTATCCATAATGTATTTGTTCCCTTCCGTGTTGTCGGTAATCCAACCATGAATTCCATTGTGATGTATTCCCATTTACATTCTGGGATATCTAAAGATTGTAGTAGTCCACTTGGCTTCTGTTGTTCAGCTTTCACTCGCTAATAGGTAAGACACGTGTTGACCCATTCAACTATTTCTCTCTTCATGTTCGGCCACCACAAATTTTGTTTCAGATCTTGATACATCTTTGTCTCTCCTAGATGTACCAAAAATTTGGAACTATGGGCCTCTTGTAATAAGTTTCTCCTCAATTCCAACTTTGTCGGAATCTAGACTCTATCCTCGAATCTCATTAGTCCATCTTCGTGGATTCGACACTTTCCATTTTCTCCTCTTAGCAGCTTTTCTCTTTCTTCTGCAAATTCTTTTTGGGCCTCCTTGATGACGTCCAGTAATTTCGGTCTTGCGCTGACCTCTTCTTCTATCTCCCTTCTTTGTTGAGTTGTGATAACATTCAGTTGTAGTCATTCCAAATCCATCCTTACTTCCTCTTGAATTTTTATCTCGTTCAACTTTTCACGTCTTCTCAGAACATCAACTACTACATTCGCCTTACCAGGGTGATAATTAATTGAGCAGTCGTAGTTCTTAATTAGTTTTGACCATCATTTTTGCCTCATGTTTAGCTCCTTTTGTGTGAAGATGTATTTTAAACTCTTGTGGTCAGTATAGATCTTACATCTCTCTCCGTCAAATAATGCCTCCAAATCTTCAACACGAACACAATAGCAGCTAACTCCATGTCATGTGTTGGATATTGTTTTTCGCAGTCCTTGAGTTGTCGAGATGCATAGGCGATGACTTTGCCATGTTGCATTAGAACAACTCCTAGTCCATTCAGCGAGGCATCGCTGTAGATCACAAAGTGTCTTTTGTAATCCGACAGGCTTAACACTGGTGTAGTTGTTAACCTTTTCTTTAGTTCTTGGAAACTCTTCTAGTCCATGTGTACTTTACTATCTTCTTTGTCAGATTCGTCAGTGGGACTGCTAGCTTGGAAAAATCTTGGACGAATTTGCGATAATATCCTACTAATCCTAAGAAGCTTCGTACTTCTGTTGGCGTCTTCAGTTGTGACAATGGGTGATGGCTTCAATCTTTGTAGGGTCTATTGATATCCCACTTTCCTTGATCATGTTCCCCAAGAATTTAACCTTTCTTAGCCAGAATTCGCACTTCAACAATTTGGCGTAGAGTTTTTCTTGTCTCAGCGTCTCCAACCCATTCTTAAATGTTCGACATGTTCCTCTTCCGTCTTGGAGTAGATGAGAATGTCGTGGATGAATATAATGATGAACTTATCTAGTTGTGGCTTGAAAACTCGGTTCATCAGGTCCATGAAAGCAGCTGGGGCATTAGTGAGTCCGAACGACATCACTAAAAATTCGTAATGACCATATCGGGTCCTAAATGCTGACTTAGAGATGTCTTCAGCTTTGATCTTCAGTTGGTGATATCTCGACCTCAAGTCGATCTTCAAAAAGTATTTCACATCCTTGAGTTTATAAAATAAGTCGTCGATCCTTGGTAATGGATATTGGTTCTTCACCATCACCTTGTTCAATTCTCTGTAATTAATGCATAATCTCATTTATTCATCTTTCTTCTTTACGAAAAATATAGGTGCTCCCTACGGTAAGACACTCGGCCTGATGAATCCTCGATCCAATAATTCTTGTAGCTGTACCATAAGCTCTTTCAATTCTGAAGCAGCCATTCGATACGGAGACTTGGAAATCGGAGTAGCCCTTGGTACTGGTTCGATTCCAAACTCCACTTGCCTGTCTGCAGGTATACCCGATAGTTCTTCTAGAAATACCTCTTCGAATTCCTGCACAATAGGAATGTCTTCCATTTTTAGTTCCTCCTTTTTCGTAACATATACATAAACCAAGAATGCCTCACATCCTTGCGTATCATCCTTTTGGCTTGCACCATCGTAAGGAAGTGAGATGATTCGGTAGTCTTACATCCATGAAATAACACTTTATTGTTTGAAGGCATTCTTAAGGAAACCTTCTTCCTTCTACAAACTATGTTAGCTTGGTACTTGTGCAACGCCTAATATCATGTCAAATTCTCCCAATGGGAAAGGTATCAAATTTGTAGGAAAGTCATGTTTTCCTATCTTTACACTACAATCAGGTAGTACATTATTGACAATGTGTACCTCTTGGTTAGCTACCATGACTTCTAGAGGTGCTTCTAAGCATTTGGGAGCGATGTTCATGTCTTTAAAGGACCTGGTCGCGCTAGAATTAATTAAAGCATGCACTTGAATTGAGTTGACCAGTAGCGTACTTGTAACTACATCATCGGACATCAGTGTGTCCTGAACAGTCATATTCACTACAAAAAAAATGGCCTTTAGTGACGAAAATTTTAGTGACGAACAAAATTCTAGTCACCAAAAGTAGCCTTTTGTGACTTAATTTTTTTTTGGTCACCAAATGTTAGTGAACAAACAAATTTAGTGACCAAAACAAAAAAGTGGTCAATAAATTTTTCTTTAGTGACCGAATTTGGTGACCACAGCTTGGTATCGTCATTAAAACTTGCTTTAGTGACTAAAAATCTGGTCACTAATCTTTTATTATCAATTGTCTCTGCAATTTATTATCATTTCTGTTTAAATTTTATATTAAGCAATTTATTATCATTTCTCCATATTAAGCAATTTATTATCATTTCTGCAATTGTCACTAAAATCTCCATATTAAGCAATTTATTATCATTTCTGTTTAAATTTTATATTTGTACTTTATATTATCATTTATTTTTTGTACTTTATATTTTTTTTACTTTATATTATCATTTCTTTTTTTAGTTTTATATTATACATTTATACTTTATATTATACATTTATACTTTATAACATGTTAGTTTTAACTTTATATTTATTCTTTATATAATCATTTTTTTTACTTTATATTTTTTTACTATTTTTTTTACTTTATATTTTTTTTACTATTTTTTTCCATTAAAGCTTTAAAGAGGTATTTTTTTTACATTTATTATCATTTATGTTTATACCATTGTGTAGATAATAATTTTCAGTATTATTTTCATATATATCACATGTTTATAGCATTTATGATTTGAGAGTTATTGATTTTTAAAGTTTATGTTAGAGCAAAATAAGCTCAAGTGTTTGTAGATGGGGGGGGGGGGGGGGGGGGGGGGATGAATACAAACACTCAAAACTTTTTCGCTCTGTTGAACTTTGATAGCTCCTTCCAGAAATAGCAAGATAACAGAAAAACAGTAAAATAATAACGCGCAGATTCAAGTTAAAATAGTTGTATTATAACTTGGTGTTTTCTGAAAATCTGTAATATCACGAATGTGAATTACAGCTACAATTTCTATGAATGAAATTCACAGCTTCTCACATTCACTAGCTACAAAGATTTCTCTCTAACAATAAATCTCTCAAGAAATATTACAGAGCTTCCTAGTGTTTTTGTGTGCTTCTATTTGTCTCGCCTTGTATCTTTCATCAATGAAAACTCCTTCTTTATATATGTAAATCAGTGGTTGAAAATCACGTGCTTGAGACGTGCTGTCTTTTTCAACTTAGTCGCAAGTATGTCACATCACTGCCTAATGTGTCAGACTGTTGCATGCTTTGTTGCTTCTTTTTCTTCCCATGATCTGTATGCATTTAATGTGCAAGAGTTCTCATTGGATGGATATAGACTTCAAGAAATATCTTTCCAGTTGATATCTCTTGCTTCTGTTCAAGTTACATTGATTTTCGTGTATATGGTGATGACGTATGTATGCTGTCATAACGATCCACTGATGGTCAACCCTGATGGATCTTGATCAGTGCTTCTGGATCCCCTGATGCATGTTGACTGGATCAGGGCTTTGTCCTTCACTTGAGATTTACTCAGTGCTTCTTGATACTGATGGTTATGACTGACTGCATACATTCATGGCTTCCACTGATGTCATGTTTGACCAATCCCCCCCGACAGGTTACCTTGATGAATTGGCCTGACACTGACATATCTTGAAGTGTCCCCCTGATGGGTTGGTCTGCCTTCGTTATCCCCTGATAGGTTCCCCTGACTGGTTCCCCTGACGAGCTCCCCCTGACGGGTTCCCCCTGACGGGTTCCCCCTGACTGGTTCCCCTGACGAGCTCCCCTTGACGGTATGAAATCAACGTAACTCTTTTCTTAGAATATCTGATGTGCGGAATACTTTGACTGTTTAAGTAACATCAGACATTCTTCTCCACGAAGCCAAGCCCTTTAAATGTTCCATTTTCTGACTTGTCTTGTGAAGAACTAAATCATCCACTGATGGATATTATTATCATCAGCGGATGCAAAACTTGTGCTTATTTCAAGGTTTATACAACACCTCGAGTATTTACAATTTGCACAACTTATTACTAAACTATCATCATTTGTGTTTAACCTTAACAATCTCCCCTTATTTATGTTTATCAATTTGATAATAATAAATCTCTAGATACACTGATGATGGTGTCAAAACCAATAAAATAAATAAAATTCAAGAAAGAATAATGAATAAACTAATAAAAGAATTTTTGTACAAGTATAACCTACATCTATTACAAAAAGAATTTAGTGTTTAGACATCAGAATCCCTTTTCCTTTTAGCTAAGACAAATGGCAATGGATGACTTGATTCAATCGGTTGGGAGTCACTTCCAAGGCCTTGTCTTCTTTGTTCAGGATTTTGATCAGGAATTCTGAGTCTGTTGTCTTCTCCTCCTGCCTCCAGCTGCTCTAATTTCCTCTGAAGAAGTTTTCTGAAATTGACTATGTTGACATTTCTGCTTGATTCCAAAGCTTCAAGGGCAGTCTTAATTTCATGAATATTGGCTGCAGCAAGTTGTGACCAGTAAAAGGTAATGATCTCCCCCTTTTTATTTTTGAATTGAACTCCCATGGGGCTTGTGATCATTTTAGGATAAACTTTGAATCCTTTTACTGGTGGCACATCCCTTATTGCAGTGTTCCTATCATCAGCTCTGGTTTCTTCGATCTCCTTCAATACTCTATGAATCAGCAGGACTCTGAATTTGATGACATGTTCGTTCTTGTGATTTGCAATTTGATTCAGAACATGCATCGCTTCCTCCAGGCTTAGGCCATCAACCTCTTTAATCCTTATACTCTTCTCCTGCCCATCAGTGGATTTATAAAATAACTTTAGTGGACTTTCTAATGCTGTGGGCAGGCTTTTTTCATTGTTGATGGCACTCCTCAGCCTGTCGATTATCCCCCTTAAGTCTTTATTAGCCTGAGAAGATCTTGGAATCAGGTTTAGAACCAGTCCTAATTACTCAGCATCCATTCTCCTGAACCAGTCCATTGCCACGTTGAATTCTGACCCATTCTTTAATTGAATTGTTATTAGCTGATCTCTTCTATTGTTGAACCTGACATCTATGCTTTTTATTGAGAACATAAATGTCAGGTTTTTGCGCCTTTCTTCTTTGAGAAATTCAGCTAGTGTGGGTGGACCATATTCTTTGGTATCAGGAGATGGTGCTTTGTCCTTGGCATCTTCTGACTTCTTTGAAGTGGCATCAGGGTCTTTAGCTTTATCTTGATTTTTATCCCCTGATGCACTTCTAGGGTTCTGTAATCTTCTGGGCTGAGGTTTCCTGGAGGTCCTTGGCCTGACAATCTTATTTTTCTTCATTTCTTCCTCCTGTTCCTTTGCCATTTCCCTTTCTTCTTCTTCTTGAAGTTGTTGTGCATAGAGTGCATCACCTTCTACAAACTTTTTATCCTGGGGAAAGACCAGCTCTACTTTCCCATCAATTACAACTTCAACAGGTTTTGGAAAGTGGGCTGTCTTCATGGCATCTCCAAGTAGCTTAGGCCCTGATTGAGTGTTCGAGTTCTTCTTTGGTTCCTCAATCAGAATACCCTTGCCTTTATCCTTGAGTTTTGGAGCAGGAACAGGAGTAGTCACATCCCCTGATGGTTGACTTGATTTCTCAGCAACATCCCCTGACGATTGCTTGGTTGAATTCTCCCCCTTTTTGACAGCATCATCAGTGGGAGTTGAGAGTCGGGATGTGACTTGAAGAAGTTGTTGCATTGTGTCAGCCATGGATTGTTGCAGAGTATCCATGCTGTTCATTTGAGTAGAAAGATCAGTAAGCTTGTGTTCAACATTGTCAACTTGTTTCTTCATCCGAGGTAGAGTCTGGCTGGTGACCAAAGAGTCGACAACTTGTTGTATATTTTGTAACTTTGTGGAAAAATGTGTATACAATTTTTGATTTTCTATATCTATGGACTGACCAATCATGATCTGTGATTTTAACACTTTGATCAAAATTGGATCAGTAGTCCTAGCTAACTCCTGCTTCAATAACTGTACAGTATCAGACATTTGGTTCTGTCTAAAGTATAAATCAGCTTCGATGAATTGGGAAAAATCATCTTGTGGAGCATCATCTTCATCACTTGCAGAAGAAGAAGTAATATTTACAGTATCAGTATTTTCTCTCTGTTCTTTATTTACAAGGATCTCATCCTTATCTCTCTCATCCTCTCCTTTTTCTGTACCTTCTAAGGCATCACTCATATCCTCTCCTTTTTCATTGCCTGCTAAGGCAGTACTCTCTTCCTCTCCTTTTGCCAAAGTCCTCTCTCTTTTCACTATATATCCTCTCAGCCTCACTCAAAATTGTCCTAGAAGGGCTCCAATTGGCTTGGAGATCAGCTATTGTGGCCAGTTCAAGTAAGGTATGTACAGGTTCTGGTTCCACAATAGTGATAGGAGAAGGATTAGAAGAAGAATGTGTATGTACAATTGGAGAAGTGTATGTTTCTGTATAGGAAGTATATACAATTGGGGGTACATAAAGTATTATTGCTGTAGTATGTACAGTAGAGTTTATGTCCCCTGATTGATCATCAGTGTTTGTATCAAGTAAAAATAAGTCCACCATGTGAGAGTGGTGACTATCAAACACTGTGTCAGAGAGTGTTGGCTCCTCCACGAATTGAGAATGTGGAGAATCTGATTGTATGACACTTAATGTTTGTGTCATTATATCTGAAGAAATTTGAGGAACAGAGAAGGAAGGAAGTGGTGTAGATGGGAGTGTTGGCTGAATCACTGAACGAGGAGGTGATTCATCAAAAGATGCTGTAGAAGAATGCTTATGACTCATGTGGATCTTATTGAGAAGCTTCTGAGCTACAACATCTTGAGTAGTGTGTGCACTCACTGTGTCAAATTTCTGCAAGTGGCTCTCAGAGACCCTGATGGTAAGTTCATCAGTGTCTATGGTCAGTGTATGTGCCTCACTCATCTGTGTCCTTGGTTGAGGACTATTTTCAATAACTAATTCCTTTTGAGAGGAACTAGTAAGAAATATGTTTAATTCCTTATCAAAAGCAGCATCCTTTTGAGAGGATACTGCCAGGTCAGGCTTTTGGGTAACACTCGTGGCTCCCTTCTTCTTCTTCAATCTTCTCCTATAGCCAATCACTCTCTCTCCTTGCTCCCCCTCAGTTGATGTCGTAACTTCACTGGGTTTTCTTTTAATCCCAACAGTCTTTTGGGAGATTGTGGGTTGGGCTATTGAGAGTGGTTGTGAAGAAATTGGTTGTTCTACTTGGGTAGGCAGAGAGGTGGTTGTTTTCTCTGCCATAATAGATGAAGGTGAAGAATGTACAGTGTGAGAAGTGGAAGGACAAGAATTTACTACCTGTACCATGTGCTATGGAAGTGCAAATGGTTCGGCTGTATAAGACTTCTTTATTATTTCTGCAAACAATTTCTTTGTTTGCTTGTATATCTGTACAGGTATATCATTCTCAAAAGAAAAGTTAAAAATCTGATCTTTAATAATCATAAACAAAAACCTAGAATAGTATACTTCAGTTTTCCTATTATTAAAATTACCTAATTTATTTACAAGGTCATCAAAAATTATTTTACCTATATTTATATTTACATTTTTGATTATTGCGTATGCTATTTTTAAAGTTAAAGAAGTAATGACTTCAAAGTTAGAACACTTACCTGAGAACACCTTAGTGATGGTGTCGAAAAGATAAGAAATCTCTCTCTTCACGTTCACCCTCTTGAGGTCCTTGAACTTTAACACTGCGTTGGGAGCAGCGTTATAGCCCAGTTCCCTTAAGAAATCCAAGAGTTCCGCATCACTGGGTACTTCCACCAGGTCTTGATTAGGTAGTCCCAAAGCAGAGTTAATTCTGGATGGGGTTATTTTCCCTTTCTCAGAAGAAACTCTGAATGAGATTCCCTTGACCACATCAGTGCGTGTGGTGGAGTACATGAACTTGGCGCTTGTCAAAAGTTGAGACAATGCCTCCCCCGATATTTCGTCATCGGTAAAGATTGCTTTCTTATACTCAGAAGTGAGTAGATAATTCATCATAGGTTTAAAGCAGTCATTTACCTCGTTAATATCAGAGAAGCCCACATAGTTTGTAGGTGGGACTGTCAGGTTCCTTGGAATTTCTTGGCGTGCCATTGATGCTTGATAGCTTTGAAGAACTAGGGTTTCTGCGAAAAGAGAGAGAGAGAAAGAGAAACAAAAACTCGAGCAAATATCAGAGAAAGATTAAATGTGTTAAGAAGTTTTAACAAGTAGGAGAGATAGAGTATTAATACCCGCCTGTTGACGTTTGAAAACCGCTCCTTTAAACACGCTATCAGGGTGTCAGTTCAGTTTCAGTGATGACACATCATCAGTGAGATACGAGCTTAATGATGAGTTGTCATTACTTAACTGAGCGTGATTCCCGAAGCGGTTAACACATTTAAACTTACCCTGAAGTTTACCATGTTTACACACCCTGACCCTAATGCATAAGTCGGACTTCCTCACCCTGACGCGTGAGTCGGACACCCTGACCCTGACGTACGAGTTGGATACCCTAACCCTGACGTGCAAGTCGGACACCCTGACCCTGACGTACGAGTCGGACACCCTGACCCTGATGCGTCCTATTGGAGGCCCTGACCCTGATGCATCAGTTCAAAAAGAGAAACACCAAACAAACAAAAACATAGTATATACAAGTATTTATTTACATATTTACATAAACCAAATATATATAATCACATATCAATTGTTTTTATCAGAAACTTATGAAATGAGTTAGAAATACCAGAACTTAGGAGTTTGACCCTGACCCTGACGAATAATTCACCATGCCCAACTCTCGCACAAGTTTTGAGAAAGTGGCTTCATCAAGAGCTTTGGTGAATATATCTGCCAGCTGCTTGTTGGACGGTACAAATTGTAGTTCAATATTTCCATTCATGACATGCTCCCTGATAAAATGATATCTGATATCTATATGCTTGGTTCTGGAATGTTGTACTGGATTTTCAGCAATGGCAATGGCACTTATGTTATCACACCTTATTGGAATCTTGTTATAGTTCAGGCCATAATCCATCAGCTGATTTTTCATCCATAGAATTTGTGCACAACAACTTCTAGCTGCGATGTATCTCTTAGAGATTGACAGCTTCCTGATGAATTCTTTCTGTCAATTCTAAGAGCTTCTTCTGTCAGTGGATGAGGCCATTAGGGCTAGGTTGACATACTCTTCATTTTCTTCTTCATCAGAGTCAGCCCATTCCTTTCCCTCTGCTATGTATGCTTTTCCCTTCTTGTTGGCATTTAGAAGATCAAAGTATTTCTTTTTATAATCCACAATAGCTTCTTTATTTCTGGATTCACCCTCATTCAGAGCTTTGCTACATTCATTGGCAAAGTAACCCATCTCATTGCATTTATAGCACTTTATCCTTGATTTATCAATAAAGTTACTTGTGCTACTTGATTTCCTTGCTGAGAATCTTTTAAATCCCGCAGGCTTTCGAAATTTCAGCTTGGAGAATCTTTTAGCAAGAAAGGCCATGGTTTCATCCAGCTCCTCTAATTCTTCTGGAGTGTACTCATCCTCCTTGGAGTCAGCTTCGTTTTCCTCCCCACTTTCACTCATCTCAGCATCTCCTAGATGTTGCTTCATCAAGACACTTGACCTTGTTTCTGGTCGGTTCTTCCTGGCAGCCATCAGTGCTACAGATTTTAGTTTCCTAGTATCTCCTGACATTTCTGATCTTTGTTGAACCTCGAGTTCATATGTCTTGAGAGTACCATAGAGACTATTTTCCCAGTGAGACGACCTAGAACTTGTAGAAGGGGGGTTGAATACAAGTTCTTACAACTTTTTCAAATTCTCGTTCTTTAAGAAATTAAACTTTTCTGCGGAATATAAACAACAAGATCAAAACTCTATAAACAATTGATTTTATTGATTTAACAATTGATTACAAGTTTTCTAACAATCAAGACAAACTTTGATCGTCAGCTTCTATTCTGTATATAAAGAAAATACAACTCTTTCAATTCTATACAGCTTCGTATTGTTCTTCTGTAATTTTATAATTACAGCTTCTAAAAACTAAGTTACCAAA
>CM025786.1:53446264-53459851 GCA_014636745.2 Centella asiatica | reverse complement strand
CGTGATTCTTTTACATTGGTATGCTCTATAGTTAAAGACCTAAAACTGACATGCAAATCAGATATATCTTTTTGCAAGCTTTCAATGCTAGATGTATCAAGTAAATTAAGCACGTTAAAATTCTGATTTGCATTACATACCTTTGTAGAATCACTTGACTCGTCACTACGAGCCATTAGGGCAAAGTTGACAACTTCTTCATCAGAATCGCTGTCAATCCAATCTTTTCCCTCAGTAATCAAGGCTTTGCTCTTGGATTTGGCTTTCTTGTCAGCAAAGTCCTTCCTTGATTTTTCATCCTTAGATCTATCATTAGATCTAGGCTTCTTGCACTCATTGGCAAAGTGCCCTAACCCATCACAATTGTAGCATCTTATTTTCTTTAAATCAAAGGTGACTTTTTGACCTTCTCGTTTAGGGTTAGGTTTTCTCGATGATTTTCTTCCTTTTCTGCTAGCCCTAAATTTCTTAAACTGTTTAACCATGAATGCCATGAATTCTTCCACGTCATCATCAGTATCCAGTTCATCTTCATTATCAGTTGAGCCAGCGTCAGAAAATTCATCATCAAGCTTCTCTTGAGACTTGTTTGTCTCAACCATCAACACAACTCCTTTGTCTCTGCCATGCATGCGCTGTCTTTGCTCTACTTCAAGTTCATAGGTCTTTAAATTCCCGTAGAGCCTGTCCAGTGTGAGTGTTTCCATATCATGAGCCTCCCTAACCGCAGTAGTCTTTTGATCCCAGCTAGGAGGAAGGGCTCTCATGAACTTGGTATTGATATCTTCATTATCATATGTCTTACCAAGTATGGTCAAATCATTAAGCAAAGAATTGAACCTGTCATAGATTGACGTGATTGGTTCATTAAGCTTTGCTTGAAAGAACTCATATTGTTGAGTCAACAGTGAATGCCTGTTCTTCTTGACTTGATCAGTCCCCTCACATAGGACCTTGATGGTGTCCTAGACTTGTTTAGATGTCGTGCAATTGATGATGCTATTGAACATATGTTTGTCTATTCCATTGTAAAGTATGTTCATAACTTTAGCATCTTTCAACACTTGTAACTTGTCCTCGTTGGTATAATCACTTTCTGGTGTAAGTACAAAGTGTTCTGCAACAATAGATCCTTCGACAGTTTTTGCAGGAATAAATTTCCTGGGTAAATAAGGACCCTTCTCAATCCTTTCTATGTAATCTGGATCTGTTGCTCTCAAGTGCATATACATCTTTTGTTTCCACATTGGATATTCATCCCTCTTCAGAATAGGGATCCTGGTTCCACCATCACGTCCTCCATTATACGCAATCATGTTTGAGCTGCTTGCTTCGTTGTTGTTGGCCATCTCAGAATCTTGTTAATTGAGTATTTTCAATTAGTGGCTCTGATACCAATTGTTTTCCCAGTGAGACGACCTAGAACTTGTAGAAGGGGGGTTGAATACAAGTTCTTACAACTTTTTCAAATTCTCGTTCTTTAAGAAATTAAACTTTTCTGCGGAATATAAAGAACAAGATCAAAACTCTATAAATAATTGCTTTTATTGATTTAACAATTGATTACAAGTTTTCTAACAATCAAGACAAACTTTGATCGTCAGCTTCTATTCTGTATATAAAGAAAATACAACTCTTTCAATTCTATACAGCTTCGTATTGTTCTTCTGTAATTTTATAATTACAGCTTCTAAAAACTAAGTTACCAAAAACCTAGCTTCCTAATTCAAATCAAATACAATCTTTCCAATTGAAAGATTTCTAACAAGTTTCCTTGTCAGCTACGTCTTCAATAAAGTCTACGTGTGCATGGAAGACTTTCCTTCTTTGATTTGAACTCTAACTCCATCAGTGATTAAGTCCTCGACTAATCTCCGATGGCTTCTTTCATTAGTCCCTGATCCCTGGAGTAATCTCCGATGCTTTAGCTTTAGTCGCTGATGACGTCAGCTTTTAATCTCTGAGGTATTGTGTTAGTCACTGATGACGTCAGCATTAATCTCTGACTCTTTAGTTCCAATCCCCGATGACGTAAGCTTTAATCTCCGATGACCAATCCTTCAATCTCTGATGAACAAAACTTTAATCTCCGATGAAGGATTCTCCAGTCTCTGATGAACAAAACTTTAATCTCCGATGAAGGATTCTTCAATCTCCGATTAACAAAACTTTAATCTCCGATGGGCAAAGTCCAATCTCTGATGAACAAAAACTTAGTCTCTGATGGACTTTTCCCTTAGTCTCCGACAAGCCAAATTCAATTTCCGAAGGACTAATAAATTTAAAACAACTTGTTGAACAAACTCAACAAGTATTCCAGCAGTATATACAAATGAAATAAACCTATCTCTTTATTATAATGACTAATTTACAAACAAGAGATACTTCTTCTAGCTACAAAACTAAAGTGTTACAAACCAACACTTTTCTGTACATTTGTATTCCTAAGTATTCTAAAGACAATCATCATCAAATGTTCATAAAACCTAACAGAGACTGTCCAAGTCTAGGATATTCATGTCCTTGGATTCCCTGATAGCTGTCGTCTTTGGATCCCATGAGATAGGTAATGCCCTCATAAATTTTCTGTTGATGTCTTTATTGGCATACACTTTCCCATACATCCTCAGATCATTCACCAACCTGTTGAACCTGTCAAACATCTCAGTCAACGATTCACCAATTTTCATCGTGAATCATTCATACTGTTGTGTCAACAGCTGCAATTTATTCTCCCTCACTTCCTCAGTACCATCACACAGGATACGAATAGTATCCCATATGGACTTAGATGTTGTCAAGTTCATTATGCTATTAAGCATATCATCATCTAAGCCATTGTAAAGAATACCTGTAATTTTCAGGTCTTTCTTTACCTTTTCTCTTTCCTCTGTAGTCATCTCTTCATTTGATTTTGGTACTAATTTCTCTGGACGAGTAATACCATCTATGACTTCTTGAGGAACGAGCTTCTTTGGGATGTGAGGACCTTCTTCTAGAATCTGCAGATATTCATCATCGATTGCTCGGAGATGAACTAACATTCTTTGTCTCCAGAAGAAGTATTTGCCCCTTTCCAGAATGGGGACTTTACTATTTTCGGATTTGCTAGCCATGATGTCGATCGTTATTAGCACGTGTAATCTGCTAAGTGGCTCTGATACCAATTGTTAGAGCAAAATAAGCTCAAGTGTTTATAGAAGGGGGGGATGAATACAAACACTCAAAACTTTTTCGCTCTGTTGAACTTGGATAGCTCCTTCCAGAAATAGCAAGATAACAGAAAAATAGTAAAATAATAACACTCAGATTCAAGTTAAAATAGTTGTATTATAACTTGGTGTATTTCTGGAAATCTATAATATCACAAATGTGAATTACAGCTACAATTTCTGTGAATGAAATTCACAGCTTCTCACACTCACTAGCTACAAAGATTTCTCTCTGACAATAAATCTCTCAAGAAATATTACACAGCTTCCTAGTGTTTTTGTGTGCTTCTATTTGTCTCGCCTTGTATCTTTCATCAATGAAAACTCCTTCTTTATATATGTAAATCAGTGGTTGAAAATCACGTGCTTGAGACGTGCTGCCTTTTTCAACTTAGTCGCAAGTATGTCACATCACTGCCTAACGTGTCAGACTGTTGCATGCTTTGTTGCTTCTTTTTCTTCCCCTGATCTGTATGCATTTAATGTGCAAGAGTTCTCATTGGATGGATATAGACTTCAAGAAATATCTTTCCAGTTGATATCTCTTGCTTCTGTTCAAGTTACATTGATTTTCGTGTATATGGTGATGACGTATGTATGCTGTCATAACGATCCACTGATGGTCAACCCTGATGAATCTTGATCAGTGCTTCTGAATCCCCTGATGCATGTTGACTGGATCAGGGCTTCGTCCTTCACTTGAGATTTACTCAGTGCTTCTTGATCCTGATGGTTATGATTGACTGCATACATTCATGGCTTCCACTGATGTCATGTTTGACCAATCCCCCTCGACAGGTTACCCTGATGAATTGGCCTGACACTAACATATCTTGAAGTGTCCCCCTGATGGGTTGGTCTGCCTTCGTCATCCCCTGATAGGTTCTCCTGACTGGTTCCCCTGACGAGCTCCCCCTAACGGGTTCCCCCTGACTGGTTCCCCTGACGAGCTCCCCCTGACGGGTTCCCCCTGACTGGCTTCCCCTGACGGGTTCACCTTGATGGGTTCCCCTGATGGTATGAAATCAACGTAACTCTTTTCTTAGAATATCTGATGTGCGGAATACTTTGACTGTTTAAGTAACATCAGACATTCTTCTCCACGAAGCCAAGCCCTTCAAATGTTCCATTTTCTGACTTGTCTTGTGAAGAACTAAATCATCCACTGATGGATATTATTATCATCAGCGGATGCAAAACTTGTGCTTATTTCAAGGTTTATACAACACCTCGAGTATTTACAATTTGCACAACTTATTACTAAACTATCATCATCAGTGTTTAACCTTAACAGTTTAATAAAAAAAAATAAAAATTCAAGAAATAATTCGTATGAACATAGAATCCGAAAATTTCAGATCCAAATTCTCGCCGGATTACATGTTTTTTGTCAAAATTTATTTTACCAAATTGTTTCTACACTTAATCCGATTGTTTTGCCTCAAACAATTTGAAAAATTATAAAGTATTTTTGGATTTCTTCTTCGGCCAAAAGTTTCAAGACCCGAAAGAAAGATTTCCATTTTTCTTGAGATTTAGTTGTTAAAACTTGAAATTGATTGCATGAATGAGTTCCTGGAAGTCTTAGGATTCATTTCCATACTTGATTTGTCAAAAATGGTTGCGTTGTCGAGATTTTCAAGCTTCGCCGTTAATGGCTGTCGAGCTGCCGCCGTGGAGCCGCCGGTTGCGAGCGTGGATCATCCGTTCCAGTGGTTTTTAGGCGACGACATGAAAGGAAGCGGGGTAATCTCTTATGGTGATTGTAACGGTGGTGCCTCTACCTCGTTTTGTTGTGTGTGTGTGCGTGAATCAAACTGCCAAGGCTGCGGTCAGCCGAAAACGCCACCGGCGACCGGCGACCTGTAGAAAGCTGCTGAAGAAGATGGGTCGATCCGACCTGGTTTTGACCCACTGTTGACTCAAAAATTTAGTGACCAAATTTCCATTGGATCAACTTAGTGACCACGTTCAAAATCGTAGTCACTAAAGCTTTTAGTGACTGAGCTTTAATGACGAGCAGGTGACGAACCATTTTTTGGTCACCAAAAGTCTTTAGTGACCAGCTTTGGTCACCAAAAATACTTTTAGTGACCAAAAATCGATCGTCACTGAAGGCCATTTTTTTTGTAGTGATTGTAGGTCCTAGGTTGAGGGCGGACTGGTACAGTGTTAGCTCCTGTCAAAGGCAGCTTGCCTTGACTCTTCTTTTGAGGGCAAGTGATGGAAATGTGGCCCTATACACCACAAGTGACAGTCGCCAGGGTGCGACTAGTTCTTTGAGGTTGATGTTGTTGCTGCTATGGACAATACTAAGGTTGGATAGTGGTGGGTGCCTGATTTGGGCAGTTTGGTGAGATGTGCCCAGGTTGATGACATTTATAGCACGTGTTAGTGCCCTTTAGACATGGAGAAGTCCCATGGTTCTTCCCACATTTGTCACAAATAGTGCTCTTGTTCTTGTTATCACTTGCATTGATAATGAAGCTCGCCTTTCTTTTGTTATTATTACTCAGTGTACTTTCTTCCTCTTGTTTTACCACAACCAAACTGGTCTGTGGTATTCTATGTCCTCAATTTCCTTTATTGTTGTAGTTATTGCTATTGGGGTTGTGGTTTCCCCTCCTTTTTCCTTCTTTTTGGTTTTCCCGATTGTATTCCCAAAGCGTTTTGTCGCTTTTTTCAGCTACTTTTGTCCTCTGAACGACCTCAACACAGGTGTCTAGGCATAAGATAACAATCTTGTCTTGAAGCCACGGGTTCAAACCATGCTCAAATCTTCTTGCCTTCCTCCTCTCGGTATTCCCTAGATATGGAGCGTACCATTGGAGTTCATTAAACTTCTTCTCATATTCTTCCACCGTTATATTTCCTTGCCTTAGTTCTAAGAATTGCCTCTCTAGTTCATCGACGACACTGATTGGAAAGTATTGATTATTGAAAAACTCTTTGAATTAGGGTTAGGTGAAACTTTGATCAATATCAGTTATTGCTTGCTCGTCTCTGGTTGTCAACCTCCTAGTCATTTCTAGTCGTTTAGTATTTTTCCACGAGTAGTTGGCTTCTCCTTTGAGTAGATAGGTGGCGTATTCCATTTTGAGGTCATCAGTTTCCCCAGAAATGCAGAAAGATTTTTTTGCTTCCTTGATCCAAGTCTGTGATGTAGTAGGATCTCCGTCACCATTGAAAGTAGGTGGGCAACTATTCATGAAGTCCTTGAATGTCACCCTCCTAGGTTGTACCTGTGGTGGGGGTGGTGGGTTGTTGTTTTGTTGGGCAGCTTTCCTAATCATGTTCATCAACAGGGTGATAGGATTATCCTAATTTTTGTTGTTATTATTGTTTCCCCGATTGTCTTTCGGGTTGGTGCTTCCTTGGTTGCCTTGGTCATTTGCGTTACGATTGGCGTTTCTATTTCAGTGGAGTCGGGGTCTTCCCACTGGGGCCATTCTCTACAAGTTGGAAAGAAATAAATAATCATTATTAAAAGCTTTTCTTTCTTCCCCTTTATCCTTTGAATTTTTTTTTTGTAACAAAAATTATGTGAAGATCTTTTACATGATAAAATAATTTTATAGATTAATAATATAGCAGAGAATGATTTATGATCTAAAAATGATTTGAAAATAAAGTGTGGCGGCCTCGAAAATCCCTCAAAGCCGAGCCTCGGGTACTATCAGCAATATGGGTGACAAACCCTTAAGGTCCCCAAGCTGGAACCCCGGGCTCCGCCAGGAAACACAAAACAACAACTCCAAAGCAACAGATACATCTTAGCCAAGCATTTACATTAACTGAAAGAGTCATACAACCCAAAACATCATAACAAAATCTTAAGGTTTACATCCTCTTACAAAACCTCAAAGTTTAAAAAAAAAAATAGACTGCAGCGGAAACAAAACTTTAGATGGCCCATCTGGGCTTTCAACCTAAACATTTCTATGATGACCTTCTGTTTCACTTTCCCTCTAAAGGCCAACCATAGGAGAGAATTCAAGAAGTTCTCACTATGCCATTTTCTCTTTTCCTTTATTAGGCGACTCGGCCTTCAAGACGTAACCTGTAAAACATTTCGAACATTCCACATGAGCGTTTATGCTCAGCAAGTATATATTCATAAGCAAGAATAGATATTTCAAAAGCTCTAATATTCATTGAGGTTGGGCGAAGCAATGCCAACACCTCCTGATAAATCAATAAACATGTATCATTTAGGGTTCCTGAGTGATATCAAAGGAATAAGCCTCTTTAAAAATAAATCTTGATTCGCCCTCTCTTCATCAAATAATGCATCACCTGACCAGACTGATCATTATCTGACTTCCTTTAACAATCAAATTTCATCCCAGCTGGTCAACCTGGTCGTTTGATTCCATCATTTGACATACGTAGTCACTTGCAGAAACCAATTAATCTGCGTGGGTCTGATTACCGATGCCTCGGTCTCTCATTCCCTATCATCATTGGCCAGAATACCAGACGAAAGCATTGAACAGCCCCTTAACTTCCCATATGGATATATCTTCTTGAAAATATTTTCTCATTTTGAATAGCTTTGGCGTGCTAACAATTAAAAGCAACGACTGCCAACAATATTGGCGTGCTCAACAAATAAAAGCAGTGATGGCCAATAGCGTAACTATATATCCATACAGGAGTTACTCGGGTGTGCATACAAGTTCATGACTTGCAACACCCTTACATCATTTTCATCATCTTTTGGTGTGCCAGGGATTTTAAATAATTGGCAAACACCCAATAACACATAGCTCAATAACCAACATCTTTTCACGCACATCGAATTAATGATTGTACGTTACTTAATCATCAAAGAGATCATCATCTTGCATAGGCATTAACATCAATCATTTACGTAAATCGAAATAATGATTCTACGCAATCAGTAAGAAAGAAAGTGGAATGAGTATATACTTGCCTTGGTCCTTAGCTAAATTCACTATACTGGTTGCAAAAGGATTCTGTAAAACATCATTGTGGGTATAACATGAGAAATCCATACTTTGAAAGGATAACTATGCAAAATGGAGGATGGCCATCAGGGCATATTTTACCCGTCAAGGGATACATTACCCATCAGGGGATGTATGCCTGTCAGGGGATAATTCATCCATCAGGGGATGCATTGCCCCTCAGGGGATGATTTACTCATTAGGGGATGACTTATTCATCGCCAAACTTGTCGGGTGACAACTTGTTCAACGTCGAACTCCCAAGTCATCGTTGAACTTCATCAGTGGATGATTTGTCCAGCGCCAAACTTCTCGATGGATAAATGTTCAGTGCGAAACTCACTTGTTCAACGCCAAACCTATCGGAGACTAATCATAGATGCTCATCAGAGACTAACATCATTAGTCATCACAGACTAAGTTTTACCCATCGGAGACTATGGGTGACGTCATTGGAGACTAAGATTAACTTACCAGAGATTGATGACATCATCTTAACCCATCAGAGACTAAAGGTGACGTCATCAGAGACTAACTTTAACTCATTAGAGACTGATGACATCATCTTAACCCATCAGAGACTAAAGGTGACATCATCAGAGACTAATGTTAACTCACCAGAGACTGATGATGTCATCTTAACCCATCGGGGACTAAGGCTAACGTCATCAAAGATTAACGTTAACTCATCAGAGACTGATATTATCTCGTTAGAGACTAACATTATCTCATCAGAGACTGATTATAGAACTTGTCTCTGATAAAAAAAAAGTCTTTTATGATCAAGAACGTTATCTAGCGAAAAACAACTCAATCTAAGATACATAATCATCTTTTCATGACTCAAAACACCATGCTCTTTAACCACTTTATTCTTTCCTATAGACTTAGCACACACAACTACTATTCTCGGATGCCATGCAAAAAAAGGAAAAAAAACAGAGGAGAACTTAAGATTCTTACCTCTTGACTTTGATGGAATAGATTCAAAGCTTGTCTGAAAGAAATCGTCTAAAAGAAAGAACTTGAAATTTTATGAAGATGGTGGGTTTAAAGAAGAGCTTTGGAAGAAAAATTTTTAGAAAAAAGATTAAAATTTTACCTCCGAATGAGGTATTTATAGTAAGTTGAGATTAAGCCTTGAGATAAAATCATTGGTTAATCTAGATGGCTACTCATCATGATTCTTAACAGCTAATACATGTAATAAGCAGCTGCTGTCGTTGATGCACATACGCTTAATTCACTAATGACACACAAGCAGCTTACTAATTAACTAAACCTACGTACTTATGAGGTAGTCATTCTTATGTATGCCATTCTGTTCAGCAAGAAATTTACTGATCTGGATGCTTGACTCCTTCAAGCAACATAAACATAATTTTCTTGTCCTCATAATCAACCTCCAAACAAATTATAACCCTTTAATGGGTCCATAAATATTTAAATATTCAAAAACATCATGTATTAACTATACACGTTAATAAGAAAACAAAATGAGTGAATAAATTATTTATAGAAAAACAAATTTTCTACGTCGTCACATAAAGTTATCAAAATATATTTAATAACAAAAGGTTATATCCAATAAAGTTCATAAAGGAAAACTTCTTGGTAACAGAGCCGTGAAGGAAAACTATGGGAGTCATGCCAAAATATTTTTTTATAGCTGCCATAGTTATCGCAAAAAAAATATATGTGGCCCATCATAACAACATTTACTACAGTGGGTGCCTAATACAGGGGCTCTGAATCGAGTTCATCCATTATCCTGCATGCAAAACGGCACGCCTCCTCGACCTTCTTTACAAGGTCGTGTATCAGACTATCTCGGTCCGTCATAGTAGGTTGTGTGAGCTTGAAGTAATTACTAACTAAGATCAGAACCTTCGTCAGTGTCTCGGTGAGGGTTAAGGACACATCCTGGAATGAAACCCTCCAAAGGTCCAAAAGTCTACTAGTCCTTTGGTGTGTAATCGAGTACGCATCATGGTGGTGTTGCATGTCGCTATCTCTACTTGAACAATGTGGACTCTGCGTGGGAGGTAGAGACAGAATCCATCTGGTAATGGCATAGGCATAAGAATCTCTGGTGACAGTGCGATAGGTGGGACGTCTTGTATGGCAGCTGCCAGATCAGCTGGTGGTGGAACAATAAGTGGTGATGCTGGTGCAACAGGTATTGTGTGCACAAAGACAAAAGGAGACTCTACCTGAGATGGAGCCTGGGGCGAAGAACCTAATTGGTAACGAGGAGGAGAAGGATTCCTCATGCAAATTGAAGAGTTTAACCCCTCAAATGGGTTGGTCGGGTCAAGTTCATCTTCTTCTGGGTCAATGGGATCCTGTGCATCTTCTTCTGGGTCAATGGGATCCTGTGCATCTTCTCCTGGGTCAATGGGATCCTATGCATCTTCTTCTGGGTCAATGTAATCCTCAACATTGTAATCTGAGATCCGAGGCATCTCAAAATGAAAGACCTGAGTTGGTCTATTCACTCTTTTGTGAGGGGTTACACGCCATCGCATGTCGGGAGGTGACTAGGTTCCACGGATTACATCTGGATGAAGGCAGTACTTGGAGCAGGTGCAACATCAATAGCTTGCTCATTGGATGCCTCCCTAGTGGGATTAACATCAGTAGTGGGGACTTGCTCACTAGAGCGTCCCATGAGTGGAGTAGTAGTGTCATCAGGAACATACTCCTCATCTAAACTAATGATCAGGGCTGCCTTGCCCCTAACATCACATCTCGAAGTCATCTACAAGGCAAACATAATCATATCAATACCGTCAAAAGGTTCATCATAAGAGTTTGACATGAATACTAGGGTAATGCATAACATAGTGTGCAATGTGGTTAATGTAGGTCTTTTATCCTAAAAGTTTATATCCCATAAAATCTTATAGCCTCCAGAAGCGGTGAGAAATGACTTGTCGCTCATTTTCCCTTTAACTTTCCTTATCTTCTATTTTGTTATTCTTATCCTTATAGTCATTTTCTCCTTCATTAAGACTTTAGACGCCGCATTCTAGACTCCGGTAAAGACCGCGTCTCATAACCCGTGCTTTTCTCTAATACCAACTGTGGCTGCCCCAAAATCCCGTACAAGACTTAAGCACTGTCAAATAATTGACAAAAGAAAATAATATCATCCAAACATGCATATCATTAAATAAGAGAAATAATATTAATCTTTATTACATTATCCAAAATAATTGTCTAACAGCGAAAGTCTGTAAGGGAGCCCATACAGGCCTTACAATCTAAACATCTCTATAATAACCTCACGCTTCACTATTCCTCTAAATGTCATTCACAGGAGAGCGATCAAGAAGCGTTCATCATGCCATTTTTGCTTTGCCCTTATTAGACTGTTCGACCTTTTCGCCATAACCTGTAAAACATTTAACAATAGACATGTGAGCAATTTACGCTCACAAGTATATAGTCATGCATTGGGTGAGCCTTGAAAGATAGATAATGGATAGGGATTAGGTGTTTGTGAGGTTGGGCAGAGACAATGTCGATACTTCTTCATAAATTGAAAAGATATAGCTTTTAGGGTCCCCAAGTGATAATAAAGGATTTGACCCTTTACTTGAAAGAATCTTGAATAATTCAGATGCGCCTTGTAACCATGTCCGTTTGGCGCACGTGCCCTTAAGAACTCTATATCAAACGGTATATCAATTGGCCATCCTGACCACCGTCTAACTTCATCATAATGATATATGTAGTCAAAGTAGAAATCTTTTATCTGTGAGGGTTCGGTTACCAATGTCTTGATTTTTGTCCCATATCATTCCTATGCCTAGTGTGTTAGGCACATGCATCTCACTAGCCTTTAGTTACCCACATGGATATACTTTACAAGTATGGGGTGAGAAAAGTTAAGTCTTTTTATATCCGTATAGGATTTACCTTGGCGTGTTAGCTAATTTGAATAGCTAACATCCGCCCAAAGAATGCTTGATTCTAGTACAATATTTTTCATGTATATCAGATCTATAGATTGTATGTTACTTATCTTTGAAGATATTAAACTTGAATAATGTGACGACCCCAAAATCCCTTAATGGATCAGGGCTTCGTCAAAAGAAGGAAAAGATAACCATACATCCATTCATAGCATAAATACTGGATAAGGGCAGTATTAGAGAGTTATTACAACCCAAGAATAATACAATTACAGCGGAAGCTATTACATCATCTTTAATTACAAACCAAAATCAACACTACTTCTAACATCTTCCTTCCTCCATTCATATCTTCCTTCCTTCCTTCCTCAGTCTTATCAAAAGAATAAATAACTTAGTAGTTTATCATCTTTGCTTTCCCCTTATCAGAGGGTTCAGCCTTAGCGTTCTGTCCTGCAAGACATTAAAATTCAACATAGGTGAGCGATTTACGCCCAGCAAGTATATACACATCGAAGAAGTATATAAGCAATTTAAAAGAATGTATCTGGAACATCAAAGGAAGTTCAAGTCTGTTTATGAGGCTTGGTGAAACAATGCCAAGGCCTTGGAAACCTTCAAAGATCATTGAGGATTCACTGATGATACACAATATGTGATCCTCCTTGAAGAAGGACAGGTATACACCTGAGCATAACTTTCTCAAAATATCCATTGGGGGCTAAACCCGTGGATCTGCTAACCATACAGTACACAGCTGGCCAAACTGGACTGCATGATCCCTCTTGTGTGGACTACGTAGTCACGGTCAGGTGAAGAACACATCAGCACCTTTCCTTTCCTCTTGCCAACCATGTGGTATAACACATTTAAGGGACATCATTCTCATTCATTTGCACAGATATAAGATTGTAACATAGCTAAAATTCAAAGCTCATTTTTATCCATGCATCATCATTTATATCATGCTAGCAGAATTTAAAGCATAGCATGCTCATTCATAAAAAAAAACAATTGAAACATAATTCAAGCCTTGCACGCATATCGGATCAAATGATAATGCGTTAAACTAAAATAAACATCAGATTGAATGTATATATTTGCATCCACTTGCAATTAAACATAAGATTGTGAATATACTTGCCTTGGTCCTTTGCACTCAATCAAATTTAATTTACTCGTGAGTGGAAAATTCTGTAAGAATATACATATCACAAGATGAATTTAATATCTTGGTTAAAGTATGAGAGAAAATGCACACGTGATGTCCTTAACTTTTAACGTCTCGATTTGATATAAAAGTTGTTGAGGTTAAGAAATCAATTAAGACATCTTAAAATAATTTAAGAAAATAATATTTTGTAGTTTCAAAAACAAACTATGCATCAGAGAATTACTTCACTTTAACTCATCGGAGACTACGGATGACGTCATCAGGGACTAAACTTAGCCTGTCGGAGACTAAGGCTGACGTCATCAGAGACT
>CM025786.1:53430131-53441513 GCA_014636745.2 Centella asiatica | reverse complement strand
ATATACGAGATATATTAAGTTGATTCATAGGTACATGTTAGAGAACATAGTACTGGACAGACCCACCATGAGAATTCTACATGGAGCGTTATGCTATGTGTCATAAGTAATTCTCATAGTGACAATGATGTAATGGTCCTTCGACCTGAAGTCATGACATTTCTACATAAGGAGTTATGCATTTTGACATTATCAAAAGTCACCTTTAACCGGGTGGACGATAAAGGTGATTGTTGGATGCATAATGAGTTATGTGAGAAATGGGAATGATGTAGATGGAATTTAACCCTCCTATAAAGTAGGAGTGATATCTATAGGCCTCTTGATTGAGTGAAACTATGAAATGTATGACCATGCTCAAATAGAGATTTGTTTTATATAGTTTACTCATTGATCAAGAAACTGAGATTAAATTATGAAGAGGATGACACATCCATGTCTTGAATTTAATCTTAGATGTCATGGTTAAAAGGATTAAGTTACATTGAAACATTGGTCACGAAAGGTAACGTCTAATCTATGACTTTATTATTACTTGGGTAACAGTGATGTATTACTAGATGCCGCTCACTGTTTATAATTTTGTAATATGATTTAAAATTATTGCCAACGTAATAATAACCTACAGGGTCACACACAAAGAACATTTGTCAAGGAATTATAATTTAAATGTTAATGATTTTAATATATCAATAAGATTGATTTAATTAAATCATGGCTTTAAATTATATATATATATATATATATATATATATATATATATATATATATATATCTAATAAATATAAAATTCGGATTTTAAGTCTCCTAATTAGATTAGGTTTTGGAATTACTCTATAAAAGGCTATATATATGATATATCAGAAATTCTCTCCAACTTACGTTTCACGTATTCTAAGAACCGTAGTTGCTCATAAGAGAAAAACTAGAGTTCAGAGATATAGAGAGAAAAGAGAGATACAGATCGTACAGCTAGTACTGTAACTCTTCTTGTTTGAATCGTGAGACGGTTCGTGGGTGTTCGTGTGGATACCATAGAGACGTAGTTCTGTTGGATTGCGTTAAAGATTTGAAGACGATCAACACCTTCACCAAATCTTCATATTCGCACATTTAATCGGTAAAATCTTAAACTATCTGTATTAAATTGTTTCGCATAGATCCTTGGGTTTGGGTTTCGTTTTGTCTTATTTTAATCGTATTTTTCCGCTGCATTTTATTCTACGAAACCCAACAGACCCTACATTGGTCACATAATGGGCGACTGCTTCCTCCAGAGTGTTGGAATATGTGGCATCAAGCCATTCATCAACATTTTCCTCTATAGGTGGTTCAGACACAGGTTCATCTGCAAGCCTTGTCTTCAATGCAGAAATGTGGTCTTGGCTTTGTTCTCCACAATTAACATTAAACATTGTTTTGAATATATATATATATATATATATATATTCAAAACAAAGATAAAATATAAGTAATTTATAAAGTAATTTCTTACTTCAAGTATTGATAGCAAAAAATTAGGGGCAACTGATATGGACCCAAAAGTGAACCAATGCAGTAGAGCATTAATGATCCACAAGTAAGAAGTCCATAGTGACCTATATAAGTCTATGTTCCATAAACCCAAGATAATGGCTAAAATGATTGAGAAATAGAGAACGCACAATATGGAACTCTAACCTCCTAAATCAATTCAAATCCAATAAGGACTCCATGACCCTATGTGGATATAAGTAGATGATGTGCGACACAGGTTCCAGGTACGTAAATTTATCATACAACATTCATATATTCTCTGGTTTGAGCCGTTATTAACAGATACATTCGAGAGTCTTGCAAAAAAGTGAAGAATCCCACAGTTTTTCGAAAGTCTTGCAAAAGAGTGAAGAACCCTACAGTTTTTGAAGGATTTTTTTACAGGTCAACGAAAACATTCAATTCATGATCAAAATTCATCAACCACAGATATTTTACAACTTTAACCCAAGATACGTATATTCGACATATCAACTCCCAATCTCATGAACATAAAAGGATTACTTTGTATGTGTATGTATCACGTTGGAATTTGAAATTTTCAACCATGTTTTCAAATCGTATATGGCAGTATCTGTTAAATTTTAATTATCAAAATTAAACTTTATCAAAACTAAATTTCACACACCTCTATTTACTGCAAGAAGGACGATAGCACGAGTATATGAATCACCTTTCCGCTTCAAGCTCTCGACAGAAATCTTGCGGCTACTTCCGCTTATATTATTTCACGACTTCCTCAATAATATTTACCCTGACTATTTTATACTAATAATTAACTCCCTCTCACTTTATTTCATTTGGGTCTGCCCCAAACTCAAGCCTCGTCCAAAATATTTCAATTAAACTTATTTAGTCACTTTTAATTGTACTAATTTAATTACAATTATTGTTATAATTATTTAATCATTGTTCTTCTTATTATTTTTTTATTATTGTTATTGTTACTAGTACTATTATTATTATTATTCTAATGATTATTAGTATTATTATTTATTTTACGGGTATTACAAAGAACTCAAAAAAACCTTTTCTTAGTTTAGTTTAGTTTGGTGAGCTAAATGTTTCTTGAATTAAGCACGCATAAATGAATACTCAAATAAAATGGCACAATTTTTAAATAAAAATAAACACGCAAGTTTTAAATTATTTTTAAGCCATTTTAATCTTTGATTTATATTTTTGAGGACTAGATTTAGAATCAATGCTATATCACTCAATTATGAGAACTTAGAAACAGTAGTACGAAAACTACGAAATCTAAACTACTTATCGAAATATTATTTCAATTCGGAAGAGTAGTGTCACTCGCAAATATAAATCTTGAGTCCAATAAATCGCGAGCTCTTTTGGAAGTATTTAATTCGATGAGAGATGGATAAATGGACTAATAGTAGTTTATCGAGTTGTATATATAAATATAAATAAGTAAGCGTATATCATGTTAAATATAAGTCCAACTGATCGAGAGCTCTTTTTTGGAATGACTTTAAATTCAGAGAAGTAGATGGATGGTTGGATAGAAAATTAAATTGGAGTAAAATAAATAACTTGTATAGTAAAGTGCAATAAATTAAATGCCACCAGCAAATCAAGAGGTCCTCTCGAAATAGTTTCAAATCTAGAGAGAGAGTTAGATGGTTGGATATTTAGTGCGAAAATGTAAATAAACGAAAAATAAAGGAAAATAAAATTTCAATAGATTGAGAGTTTTTCCCGGGATAGCTTTAAATTTTGGAGGAAGAGATGGATGATTGGATGTAAGATGGATATTTCAATAAGAAAATATCTTGCAAAAATGAAGCAACCGAAAATATTAGCCACGAGAAGGAAAGCCATAGATTTAAAATTTGAAGGCTTTGAAACTTGAGAATACGAAATCTTTTTGGTACGAATATGAGATATATGTTAAGACTTGTATGTGTGTGTGTGTGTATATATATATCCTATCTCTATATATTTTCACGGTGGTATGGAGACAGAGAGAGAATACTCTTGGATATAGAGAGAGAGCGCTCGAGTTTCAAAAATGGTGGATATATGACTTTGGTTGCTCAAGGAGGATGGTTAGTTTAAATAGAGGTGGTGGAGAGAAATGAGTGATAGAAGGATGTAAGAAGGGAATAATTAAAGTAGATGAAATTAACTAATTTGTAAGTGAGATTTGAAAAAGTAGAACTAGTTTACATCTTAGTAATTAGGGAATAAATAAAGTAGGAGGTATTTATAGATTAGTAAAAATGAAGTATAACAAAATTATGAATTAATAAATAGAGAAAATTAGTTGTAGATTAAAGATAAAAGTAGTAAGAATGAAGTTGAAACTTATTATAACTTAGAAAAAGGGAATGTTATGAATGTATATGATAGATAAATGTAAAATGTAGTTTCAGTATAAAGTAACAAAGTTGTAAAGAAGTAAACCAAATATTTATGGAAAGGTAATTGTATGTATATTAGTATATATATATACTAAGATTGAAATAAATATGCATATATGTCCTACGGGGAGGAATTATCTAAACTAATTTATTTAATTTATTATCATTAAAATCTAAAAATTAATTACCTTTCATATAATGATATTGTACATGATTATCATATAATTATTCTAATTTTTACTTCTTTTTTTTTAATACCAAATTTTGATAAAATTTATTATTCTATATTTCAATGAATTCAATAATTTTAATATTATTTTTCATGTTGCTCAATTATCTATTATTTATTTATATTATGTACTTCTATATTAAATTGACAAAATAAATTTTTTAACGGTGCATATTACAGATAACTTTGTATCAAAAAAATTTATATTATAATAATTTATTATAATGTTGTAGATTTGACTGATGACTGATGACTGATTTTGTTATAATTTGATTAGATCGTAATCAATCAATTATGGTAGATTATATGATTATATTTTATTATTAATTTGGTTTTAATTATTTTGTATTTTTTTAATTATATAGGAGGTCACTGCCAGTGGCGGACGCAGGATTTTCGTTAAGAGGGGGGCAAAAATTTTTAATGCGCCATAAAAATGAATTTGTTAATATGATAATGTATTATAATAATAAAATTATTGAATTTAAAATATTTTTACAATATTACTCTATTATTCTTCAGTTTTCGGTCAGAAATTTATTAAATTATAATAGTTTCGTTTCAAAATATAGTATTATTCTAAAATCAGAAAATAAATTATACTCTGAACATCGAAAAATTTATATATAACAATAATTTTTATACACTTCATAATATTTATTTCAAAACTATTAAATATTAAGAATGCTAAATTTAATTTTAAAATATACTCCCTCCGTCTCTAAATAAAAGACCTCTTTTCTTGAGCACACATATTAAGAAAAATTTTACTTTAAAACAAATTATATGGTGAATTCGAAAAATTTTAATTCAAAACAAACTTTCTTTCTATTACCAAAATAATTATACTTACTATATATTTCAAAAGAAAGTTGAGGGCAAATTCGGTAAAATATGATCAAAATAGCAGTACTATTATTAGAAAGTGATTATTTATTTTGCGATTTCCAAAAAAATAATAGAGGTCATTCATACAGAGACGAAGAGAGTAATATTTTAAAGATCTATTTAATAAAGTGATATATTACTTATGTTATATAAAAGAGTCAAGTTTTTTTTGCTAATATTAAGGTTGCATATTTGATTGAAATTTATTGTACAAAAGATTAGTTTTTCAAAAGAAATTTGTTTGTAATATTCAACTGATGATAAAATAAAAGTATTGTAATAATAACTTTTAAAAGTAATATTATTATATAATAAAAATATTACACAAATGTAATCTATTTTGCGTAACATACCTCGATTTCAAATTAAACTCTTTTTAAAATTAAGTAAATGTATTTTTAATTTTGAAATGATAAAAATACTCTATACATAATTTTTTTTTTTTAAGTTCAGGGGGGGCATAGTCCCCCCTTTCGTCACCATGTGGATCTACCACTGGTCACTGCCTAGATACACAGACACACTCATATACTCATTGACTATTTTACAGGGTTTTTTATTAGCCTATAAAATTCAAACCCCTAACATCCTCACTTTTCAGAAAAAGTAGTCGATGACCGGTGATTATAATTATTTTAATGAAATAGGTTTAATTAGTGATTAATATTATTATAATTAATTTGATTGTAATTACTTCATTATAGATTATTTTTACTCAGTTGCATGATTCTTTTCTTTTTAAATTGATTAGATTATTATTACTATTATTTATAATATTTATTTTGCAAAAGTTTGAAGTAATCTTAGGTTATTATTTGTGAGAATAATTATTTTTAATATAACACGGAGACTTAGCATAAAGGATAGAGTATTTATTGTAATTAGGGTTAAAAAAGAAATATTAAAGAATCCAATTAAAAAAAATATTAAAAAATTATTCTAAATGTGTTTTGTTCCTGTAAATTAATATACAGTAACATATTTAATTACAATAAATTAAATTGTGGTAAGTTAATTAGTGTAATCATTAATTGATTTTGTTTTATGTAATTTTTATACAAATAAAAATAATAATAATTAGGTGATTATTTGATTATCCTGTTTATAAAACAAAATCGCATCGAACAATATCTACGGAGAAAATTTTGAAAAATGAGTGATATCTAGGATTTGAAAAGTTGAAAAGGAAATTTGTGTCGACTCATAAGGCTATTCGGGGATCATTTATATCAACATATTTTGTTTCTAGCACGCCCCATCACTATTGGCGCAGCGTTGTATTTGTCTTGAATAAATCTAAATTAATGATATAAATAACCATTTACTGTGAGAATCCGAAAATAAAAATAGAAATATGATGTATAAATGATTATTTCATATTATGTATGAAGGATTAATTTACATTCTGTATGAATAATTAATTCATATCTTGAACGAAAGTTTCTATGACAATATGATGTCCAAAGGAAAATAAATACATTTTGAACTCAAATTTTTAAATGATTATTTTAACCAAGCACTAACAAGAAATAATAGTAAATATTACTTGAGGAGGACTCAATGCAAGGGAGACCTACAATATATATTATTGACCAAAGACTAATGTGTGCAAGTGATATAATTATATTATATCAGCGTTTGAGTTGCACGTGATCTATGTCTAATAAAACAACTCCAACAGTACATTCCCAGATATCTGTCTAACTATGCTTTCAAATATATTTCTTTAAGGAAAATGTGCTGCATAAGGCACCAACGGGAGGAGGATTTTCGTCCAATAGATTGTCGGCTATGATAAGTGATTAACTGACTTTTGGCAGCCACAACACCTACCAATCTAGTAAATCACTTCATTCTAAGCCATTTACTGCCCAATATAGCCAACGACTGATAACTATTCACCAAAAATGATCCAATGACTCTTGTTGTTTGGCAAGTGATATAAATATATCATTTGAAGTCCAACCCTAGCCCTACTCCCATAAATTTCTATACAGTCGACCACCCACATAAATTTCAGGTTCACTTTCAAAAGCAACTGTCATTCTCAAGAGCAGCCCAAACTTTTAACTTTTTCTTTAAAACCAAAGAGGTAAGAATACTATATTAAAGTTCTGATCTTTTATTGTACTATTTCATCCTTTTATTCATGTCATGATTGTAAAACACTTTGTTTGAAAAGCATGTTTTAAAACGTACTTTTAACATCAGGAGTTATCAGTCATACATTCTAAAAAGTTATCCAAGAAGAGTGTAAGAAATGTCGTCAACTACCTATTAAACAAACTATTAACTCCAGAACAACTTTTATATCATTAGTTAAAACACCATTTTTGTATCTTAGGCAACCAGAGTTCTTGGAGCCTAGTATTGTCCATAAGAATAAGGCTTCAAAAGCTGCATGACTTTGAAACTATAAAAGTCGCAGTAGACTACATTAGTTTAAGTTTTCAACCGTGTGTGAATGTGGGACTTGTGAGAAGAAATGACACACACAACGGGTAAGTTGACGAGGGAATGCCCTATGTAAGGTTATCTATTGATAACACCATCCATTAAATAATGAAAAAGTCCTCTTATATAACAGAGACAATTTCTAACTTAGTCTTCGATAGTATGGAATTAGTCTCTGAAAGATTTTGTTAGTCTTTAATAGCCAAATGACTTTGGCGCTAATCAAGTTATCTACCGATGAGTTTGGCATTGACTTGTTGAGTTTGGTGCTGAACAATTTATCCAGCGGTGAGTTTGGTGACAGTCAAGTGACTTTGGTGGTAGTAAAATAAATTACCAACAAGTTTGACAATGAACAAAATTTTTTCACTGATGGCCAATTTATCCCCTGACGGGTAATTTATCCCTTGATGGGTAAGACATCCCCTGGAGAGTAATTTATCCATGATGGGTAAATTTATCCCCTGACGGAAAATTTATCCCCTAACGAACAAATGCATCCTCTGATGGTTATCCCCTTATGACCACTTTTATACTATAGTGACTATCCACTGACGCACAGTGTGGCGGCCCCGAAAATATCAGACTGGACTTCAGGCACCGCCAGAAATTGACAACAAAACAACATTATGAACCAAGCATGCACAACATTGATTAAGAGAAATATAATCTCTACTACAAAACCATAAACCCAACATTCATAACATGGACTAAAGGTATATAACCTTCTATTACAGTTCCTTAAATATTTACTAGTGGAAGTCTATAAATGGCTCATCTAGCCTTACAATCTGAACATTTCTATGATGGCCTCTCGCTTCACTTTCCCTTTTAAGGTCATCCATAGGAAAGCGATCAAGAAACTCTCACTATGTCATTCTCTCATTTCCTTTATTAGGTTGCACGACCTTCTCATCATGACTTGTAAAACATTTCATAATGATCCACATGAGCGATTTACACTCAGCAAGTATATATTCATAAGCTAGGTAAGTCCAAACAAGAAGAACATATATTTGAAAAGGCTTTACTGTTTGATGACGTTGGGCGAAACAATGCTGACACCTCCTGGTGATTTAATAAACATATAACTTTCAGGGCTCCCGAGTGATAATAAGGGGTTGACCCTTTACTTGAAATAAATTTTGGATCATTCATTTGCACCTTCTCTTCATCAAATAGTGCATCATCTGACTAGGCTAATCACTATCTGGCTTCCTCTTCATCAAATGACATACCAGCTGGGCAGCCTAATCGTTTGACTTCGTCATGACATACGTAGTCATCACAGAAAGCATTGGTTTGCGAGGGTCTGAATACTGATGCCTCGGTTTTTCATTCTCCATCGTGTGTCGGGGTACCAGGCGATCACACCCACTAGCATTTAGTCACTCATATGGATATACTTTGTAAGTATAAGATTAGAAATAAAACTTCAATATCCATATAGGACTTCCTTTAGAGTGTTAGCGAATTAAAACAGCTAACAACCACCCAATAACACTTTATTCAATAAACAACATCTTTTCACGTACATCGGATCAATGAATCGTACATTACTTATCCATGAAAAACATTGACTTGTATAAGAAATAATATCAATCATTTACATAAATTGAATCAATGATCTTACGTATTCAGTGAAAAAGGAGTAGAGTGAGTATATATTTGCTTTGGTCCTTAGCAAATTTTAATCTCAAAACACTGGTGCGTGAAAGGTTCTGTAAAACCTGATTGTTGGTATAACATGAGAAATCTATGTCTTGAAAAATAAGTATGAGAGTGCACATAAACAAGGGATGGCCATCAAGGGATGGTCATCAGGGGATAACTTACCCGGCCATCAAGGGATGGGCTACTAGTCAAGGGATAATCCTCTATCAGGGAATAGTCATCAGGGGATGACTTATCCATTAGGGGATAATCCACCCGTCAGGGGATAGTGATCAAGGGATGACTTACCCATTAGGGAAAAAGTTTGTTCATCGCCAAACTTGTCGGTAATTCTTTTGACTATCGCCAAACTCTTTTGGTTGTCGCCGAACTCATCAATGGGTAATTGTTTAGCGCCAAACTTCATCGGTGGTTAACATGTTTCCTCATCAGAGACTAATATTTACTCAACGTAGACTAACATGTTTTCTCATCAGACACTAATATTTACTCATCAGAGACTAACATGTTTTCTTATCAGAGACTAATATTTACTCATCAGAGACTAACATTATTAGTCATCAGAGACTAGCATTATTAGTCATCGGAGACTAATTTTATGATGTCACAGACTAAATTAGAGCTTGTCTCTGCTATAATCAAGGACCTTTCATAAGATCATGGATGACGCCTAACGATGCAAAAACCCAACTTAGGGCACATCAATATCCTACTTGTTGTGTGTATCATAATGTACATACACATGCAAAAGAATGATACTGCAGCTTTTGAAACTTTATTCTTTTCTTAGCACGCACGACTAGTACCAAGAAAGAAAACAGAGCAAAGTATAAAGTTCTTACCTCTTCGTCTTTAAGGACGAAATTGAAAGCTTGTCTGCTCTAGAAAAAGATAGTTGCTTGAGGGAATAAGCTTGAAATTTATGAGAATGGTTGGTTTAAAAAGAAGTTCTAAGAGATAAGGTTTTTAAAAAAGAGATTAGGATTTCATCTCAAATGGGGTATTTATAGTGTTCATGAATTACTTAGAGCAGTAGGCTAAAATTATGCTTTGAGATAAAATGATTGGCCAGTTTGGGCGGTAAAACAGCTGCTCATCAAAACATCTTAATAGTTGGTATATAACCAAGCAGTTGCTATCTTACATACAGTTTACCTTTAATCAGCTATTGACATACAAGTAGCTTATTACTTAAGTAATAACACACGTAGTCATCTGGTAAAACCTTCCTTACAACACGTAACCCTTAACAACCTTCTTAGCAATAACTTGTTCAATAAGCCAATGACTATTTGAATTCATCCATAAGATTTATGGTTAATATAACAAATTCCTCTAATGGACCCTTAACAAAATAGATGTTATTAAAATTTGGACACCTCATTAACATATAAAAAGAGAATATTCTATTTCAAAATATGAATTAATTATTTATTCATATAGAACAGAAATTAATCCTTCATACAAAATATGAATGAATAAATCATCCATAGACAAATTTTATTTTCTGGGTCAACACACGCAGTCTAGCTTTAAGGTGTAAAATATTACTTTCTTTAATTACTTAACATAATATTAATTATTTGATAAACCTCAACATTTCAGATGTCATATTAAAACATTAAAAATATAAGGACATCACATATGCGCATTCTCATATCTATATCCAAGGCATAAAATTCTCATATTATGTCAATGTGCATGATTACAGAGTCTTTCACTCACCAGTGATTTGATTTAGAATTAGCTAAGGACCAAGGCAAATATATACTCACTCTGTCTTTTTCATTTAATACGTATTATCTTTCATTCGATATACGTAAGTATCCAGTGTTATGTTATATCTTATTTGTGAGAACCCGAAAATCTCAATGAAATTTTGATTATGAGATTTATTTTATTTTCTGCATGAAGGTTTATTTCCTTATTGGTTATAAATAATGAAATTAAATTTTCTTATAAAAAAATTCAATGGCAATGTGATGTCCAAAAGATTTTAAATGTATTTTGAAGCTCAAGTATTTAGAAGGTTATTGCATTTAAGATTTGTCTTATGAGAGGGTGTGTTCACGCGGGAAAAGGGCTCACCAAGTGTGAACAAGATTAGCTACAGTACCCGTTTTATTTTAAAACCTACTATGGGGAGACAGTAGCATTTAATGTGCATCACCTCTGTTTTCCCAGTGAGATGGCCTAGAACTTGTAGAAGGGGGGTTGAAT
>CM025786.1:53403763-53430031 GCA_014636745.2 Centella asiatica | reverse complement strand
TATATAATTTAAAGCCATGATTTAATTAAATCAATCTTATTGATATATTAAAATCATTAACATTTAAATTATAATTCCTTGACAAATGTTCTTTGTGTGTGACCCTGTAGGTTATTATTACGTTGGCAATAATTTTAAATCATATTACAAAATTATAAACAGTGAGCGGCATCTAGTAATACATCACTGTTACCCAAGTAATAATAAAGTCATAGATTAGACGTTACCTTTCGTGACCAATGTTTCAATGTAACTTAATCCTTTTAACCATGACATCTAAGATTAAATTCAAGACATGGATGTGTCATCCTCTTCATAATTTAATCTCAGTTTCTTGATCAATGAGTAAACTATATAAAACAAATCTCTATTTGAGCATGGTCATACATTTCATAGTTTCACTCAATCAAGAGGCCTATAGATATCACTCCTACTTTATAGGAGGGTTAAATTCCATCTACATCATTCCCATTTCTCACATAACTCATTATGCATCCAACAATCACCTTTATCGTCCACCCGGTTAAAGGTGACTTTTGATAATGTCAAAACGCATAACTCCTTATGTAGAAATGTCATGACTTCAGGTCGAAGGACCATTACATCATTGTCACTATGAGAATTACTTATGACACATAGCATAACACTCCATGTAGAATTCTCATGGTGGGTCTGTCCAGTACCATGTTCTCTAACATGTACCTATGTATCAACTTAATATATCTCGTATATATTTATGACCAATGAGATATGGCCATCAGTTAATCACATACTAGTCTCAATGTATTATTGTTGTCCCGCTGACAATGATACTCGACTAGGGACATTTAAGAATAATGATACATTACATACTTATATGATCTCATATTCAAGTCACATACTTGAATCCATATAATTAATATCATTCTTCTAAGGACATTTATTATGTTAACATTTATATAACGCAGTAAATAAAACATAATAAAAGAAATTATCATTTAACCAAAAAAACATATCATAAATATAGTGTTACAATCATTACATAATTGGCCACTAGGGCATACACTCTAACAGGGTCAACTATAGTTGCACCATCAATTAAATAAATTCTTGAAGAAGTAACCAAGGTGGACAAGAAACATACCAAATTCCATCACTTTTTGGTTACTGGTATAAATGGTGCAGTGAAGAAAATAGAGGAAAGGATGGAGTTGGAGACAGATAAAATCAGAAGGTGCTATGAAGGACACTTGCCAAGGAGGACTATTACTACCATTGATACTCTTATCAAAGACAAGTCCAAGACTGACAGTCGACTTCAAGCCCTCGAAGTCAATATCCAACTCCTGATCCAAAAAAAGACAGAATGGAGCAACTATTGATGCAGGCAATTCCACATTTGGCCACCTCCTCTCATCCTAAAGATGCTGATGTCAAAAAGGGGGAGAGTTGTGACGACCCCATAATCCCTCACTGGATCAGGGCTTCGTCAAAAGAAGGAAAAGATAACTACACATCCAATCATAAAATAATTACCGAAAGAAACGATAACGAAGAGTTATTACAACTCAAAATATTACATTTACAGCAGAAGCTATTCTGTTTCTATTTCGTAATACAAAATATCATTTCCCAGATCATCTTCCTTTCTTCTCTCCTTATTGGCATTACAAGGCTAGCCAATCTCAGTAACCAATCATTCTTGCCTTTCCCTTGTTTAAGGGCTCAGCCTTTACATTCTGCCCTGCAAGACATTAAAATTCGACAAAATGAGCGATTTACGCCCAGCAAGTATATAAACAAATTGGGATAAACAAATCTGGAATGTTTCAAAAGAATTCAATTCTACTAAGAGGCCTAGTGAGTCAATACTAATGCCTCAGAAACCTTTAAGGAATCTTTAGGACTACTGATGATAAGCAATTGTGTAATCCTTCTTAAAACAAAGCATAACTTTCTTGAAGTAAAAATATCCATCGGGGGCTAAAACCGCTGGATCTGCTAACCATACAGTATACAGCTGGCCTAACTGAGCCCGTATGATCCCTCCTTGTGTGAACGTACGTAGTCACATAAAATTCCTCTAGGTCAGGTGAAGAACAAATCAGCACCTTTCCTTTCCTCTTGCCAACCATGTGGCATAACCCATTTAAGAGACATAACATTCTCATTTATTGCACAGATATAACATTGAAAAATAACTGATAGAGCAAAGCTTCTGTATATCCATGCACTTTCTTTCATATCATGCTAGCGGAAATTAAAGCATAGCATGCTCATTCTTAAAAACAATTGAAACATGAAATCAAGTCTTGTACGCATATCGAATCAAATGATACTGCGTTAAATTGAAATAAGCATCAGATTGAATTTACATACTTGCATCAACTTGCAATAAACATAAGAATGCAAATATACTTACTTCAACTTGGAATAAATATAAGAGTGTAAATATACTTGCCTCGGTCCTTTGCAACAAAGTTTCAAATCAATTTACTTGTGAGAGAGAGATTCTGTAAATCATGCAAGTAATTTTTAATACTTTAATAAGAATTTATGGAAGAAAACATGTATGTGATGCCCTTAGACTTTATTATTTTAAAGAATAATATCATAAAATAGTTTTAAGAAAATAATATTTTATAGTCTTGATAACAGACTATGCATCGGAAATAAATTTTCTCATTAACAAACTCGTCAGGGACTAATAATTATAGTCATCAGGGACTATGGAAAGGTATCAGGGACTAATACGTGTATTGGACGCGCCAGGGACTAAACACGTCGGGGACTAAAGTTCCGCGTCGGGGACTAAAACACGTATCGGGGACTAAAACTCATCAGGGACTGATGACGTCATCTTAATTCTATCGGAGATTAAGGGTGACGTCATCGGAGATTAGACTTTAGCCTATCGGGGACTAGAGCTGACGTCATCAGAGACTAAATAACTGATTGGAGACTAATGACGTCATTGGGGACTAATTTAACTCTATCGGAGATTAATCTTGACGTCATCGGGGACTAATTAACCCATCAGGGATTAAATAACCCATCGGGGATTAAATAACCCATCGGGGATTAAATAACCCATCGGGGATTTTTAGAATATCTCGTCAGAGACTACGAATATCTTCGCCAAGATTAATAGTATCTCATTAGAGATTAAACAAAGTTTTCTTCTACTACGATGGAAGACTTATCATGAACAATACAGGCTATGATACAGAAAATATGATTCTTAGCATAAATCTTTGATGCTATGCATGAAAGAAAACTGAGTAAAACACCAAGTTCTTACCTCTTTGTTTTCAAAGTGGAATCAAAGCTTTTCTGAGAAGAATTCTTCCCAAAAGAAGAACTTGGAAATTCTTAGAGATCACAGGTTTAATGAAACTCTTGGGAGAGAGATTTTGGCGAAAGAATTAGAATTTCATTTCGGATGGGGTATTTATAGAGTTAAAAAGCAGTAGGCTACGATTAAACTTGAAATAAGATAATTGGTTAATTTGGATGGTAAATACGGCTGCTCATCATGATTCCTTAGCAGCTAAATACGTATAAGCAGCTGCTATCCTTCATGCACAAAAGTTTTGCCACCTAAACATCTCTTAATCAGACACGTAGTTGTAATACCACGTAATCCCTTCTTCCTCTTCCATGTTGATCAAAATGATCTTATATGGAATTTGCTAATTCCCCTTTTTGATACCTTTTTAAGGAACTTACCCTCATAATCATGGTATCACACCATCATAAAAATTTCATTATAGATATGAATTTATCATTCATATATAAAAAGGAAATCTTCCATGCAAAAATATAATAGCACAAAATAAAATTATTATTATTGTTATTATTATTTATCATAAAATACATTTTAAAAATTCTCGGGATCTCACAAGAGTGGTCAATTCAAACAATATGTTCCTGTACAAACATCAAAGTATGGTCTTGTCCTTGATGCTGAATTACAAGCAATGATGGACAGGATCCTAAAGAAACATTTTGATCTTGCAGCAGCAACAACAACAACAACAACAGCAACAAAAGTTGCTTCTCCTTCTTCCTCTGCACAAGCCCCAACATCAAAAGACAAAGGCAAGAAGGTCATGGTTGAGGAACCAAAGAAGCAAATCTCAACTCAACCAGGACAACCCAAGCTACTGGGGGATGCCATGAAGACAACTCATTTTCCCAAGCTTCTGGGGGATGCCATGAAGACAGCTTACTTTCCCACTCCAGTTGAACTGATAGTGGATGGGAAAGTGGAATTGGTCTATCCTCAAGAGCAAAAATTGATAAAAGTTGATGCACTATTAGCTCAGAAACTTCAAGAGGAGGAGGACATGGCAGCAGAAAGGGAGGAGGAGGAGGCAAAGAAGAAGAAAATCTATACAAGGAGATCAAGTGCACAGAAAGCAGCCATAACCAAGAAGAAAAATAAAGAGATGGAAGAGGCTGAGAAGAAATCAAGAAGAAAACCTTTGGTCTAGGAATCTACAAAGAAACCTGTGATCAAAGCACTTATCAAGAAGCCTACCTCTCAAAATCCTCCAAGGTCAATCGAGACTGCTTTAGTGGCTGTGAGTGGACCAACAAAGCCACGAATAGTTCCATCAAGGAAGTCTTATAAGGTTGAAATGGCTAGTATTGAAGAGATTATCAAGGGTCTGAAGAAAAGTACAAAGAAGATTGATTTGATCAAGGGTAAAAATAACAAAGAACTTCTCCATGTCTTTTTGAAAGATGGAGAGTCTTTGAAATTTGAGAAGCCAGCCTTGGAGGGACAAGTCAAAGAAAATCTGGAGTGGTTGCTGACTATTGTACTTGAGACTTCTGATCTCAACATGAATTTTCGAAGCCAGATTCAGAAGGCGATGAAGGTGAAGCATAAGGTGGATACAGTGCCAGAAGCTAATCCTAAGCCTCTTGGATTATGGTATGAGAATTTTCATGGAGAGAAGGTCTTCTTCAACTACAACAGAGATATCAATAGTGTCAGTGAGAGACATATTGAAGGTTTTATCAGTCTACTCAAGGATGCTGAAGAAGGAATTGAATTGGTTCTGAAAAAGTTGTTGAAAGACAAGCTGGAGTTGCTGAGAAAAAATAGGAGGTAAAGCTGTTGTGTTGGAAGGTATGTTGTTTGTTGAAATAAGCTGTAATTTCTATTTTTGAAGCCAAACTTAAAGGATTTAAACCTAAGTCTTGGTGGAAGTTGAACAACAGATCAAAGATCTTAGTTCAGAATACATTTGTAGTTAGCAATTCTTTATTCTTTTTCTATGTAATTGTAAATTAAGTTTTGACATCATCATCAACCTTGAAATTATGCTTATCATTCTGATATTCATAATTAGGGGGAGATTGTTAGGTTTTAGAACATTTGATGATGATTGTCTTTAGATTGCTTAGAGTACAAATGTATAGAAAGTGTTAATTAGTAACACTAAAGTTTTGTAGCCGGTAGTTATCTCTTTGTTTGTAATTCATTCATTCTTTGTAAAGAGATACAATTATTCTTTATTTGTAAGTAACTACTGGAATGGAGTATCAAAGTTTCAGCAAGTCAAAATGTGTATTTGATCCATTGGAGTTTACAAAAAGGCTTGTCGAAGACTAGAGAAAACTTTTTAGAGACCAAGGATTTTATCTATCAAAGACTAGTTTTGCCTATCGGAGACTAAGGCTTACGTCATCAGAGACTAAGTCTAAAAGAGTCAGAGACTAAAGCTTACGTCATCGGAGACTAAGTTTAAAAACATTAGAGACTAAGCTGACGTCATCAAAGACTAAGCTTTAAAGCATCGGAGACTAAATAACTCTATCGGAGACTACACAATCTGACGTCATCAGGGACTAAAAGACCAGAGACTAATTGATGACTTCACCAGAGACTAAAGATGAAGCGTCAGAGACTAATCGTGATGTATTTCCTGAGAGATACAGAGTTCAAATTGAATAAGGATTGTCTTCCACGTAAATCAAGATATTATTAAAGATGTAGCTGGTAAGGAAACAAGCCAGAAATCTGTTCCTATCAAAAAGGAAAGATTGTATTTGATTCGAATAAGGAAGCTGAATCAATATTGATTTAGAATAGAAAAACTAAGAATTCAGTTTTTAGAGAAGCTGTAATTAGTTTTACAGAAATTGTAATTCGCAGCTGTATAGAATTCATAGTTTGTATCTTTACTATATAAAATAGAAAAGAAGCTGACGATCATATTATTGTGATTGTTAGAATTTATATTCAATTGTTAAAATCAATAGAAGCAATTATTTATAAATTAATTCGTGTTCTTATTCTTTATTTCCGCAAGTAATTATTAATTTCTTGAAGAACAAGTAATCGAAAAGAATTCAAAGAACATGTATTCAACCCGCACCCCCTTCTACAAGTTCTCGGCTATCTTACCGGAAAAACATCCATCTCCGAGGTGGTGACTAGGGAAGAGTTCAACAAATTGGAAGACCAGCTAGAAGAGATCAAAATGATGATGGCACAAATGACAACATTCATCCGCAATTCAGGCAAATAAGGGAGAAGAAGGAGAGGCCTCCAGAGAAAAGAAAAATGAAAGAATGGAGTCTACTGATGAAAAGAAGAGAAGCAGATGGAAAATAGTAAAAAGAAAATAATCGAGGAAGCCACCATCGACAAAAAGATTCAAGCCTTGGAGGAAAGTGTAAGGCATATGAAAGGAGCGAAAGTTTCCAGGGAATGGATCAAGTAGAACTGTACCTAATCCTAGAGACTAATTTTCCTAAAAATTTCAAGATGCCAGAATTTACAAAATATACTGGATCGGGTCTTCCACTGCAACACCTGATCATGTACAAGACACAGTTGGGGCCATACGAAAAAGATGAGGGAATGAAGATGAACTTATTCTTTATGAGCCTTACAGGATCCACTCTACATTGGTATACTCAACTGGACAAATCCAAGATAAAAACCGAGGAAGATTTAACTGACATGTTCTTGGAGCAATATAGCTTCCAAGGAGAACTTGTACCGAACCAATGGGAGTTGGTACAATTGAAGAAAAAACCCAATGAATCTTTTAGGGAGTTCAGGCAACGTTTCAGAGAAATGGCAGCAATGATAATCCCCCCATTCAAATTTTAATCGAAGGACAAGAGCCTCCTTTCTATGAAAAATCTACTTGAAAAGAAGAATTCTAGCTTTCCGGAAGTAATAGTACATGCCATGGATGTAGAAAAGGCTTTGAAGTCAGGAAAAATGGTGGATCTTGTAGCTTTAAGAGTTGTGGTGGAGCAAATTCAAATTGGTTCATACCACAAAAAGGGAGGAAAGAAGGCCAAGAACGAGATAACATTTGTAGTACCAGGTCAGGGGCCCCCAAAGAAGCCTTTTCAGGCGCCAACTATTTCAAAACCCAACTTCAATGATCGACAACAAGGTGCACAATACCAATCAAGGAGGCCTGAACCGAGGAAATTTACCCCTTTGCGAGAGTCGTTAGCCAATATCCTTCAAGCCTTGTTAAACCAAGGAATGATCAAAAAATCAACAAGGGTGCCAGATCAAAATAACAGAGGATAAAATCCAGACAAAAAATATGCATACCATTGCGATCAACCAGGGCATGATACTAAGAAATGTTGGGGGTTGAAGCATCAGATACAAGACTTAATCGATCGAGGAGATATCGTGATTGAGGGAATGCCAAATGTGGACAACAATCCATTGCCAAAGCACGGTGGTGATATAAACATGATAGGAGTCGAAGAAGAGGTGGAGGAAAAAGTCAAATATATGTTCTCGATAGTAGAAGGAGAAGATGTGGTGGGAACAGTCAACCGAAATCCACCAAGTATGGTTATCAAAGGCCTAGAAGAACCAAACAGGAAGGTTATAACCATCAAGGGGCAGGCCATAAGGAATGAGCAAGAACAACAAACCTAGGTATTGGTACTAAAACCAGCCAAAACAATGATAATCCAGATTCCAAAATAAGATCCATCAAAATATCTGAAGGCAGTACTGTAGAGATATGGGATAAAATATTCCAACGCAGAAGGAGCTGAGATAGCGTGGAATACACAACAGGAGAAGGCAGTGAGCTATGTAAAAGGAAACTACAGAAAATCAAGCATCCAATCAAAATATCCGATGAAGCAGCAAAGGGATTTCTGGAGAAAATTAACCACTTAGAATATAAGGTCATTAAGGAATTAGAGCACGAACCAGAGAAAGCGTCTTTGTTTGATGTGATAATGTAGTCAGAAGGACATTGAAAAGTGTTAATGGAAGCTTTGGCAGGAACCTATGTCCGGAAGAGCCCGACTAAGGAGCAGTTCCAAAAATGGTGGGATATGTCATGGAGAATGACATGATCATGTTTTCTAAGAATGACATTCCTACCGAAGGAAGAGGACATAGAAAAGCTCTACATATAGTATTTTAATGTTGTGGTTTTGTTGTCGGAGGTGTACTGATAAATGGAGGTTCGACTTTGAATATTTGTCCTTCTGAGACCCTGGGAAGGTTGGGCATTGGCAAAGAAAGATTGTATAATAGTGGAATTGTCATCAGAGCTTTTATCTTGTTTAGCCTTGAGTTTTTCAACTAGATAAGCTTCACTTTTCAAGGCATTATCAAGATGTCTCTTAGCATTAAGAGCTTCAGGTTTGGCCTTTTCTAAAATTAAAAAAATCAGATTCTAACAAAGTATTTCTCTTAGAAATAGAATTATTGGTCTCAGTAATCCTATTATTTTCTTTAGTAAGAGATCTTAAACTAGCATGCAAGTTATAAATCTCTTTGGCCATTTCTTTAATGGTAGCATCACATTCATTTTTAGAAATTGAAGAGATATTTAAGTTATGTACCTTAGTTGTTGATGAGTTCTTTGATTCAGTTTCTCCTTCAGAATTGCTTAAGGATTTAACCATTAAAGCCAAATTTACAATCTCTTCCTCAACATCAGATTCATTTGAATCCACCCAGTCCTTGCCTTCAGCTATAAATTCCTTTCCCTTTTTCTTGAAAAGATCAAAGTACTTCTTTTTGTGATCTACTTGATCATCCTTGAAGTCTTTCTTCTTCTCAACTTTAGGCTTCTTCCATTCATTGGCAAAGTGACCAAACTCATTGCAGTTATAACACCTGATTTTTGATTTGTCAATCATGATTGATTGACTTGGCTTAACAGTAGTAGATGTTGATGAGTCTTTCCTGAACTTTCTCCCTCTTTGAAACCTCGGGTTTTTAAATTTCCTAGCAATGTAAGCCAGGCTTTCATCAATCTCATCTAGCTCCTCAGGTGTATAACTCCTAACTTCATTTTCTTCAGTCTCGCTGTCTTCTTCCTCATCATTGGAATCTTCTTTCTCAATGGAAACCTTCATATGTCCACCAAGCTTCTTTTTCTTTGGCTCTGCAATCAGTGCAACATATCTATCTTTGTAGTGTTGCTTATTTCACTACTGGATTTCCAACACATAGGTCTTCAAGTTTCCATATATCTCATCCATTGTTAGAAGACCTAGATCTTTGTTGGTTTCTCTGATTGCAATAATCTTTGGATCCCAATGTCTGGGAAGAGCTCTTAGAAATCTATGATTCACTTGAAGCACAGAATACTCCTGGTCATAGGTAGATAAATCATTAATTAATTGGATGAATCTCTCATATAGATCATCAAGAGATTCACCATCCTTGGCAGTAAACAACTTATATTGTTGAATCAGTAGGAGTTGCTTGTTTAGCTTGATTTGGTCATTCCATTCACATAGGACAGTGAGCTTGTCCCAAACCTCCTTAGATGTTTTGCACTTCATAACTTTGTATAGCATGCTGTTATCAAGTGTTGTGATAAGGATATCTCTGACCTTCTTATCCTTGGCGACCTCCTCCTTTTCTGATTGAGTAAATTCTTCTGGAGTTTTTGCTTCATATTTGTCTATTGCAATAACTCTATCAGAGGTAATGCCAGGTATAAGCTTCTTTATTTTTGGAGGACCTTTTTCAATAATCTCCAGGTATTGGTCATCTTTTGCATCAAGAAAACTTAAGATCCTTTGTCTACAATATGTATATTTATTGTAAATAAATTTGAATTTTTACAATTCTTTCTGGTAGTGATTACCAGTTGCAGACAATCTCTGTTTAAAATAACAGCTGCACTCTAGAAAAATGATTTCTAGTTTCTCTCAAGTTTATGAAAAGTTGCTACACTCAAGTTATGAAAAACTTGTTTCTCTATAAGTTTATTACAACTACTATATGATCTGAGATAAAATATATTCTTGTTGTTATCTCTCGATGTGTGATGTTATATCTCGATGTCTATTATCTCAGCTGCTCCATGTCTCTATTTGTAGACATAGCTTCCTTGTTCTCCAAGTTTCTTCAGTGAGTTGCCTCCAAAAATATCTCTGATATTCTTTGGTAATTGCAGCTCTGTCACATAACTTCTTTTTACATGACCTTCCTTACACACCCACCTGTTATGTAACATCTCTGGTGTATCAGCACACCAGCTCCCTCTTTTCCTCTTGGAGTTCCCATGATAAGTTATCTCTGCAGTGAATAACTTATCTCTATGAGCTTCCTAGTTTTTGATTGGACCAGCTTCCATATTTTCCTCCTTCAAGTTTCTATAAGTTATCTCTGTAGTTTTCACTCCGGTAGCTATATACGCATGCTAGTGTATAAGTATAACTTTTCTCCATATTAGTGTTCACACCTGCAGTGTATAACTTATCTCCTTGAAGCTTCTTTGGTAGCCAATCTCTCCTTATTAGACCACCATCTATATTTTAATTCCACTGCCTTTAAACTTGAGTTAGTGAATTTGTGAACTCAGCCATGTGTCATCCTATATGTCATGTTTAGTCTCTGATTATTTTATCCCCTGATAGACAGCCTCTGTTTATCAGTGGATATTTATCCCCTGACAAGCTGTTTTGTTCATCAGTGAATATTTATCCTCTGATGGGCAGTCTTTGGTACTGAGAAGTCCATCCCCTGATGAGAAAAAAACTATCTTCTGATGCTAAGACACTCATCCACTGACACTGAGAATCTCATCCCCTGATGCTGAGAAACTCATCCACTGATGCTGAGAAACTTATCCCCTAATGCCAAGAGATTTATCCCCTAATGCCCGAGCACTTTGGTGCTTCACATTTTATCCACTGATGCCCAAGCACTTTGACGCTAGTGTAAATGCCCCAACGACTTTGGCAATAAGTAATTTTGAGTTTGGCGATGCTGTTGATTTGCCCAACGACTTTGGCGATAGTCATTTTGAGTTTGGTGATGGTCAAATCTTCTCAAGGCTACTTTAATGCATTGGAGTGTATTTGTTTTATTCTCTAGTTGCTTTAAAATTATTCTCTGATGAACAAACACTTAGTCTCTGATGAACAAAAACTCAGTCTCCGATGACCAAAAACTCAGTCTCCGATGAACAAAAACTTAGTCTCCGATGACCAAAGACTTAGTCTCCGATGAACAAAAACTCAGTCTCCGATGAACAAAAACTTAGTTTCTAATGAACAAAGACTTAGTCTCTGATGAACGAAAACTTAGTCTTCGATGAACAAAACCTTAGTCTCCGATAGGCTAATTTTGTTTGACCAACTTTGACTTTTGTTGAACTCTCCAAATGCAGTCTTTGTAGTCTCTGATGCTTACCTGCAGTCTTTGATAGTAGTTTCTCATAGTGCACTACTGCAGGTACATGTACAATTACAAAATCTAACAATTGTAAGTTTATACATCATCATCAAATGCTATAATTCCTAACAGAAAATGTAGATGAAGTGAACTTGGAGATAACCCCATGTAAGCTAGAAGGGTTGAAGAACTGGACCATTAAACCACTACCTGTCATTGAGGCATCCCGGTACCTGGGGTGTTAAAGGGTTATGGGACATTTTTGTTTGCTTTTAAAATTTGTTTTGCTACATAACTTATTTACTTTATGTTTTGCTTAGAAAATGGACATCCACATACTAGAATGGAGTTAGTGGTCAAGAAAGTGCTTTAGAATCACCAAATTTTGGGATGCTTTTCATTTAATTATATGCTTGAATTATGATTAATTTCTGTAAACTAATTGTTATACTTTGACTTTATAAGGGAATCCTTTGTTGTGCTAAAAAGGTTACCTCTTTGCCAAAAATTGAAATCGATGATTATAATCAGAGCAACAGATTGAATTCCGAACTCACGGAAATCAAATTTGAAAAGCCTTTCGATAATGAAGAGTTTCCAGAAGAAATCAAAAGGATGTCTGAAGAAGTCCCCAAACCAAATCTAGACCAAATGGATCCTTACCTGACGATGTGAATCCGGTACAAAAAAAAAGGATACAATGAATGGCCATTCATTTCTTCCTAGATGGAGACGTGTTATATAAGAAGAATCCAGAAGCGGGGGTGCTAATTTGTCTAGAAAAAGGAGTGGCATTAAAGTTAATGGAAGAAGTCCATGGAGAAATTTGTGGACCACACATGAATGATGATATTTTAGCCAAGAAAATTATAAGAACAAGCCACTATTGGATCACTCTGAAGGCATATTGTGATAAACATGTCAGAAAATGTTATTAGTGCCAAATCCATGTCAATGCACTCCACACCCCGCCGACCGAGTTATATTGTATGGTTTCTCCTTGGTCGTTTGCAATGTGGGGTATGGATGTGATAAGCCCAATTACACCCAAAGGATCAAATGGACATCGTTTCATTTTTGTAGTCATCGACTACTTTACAAAGTGGGTGAAGGTAGCCTCTTCAACAAAGGTCACGAGGAGGTAATCTGCGCTTTTGTTCGAAATCATATTGTATGCAGGTACGGGAAACCCAAAGTAATAATGTCAGACAATGCGCGAAATTTGAACAATGATGTGATGTGACACCTATGTAAGTTGTTCAACATCAAACATCTTGACTCAGCTATTTACCGCCCAAAAATAAATGGAGCTGTGGAAGTTGCAAATAAGAATATAAAGAAGATCATTGAGAAGATGGTAGGTAGCCATAGAGGATGGCCTGATTTGTTACCTTTGGCATTATTGGCATATCGAACATCTGTTCGGACATCAACTGGGGCAATGCTGTATTCATTAGTATATGGAATGGAGGCAGTTCTTCCAATTGAAGTGGAAATTCTGTCACTACGGGTTTTGGTGGAATCAAACTTACCTGAGGTGGATTGGATCCAAGTTTGACATGACCATTTGGCATTGATTGATGAAAAAAGGATGCAAGCTGTTTATTATGGCCAATTGTATAGATAGAGGATTTCAAGGGCATACAACAAGAAGGTCCGACCCATGTCGTTTAAAGAGAATGATTTGGTGCTCAAAAGGATTCTATCTTGACAAGATGAGGCAAAAGGGAAATTCGCACCAAATTGGCAAGGACCGTTTGTGGTAAAGAAAGTCTTGTTAGGAGGAGCCCTCATTTTGCAAGAAATGGATGGTGAGATCTTTCCTCAACCCATAAAATTAGATATGGCAAAGAGATTTTATGCATAAATTATTTGATATTTGCAATGGGTAAAATGATGTTTGTTTATGGGGAATCAATTAGTCTCTTTACCTTTTCACACCTACTCTTCATCTGCCCAACCTTGTGCCTTTTTACCCTTTTGTTCGCCAAAAAGTTTTCTCCATAAAAAGCTTGCCTATACATCTATTACTGAAGAAAAAAAAAAGAAGAGAACAAAGGATTAAACAAGAACTACGTTTTGACTTGATCTCCTTCAAAGGGGTATGTAGGCATCTTGACTATGGCACGGTCCAAATCATGAAAGAAATATCCTTATGAGATCCAAACTTCAAATGAAAGACAAAATGTCTTGAATCATTTCCCCATTATCGGGGGAACATCTTTTCAAACCCATGGGAAATTAAGGGAAATCTAATCATAATTGATGGATCACCCCAAGATCAACCTTCCAACCAAAAAGTTTTATGTCTCCCAAATCATGTCACCTGATAAGTGAGTATTTGATTCCCTGAAAGCAAAAGTCGTGATATTCATCGAAATTCTCAAATTGTTTGTGTATAAGGAATCTTTATCAAGAAATTGATAGGATTGATACCATAAAGAAGCAGCATTGGTCATGTTTTTTAGAAACAATATCTATAAAGAAAATCAATGGAAAAAAATAAAAAAAGGCATAATCTGAGGGGCGTTGCGAAAACCCTAAAGGGCACAACAAGTAAGAATGTAGGGTCATGGCAAGATACAAAACTGTCGACCTACAGAAAACTAAATGGCAGGAAGTAAAAACCCATAAATGGGTGTTAGAAGTAAAAAAAGGTGCATGATAAAAAAAAAGGGAGCAATTGGTGAAATCCTATTCACAATGGATATGGGAGGAGTACAAATGGAGCACTGACTGGATGTCTGGGATATCCAGGAGAATGAAGTCGATCGAATCGAAGTCAAGAGAATCAGAGGATTTGATCAAATAACAAGACCCCAAAACATTGACCGAGGTATAATCATTGATTTTGATGGAGGCGAGGGGTGGCCATCCTAGACAACAAATATTGTGTTTCAGGTGGATAAATCCAACAAAATGGGTGGAACCGAGGAAGGACTCCCATGGATTTCTGTGAGGGTCATGACATAATTGGGATTAAATAGGGATCATCCTTATTCAAATCGCTTTTATTTCACTTTTATTTTGGGTAACATGCATTGGATTTTAGGCATTTTGTGGCACACCTCATTTTGCATTATTTACATGCATTTGGGTACAGCAAGTTTGTTTCAAGTCATCTTGCTACGCATATGATTTTGATACATTTGCAAATTTGATTTTTCAAAATTGCGGTATTCATAATCATTTTACTACGCCAATTATTGTCAATACCATCTTTTGGTTGCAAGCTACTCAGATCATTCAACTACGCAAATGATCTTGGGGCAATTTTGACCCTTTGTTTCAAGTCATCTTACTACACAGATGAGTTTGACACAATTTCAAAACTAATTTTTCAAAATTGCGGTCATCGTAATCATTTTATTACGCCAATGATTTTTGATACCATCTCTCGTTGCAAGTTGTCCGGATCATTCAACTACGCAAGTGACCTTGGGGCAGCTGTGTAACATTTTGTATCAAAACTACGCATATGATTTTGTTTTGGCTATTTGGTCATTACTATTCAACTACGCTAATGGTCTTGACATGATTTACTGCTTTGGGTGTTTGGGATTGTCTTACGACGCAGGTAATTTCAACACCATTTTAATTAGAGAGTTTGACTTGGCATTTATCAAAATCATTCAACTGCGTAAATGATTTTGATATAATGCGGTCTTGGAATAGTTTGGATCATTCAACTACACAAATGATCTCAACTTGTTTGATAATACAATGATCAAGTCTCGATCATTCAACTATGCAAGTGATCGTGATGAGATTCCTCAGGTTTTGGTGACTAGAAATCATTCTACTGTGCAAATGATTGCAGGTCTCGAAATCAAGAAGTAGAGGTGCCTACGTCTTTATCACAATCATTTTTACTATACAAAATGATCATGATAAAGAGGGGCAACTGTAGACACCTCAATTTTTTGTTTTTATTTTATTTATGTTTTTCCATGATGTAATAAAAATATAGACTGAGGCTTGTTAGATTTAATTTTGTGTCAAGTGTAGGGTTGACAGTTTCTCCTCTTTAAAGTGAATTGAGCTCATAACCGCAATCCCTGATAAACTAGGAATAGAGATGGATGAACAAAATGCCAAGGAAGCTTGCATCAAAGATCTACACATCTGAGGGTCTGGCCAAGGAGTTTGTCCAAGTTGTTTTTAAGGAAGAAAAATGCCTTATAAGCAACATAAAGACTAGAGATGTTACATTGTCTAGAGTCAGAAAAGACAATGTATACAAAACTGACTTCTGCTCAACAAAAGAAGGACAATACACATGCTTTTATAGCAAAGCAGTAGTAGATGAAAGTTTTCTATGACACAAGAAACTATCTCATCTAAACTTCAAGACAATCAATAGTTTGGTGAGAAAAGGATTAGTGACAGGAAGACCACAACTTAAATTTTCTCAAGATGGTCTCTGTGGATCTTGTCAGAAGGGAAAATAGAAGAAAATTTCCTTCAAAAGTAAAGAAACATGATCAATAATAAGAAAAAATCATCTAATACACATGAATTTATTTGGTCTTGTTAATGTGATGTGTATATCGAAGAAAAGGTATGCATTTGTAATTGGTGATGATTACTCATGATACGTGTAGACACCTTAATTTTTGATTTTTATTTTATATATGTTTTGCCTCGATGTAATAAAAATATGGAATGAGGCTTGTTGGATTTAATTTTGTGAAAGTGCAGGGTTGACAGTTTCTCCTCTTTGAAGTGAATTGAGCTCATAACCGCAGTCCCTGATAAACCAGGAATAGAGATGGATGAACAAAATGCCAAGGCAGCTTGCATCAAAGATCTACATATCCGAGGGTCTTGTCAAGGTGTTTGAGCTTGGTAAGAAGAAAAGTGTCCCCAAGCTTATCCTATAGTAATGCTTGTACAAAGCATTGGTTGGGAAATGCAACAAGAGCTATGGTGGCTTTAAAAGTGGACGAGATGTTAAGAAATGTGAAGCAAGGTAAGGTTGCGGTAGGAGCACCAGGGGATGCGTTCTTGACATCAGGGGATGCATTTCTCGACATTAGGGGATGCGTTTCTCGACGTCTAGGGCTAAATTACTCAACACTAAAGTCGTCTGGTAATCTGCACTAGCGCCAAAGTCTGGGCATCAGGAGATAAATTACTTAGCACCAAAGTCGTCAGTTAATCCACACTAGCGCCAAAGTTTGGGCATCAGGGGAGAAATTACTCATCACCAAAGTCATTGGGTAATCCACACTAGTGCCAAAGTCTGGGCATCAGGGGCTAAATTACTTAGCGCCAAAGTCGTCCGGTAATCCACACTAGTGCCAAAGTCTAGGCATCAGGGGATAACTTACTCAGCGCCAAAGTCGTCGGTTAATACACACTAGTGTCAAAGTCTGGGCATCAGAGGATAAATTACTCAATGCCAAAGTTGTCGGGAAATCCATCCTAATGCCAAAGTCTAGCATCAGGGGATGTTTCTCGGCATCAAGGGATAATTACACTGTTGGAGACTAGTGCATCAGGGGGTAATTACACTGTCGGAGACTCACACATCAGGGGGTAATTACACTGTCGGAGACTAGCGCATCAGGGGGTAATTACACTGTCGGAGACTAGCGCATCAGGGGGTAATTACACTGTCGGAGATTAGCGCATCAGGGGGTAATTACATTGTCAGAGACTAAAATTAGCCATCGGAGACTAATTTTATCCCATCGCAGACTAATTTGCAGAAATGGCACAGTGATAGATAATGTCATTTTAAAAGATTTAAAATCATCACAGGATGTTATCCTCCCAAAATGCATTATATCTTAAAGGGATGATGTCCTGTGTTGGCAAGAGAAAGCTCAAAACAATCCTTATCACTTACCTGCAGAGCTAAACTACCAAAGACTAAGTGATTTGCTCATCAACGACTAAGGATTCGCCCATCGGAGACTAAGCTCTGATTCATCAGAGACTAGAGAATTAACTCATCAAAGACTAAGCTTTGACTCATCAAAGACTAAGAAAATTGTCGCATCAGAGATTGTTTGCTTAAGGTTACAAGAACCCATCACCACACCAAAGATAAAATGGTCATCAGAGATTGAAGGTGACACATGGGATGACACACAACTGACTCCAGCAATCCAATAAATCAGCAAAAGCTAAAAAATAAAAAAACAATGAAAGAGGGTGGTCCAATAGGAAGAAACCAGCCGCAATGGATGTCACATAGCAGTTTTGGCATACAAGAAAGGCTTTCTGAAAAATGGAAGCTAGGTGACAGAGCTACAATAACCGAGAAATATCAAAAATATCTTGAGAAATAGCTTGTGGATGAAGTCTGGAGGATAAAGGAGTTAGGCCTATAAATAGAGACCCCAAGCAACAAAGAAGTGGATCGACGGAGAAAAAAATCGAAAAAAACCTAAAAAGAAAAGAGAAGACCTCGAGAGAATTTCGACACCTTTTTCTTTAAAGTTAAGCTTGAGAAAGAGAGGCTTTATTTCCTCACACCAGAAGTTATCCCTGTAACTTCTTGTTCTACATCAATGCAATAGATGTTTTACTTATAACTGTTTATTTATCTCGCCCTTTGATTTCCCATCATTTTGCTTTGATCAAGGTTAGTTCATATTTCTACAATAGGGTGATTTCCAGTCAAGAATAGTTGCGTCCATAGCTACTTTTATTTGGAAACATCTTTATATTTAATCTATTATGTTGATTCACCCCTGCTTATATTACTCTTGCTTAAAGAATTATATTTAACTGATATAATAAATGATGATATAATATAGTCCTTGCTTATATGATGTAAAAGGACATAGAAAATTATCCAACTTCTTAGGTGGATATATTCTGCTAGTTAAGCAAGAATTTTGAACACAAATGTAGACTCTGCATCTGGAAGGATGCTGAAGATGTGAATAAAATTTCAAGGACAGTCCTGCTTAGAATGGAAATAAGCAAGGACTGACATAGCGAGATCCCTTACCTTGATCGAAGCAAGAATGTTAGAAAAAGACTCTAACTTTTGTCCTGCTTACTTAACTCCTAGAGGGTTTTTCAAAAAGCACAATAAGACAAAATAACGACTATCGTTTTGAACTAAGCAAGGAACAACTATAAAGGTACAAGTCATTCTCAAGACAATACAACTACAACGGATCTATTTCAAAATTCTCAACGAATAGATTCTTGTAGTATAAATAAAAGTCATAAATTTCATTTATGAGATTTGAACAACCAAGAAATTGCTCTGACAATCTGACATCCAAAAAGATCAGCAAGACACAATCTTTTACTTGAACAAGTGTTATCTCATTTTGTTAGAACTAAATAAGCTCAAGGGTTTGTAGAGGGGGGGTTGAATACAAACACTCAAAACTTTTTGCTCTTAAAAAAACTTGTTAAGCACTATTAGAAATAGCTACAAGATCAGAAAAACTATGGTGAATATTAAGATGAAGACACAAGCATTCAAGTTAAAATTGTTGTGTTAAAACTTGATGTTTTTTTGGAAATCTGTTTAATCACAAATGTGATTAATTAGCAACAATCTGTAATAATGAATTACAGCTTCTATTTCACACACACTAGCTTCTTATTTTTTTTGAATATTTCTCTCAAGATATATTACAAAGCTTCTTTCTCTAGTGTCTGTATGCTTCTCTTTCTTTTTTCTTTTTTTTTGGTTGATCCGTTGGATATCTTCTTAATTTAATGAGAACTCTTTTGCATATATATTGAAGATCAGTTGTTGAACCCATGTGCTTAGATGTGCTGCTTTTTCAACTTGGCCACAAATATGTCACATCAATGTCCTTTGGGAATGGTGTGTTAGACTGCTGATGACTTTTGTTGCTTCTTTCTCATCCCTTGATCTTTGAGCATTTAATGATCGAGATTTTTTATTGGATCACAAAACTTCAAGAAATATCTTTCTAGTTATATCTCTTGCTTCTATGACAAGCTTCAATGATTCCTGTGTAAGACCTGATGACGAGTGAATGCAGTCATAACTATCCCTGATAACAAGCCCTGATGTGGACTTGATCAGTGCTTCTGGATCCCCTGATGACACGTCCTGTTTAAGACTTGATCAGTGTTTCATGCTTCACTTGAGTTAATCTCTTGTTGTAGATTTACCCAAGTGCTTCTTGATCCTCTGATGTTAAGACTTATTGCATCCACTAATGCTGTTAGGTTTTAGAACATTTGATGATGATTGTCTTTAGATTACTTAGAGTACAAATGTATAGAAAGTATTAATAAGTAACACTGAAGTTTTGTAGCTAGCAGTTATCTCTTTGTTTGTAATTTATTCATTATTTGTAAAGAGATAAAATTATTTCATATTTGTAAGTAACTGCTGGAATGATGTATCGAAGCTTCAGAAAGTCAAGATGTGTATTTGATCCGTTAGAGTTTGCAAAAAGGCTTATCGGGGACTAGGAGAATTGGTCAGGGACTAAAAAGATCTTATCTGTCGGAGACTAGTTTTGCCTATCGGAGACTAAGACTTAAGTCATCAGAGATTAAGTCTAAAAGAGTCGGAGACTAAAGCTTACGTCATCGGAGACTAAAGTTAAAAGCATCAGAGACTAAGCTGACGTCATCAGAGACTAAGCCTTAACGTGTCAGAGACTAAACAATTCTATCGGAGACTACACAAGCTGATATCATCAGGGACTAATTGCACCGGAGACTAGGAATGACGTCACCAGAGACTAAAGATGAAGCATCAGGAACTAATCGTGATTTATTTCTTGAAAGATACAGAGTTCGAATTAAAAAGGAATGTCTTCCTTGTAAAGTAAAATATTATTGAAGACGTAGCTGGTAAGGAAACTAACCAGAAATCTGTTCCTATCAAAAAGGAAAGATTGTATTTGATTCGAATAAGGAAGCTGAATTTTGTTCAGAATAGGAACTGAGTCAATAGTAAATCAGTTGCTAGAGAAGCTGTAATTAGGTTTTACAGAGAATTGTAACTTCGAAGCTGTATAGGTTTTTCATAGTTTTGTATCTTTTCCTATACAGAATAGAAAAGAAGCTGACGATTACATTATTGTAATTGTTAGGATTTGTATTCAATTGTAAATCAATAAAGCAATTGTTTATAAATTGATTCGTGTTCTTGTTCTTTATATTCCGCAAGAAAAGTTAATTTCTTACAGAACAAGTAATTCGAAAAGATTTTAAAGAACTTGTATTCAACCCCCCCTTCTTCAAGTTCTCGGCATCTCACTGGGAAAACAATTGGTATCAGAGCATGTAATTGAATTTATTCAATTAATACGTTCGAAGAGATGGCCAATGATGAAGCAAGCAGCTCTAGCATACTGACGTATGCGGGAAGTCGTGATGGTGGTACTAGAATTCCCATACTTAAAAGAGAAGAATATCCTATGTGGAAGCAAAAGATGTATATACACTTAAGAGCAACTAATCCAGATTACATTGATAGGATTGAGAAGGGTCCTTATCTACCCAGGAAATTTATTCCTGCTAAAACTGTCGAAGGATCTGTTGTTGCAGAACACTTTGAACTTGCTCCAGAAAGTGATTATACGAATGAAGACAAGTTGCAAGTGTTAAAGGATGCTAAGGTAATGAACATACTTTATAATGGAATTGATAAAAATATGTTCACAAGCATCATAAATTGCACTACATCAAATCAAATCTGGGACACCATCAAAGTTCTGTGTGAAGGGACTGACCAAGTCCGAAAGAACAAAAGATCATTGTTAACACAACAATATGAGTTCTTTCAAGCAAAGCCTGGTGAACCAATAACGTTAATATATGATAGGTTCAACACTTTGCTCAACGACTTGAAAATACTTTGGAAGTCCTATGATAATGAGGATGTCAATACTAAGTTCATGAGATCTCTCCCACCAAGTTGGGATCCAAAGACAACGGCAATAAGAGAGGCTCATGACTTGGATATCCTCACACTGGACAGGCTCTACGGGAATTTAAAGACCTATGAACTTGAAGTAGAGCAACGACAACGCATGCATGGCAAGGATAGAGGAGCTGCGTTGATGGTTGAGACAAGTAAGTCTCAAGAGAAGCTTGATGATTAATCTTCTAGTACTAGCTCAACTAATCAAGAAGATGAACTGGATTCTGATGACGACATGGATGAATTCCTGGCGTTTATGGTCAAACAGTTCAAGAAATTTAGAGCAAGCAGGAAAGGAAGAAAATCATCAAGGAAACCTAACCCTAAACGTGAAGGTCAAAAAGTCACCTTCGACTTAAAAAAGATAAGATGCTACAACTTTGATGGGTTAGGGCACTTTGCCAATGAATGCAGGAAGCCTAGATCTAGTGACAGATCTAAGGATGAAAAATCAAGGAAAGACTTTGCTGACAAGAAAGTTAAATCCAAGAGCAAAGCCTTGATTACTGAGGGAAAAGATTGGATTGACAGCGACTCTGATGAAGAAGTTGTCAACTTTGCCCTAATGGCTCGTAGTGACGAGTCAAGTGATTCTACAAAGGTATGTGATGCAAATCAGAATCTTAATGTGCTTAATTTACTTGATACATCTAGCATTGAAAGCATACAAAAAGATATGTCTGATTTGCATGTCAGTTTTAGGTCTTTAATTATTGAACATACCAATGTAAAAGAATCACGTGACAACCTCTTGAAAAGAAACAAGTTTCTTGAAGAAAGATTGGCACAATTTGACACTATCAAGTCTGATTTAAACAAAGCTCATCACATGATTGATGCTTTGAAAAAGAGGGAATATTACTTAGTAGAGCAACTTGAAAGTGCTCAAGCTAAGATTAAACAGTGGAACACTTCCTCTAAAAAGTTAACAGACTTGGTAGAGTGTCAAACAATAGGTCAAAAATCTGGACTAGGTTATGATGAAAATCTAGACAAGAGTTCAGATTTAAATGATCTATTCGAAGCTGCAAACTCCTCAATTAGCAAGCCAAATTTTAAAAGAATTAATTTTGTTTCTCCTGTTTTTGAACCTAAATTTATTAACACTCAAGATCAACAATTCATTGCAAAAATAGAAAGTGAACAAAAGACAGTGAATGTTGTTGATAAGAGTGAAACAAAAAGATTAAATATTGGGTTCATGACAAAGACATAACTAAATAAAAAACTGGAGAATCTTCCAGACAAAAAGGCTGAAAAATTGGTGGAGTTAAGCAGAAAGAAGAAAACTAGGAATGGAAAGATAGGCATTAATAAACATACAAATTATGCTAGAATGCCTGATGCTCCTAGAAAGACATGTCATGTATGTGGTAACCCCAACCACATAGCCATAAACTGTAGGAGCAAAAAGGTTAGAACATCTTTGCATTAAAACTGAAAATTCTAAGCTTGGTAGTCTCTCACAAACAAGTAGCAAGACTAATGATTGTCCTATTAAAGTTAAAACTATTAAAAGACAATCAACTCAATCTGAGTCAAGTCTTGAGTCTACAAATAGTGAGAAAGAACCCAAGAAAGTCTGGGTTCCAAAAATCTCAAACTAGTTACTCTCTACTGTGCAGGGCAAAAAGAAGAAATCATGGTACTTGGACAGTGGCTGTTCAAGGCACATGACTGGAGATAAGACCCTGCTAAGACAGTATGAAGAGAAAAGTGGCCCAAAAGTCACTTTTGGAGATGATAGCAAAGGCCATACAAGGGGATATGGTAGTGTTGAACATGGAGATGTCATCTTCATAGAAGTAGCACTAGTTGACGACTTAAAGCACAATTTACTTAGTGTGACTCAACTATGTGATAAAGGATTCCATGTCATCTTTAAAGAAGACCTATGCCAGGTGTGTGACAAGGAATTTGGGAATGTGATATTGACTAGAAAAAGAAAAGGAAATTTGTATATTGCAAATCTTATTTCTTTTACTGATCAAATCACATGTCTGTATAGCAAAGCTTCAACTGATGAAAGTTGGCTTTGGCATAAGAAGCTTTCCCACTTAATTTTCAAGAACATCAACAAGCTTGTGAGGAAAGGATTGGTAGCTGGCATTCCACAATTAGAATTTACACAAGAAGGATTATGTGATGCATGCCAGAAAGGGAAACAAAAAAGTGTATCATTCAAGAGTAAACCAGCAACATCAATCACTGACCCGCTACAATTGTTACATATGGATTTATTTGGTCAAGTGAATGTGATGTCTATCTTAAGAAATAGATATGCACTGGTTATTGTGGATGATCACACGTGGTATACTTGGGTAAAATACCTCTTTACAAAAGATGAAGCTGCTTAGTTGATAATTGATCATATCAAGAAGATAGAAACTGAGTCAGGAAAAACAGTAAAGGTTATAAAGAGCGATAGAGGAACAGAATTCAAGAATTCCCAAGTACTTGAATTCTGCACTGAAAAAGGAATAACACATCAATTCTCAACTCCAAGAACCCCTCAACAAAATGGAGTTGTTGAGAGGAAAAATAGAACCCTTATTGAAGCAGCAAGGACTATGTTACAAGAGGCTAAGCTTCCCATATATTTTTGGGAGGAAGCTATAAGCACTGCTTGCTTTACATAGAATAGATCCTTGATAAACAAAGCATACAACAAAACACCTTACGAGTTAATGACTGGGAGAAAACCAACTCTCAAGTTCTTACATGTGTTTGGTTGTAAATGCTTTGTACTGAGAGATTCATCAGAGTCAAGAGGAAAGTTTGACAATAAATCTGATGAAGCAATCTTCTTAGGTTATTCTCTGTCAAGTAAAGCATACAACGTATATAATCTAAGAACAAAAATCATTGTGGAATCAATACAAGTCGTGTTTGATGATAAAAAGATTCCAGGAATGATTGGACAAGGATTGCATGAACCTATCAGTTTTGAGAATGAATTGGATGCATGTGAATATCCATCAGAGACTGCTTAACAACTCCAAGATAATAATGATCCCTACTTAGTTGAGGGGGAGCTAACAGTTGTGCATGAAGTGCCAAGATCTAATAATTTATAAGAGAATAGATTATTAGATGAAACTCAAGAGACTGGTGACATTAGTAATCCTTTGGAGACTAATGTTTCACCAGAGACTAGAGTCACTGATGCACAATCTGAAACTACAGTGACACCGGAGCAAATAGAAATAAACAGCTCATGGGGAGCTGATAATGCAGGAGTCAATGGTTTAGGGGGAGCAGTCTCTGATCATGAAGCTAGAATGGATAACACCAATCTAGACAATAAAGCCTCAACTTCAAGATCAAATCTTCCACGTGCAATTCCATGGTTAAGAGACCACACGCCAAATTTGATAATTGGAAGTTTAGAGGATGGAGTCAAGACTAGAACTGCAACTCAAAATGAATGTTTATATCTCAGTTTTCTTTCAAAGATTGAGCCAAAGAAAATTAAGGAAGCACTTCAAGATCCTGACTAGATAATTGCTATGCAAAAGGAGTTAAACCAATTCACTCGAAACAAAGTCTGGAGACTGGTATCCAAACCAAGGAATAGATCAATAATTGGTGCCAAGTGGGTCTTTAGAAATAAATTGGATGAAGCTGGTACAATTACAAGGAACAAAGCAAGACTGGTTGCAAAAGGATATTCTCAAGAAGAAGGAATAGAATATGATGAGACTTTTGCACCAGTAGCAAGACTTGAAGCTATAAGAATCTCCATGGCATATGCAGCCTACAAGAACTTCAAGGTGTACCAGATGGATGTCAAAAGTGCTTACTTGAATGGAAAATTGGAAGATGAAGTCTATGTCTGCCAACCCCCAGGTTTTGTGGACTCCAAATTTCCAAATCATGTCTACAGGTTAGACAAAGCACTTTATGGCTTAAAACAAGCACGAAGAGCCTGGTATGATACTCTATCTCAATTTTTGCTTGAAAATAAATTTGTTAGAGGTATCATAGATAAAACCTTATTTTATAGAAAGTAAGGCTCAGACATAATATTGGTGCAAATATATGTAGATGATATTATATTTGGATCTACAAATGAAAAACTTTGTGAAAAATTTTCAAAACTTATGCAGTCTAGATATGAAATGAGTATGATGGGAGAATTAACATTTTTCTTAGGTTTGCAAATAAAACAATCAACTGATGGAATATTTATCAGTCAGTCCAACTATATCAAAGACTTATTGAGAAAATATGATTTGGTTGATTATGCATATGCAAAAACACCCATGCCTACTGCCACTAAGCTAGATAAAGATTTAAAAGGAAAGAAAATTGATATTACTAGCTATAGAGGCATGATAGGCTCTCTTTTGTATCTAACTGCAAGTAGACCAGATATAATGTTTGCTACATGTTTATGTGCTAGATTTCAAGCTGACCCTAGAGAGTCACATTTGATTGCTGTAAAAAGAATTCTCAGATATCTAAAGGGTACCCCAAACCTTGGTTTATGGTATCCCAAAGAATTTGATTTTAAACTAATCGGTTATTCAGATGCTGACTATGCAGGTTGCAAGCTTGATAGGAAAAGCACAAGTGGAAGCTGGCAACTTCTTGGAGGCAGACTTGTTTCTTGGTTCAGCAAGAAACAAAATTCAGTTTCTACTTCAACAGCAGAAGCTGAATACATTGCAGCTGGGAGTTGCTGTGCTCAAATTCTATGGATCAAGAATCAACTCCTAGACTATGGTATGTCATTATCCAA
>CM025786.1:53365259-53403663 GCA_014636745.2 Centella asiatica | reverse complement strand
ATTACATTGATAGGATTGAGAAGGGTCCTTATCTACCCAGGAAATTTATTCCTGCTAAAACTGTCGAAGGATCTGTTGTTGCAGAACACTTTGAACTTGCTCCAGAAAGTGATTATACGAATGAAGACAAGTTGCAAGTGTTAAAGGATGCTAAGGTAATGAACATACTTTATAATGGAATTGATAAAAATATGTTCACAAGCATCATAAATTGCACTACATCAAATCAAATCTGGGACACCATCAAAGTTCTGTGTGAAGGGACTGACCAAGTCCGAAAGAACAAAAGATCATTGTTAACACAACAATATGAGTTCTTTCAAGCAAAGCCTGGTGAACCAATAACGTTAATATATGATAGGTTCAACACTTTGCTCAACGACTTGAAAATACTTTGGAAGTCCTATGATAATGAGGATGTCAATACTAAGTTCATGAGATCTCTCCCACCAAGTTGGGATCCAAAGACAACGGCAATAAGAGAGGCTCATGACTTGGATATCCTCACACTGGACAGGCTCTACGGGAATTTAAAGACCTATGAACTTGAAGTAGAGCAACGACAACGCATGCATGGCAAGGATAGAGGAGCTGCGTTGATGGTTGAGACAAGTAAGTCTCAAGAGAAGCTTGATGATTAATCTTCTAGTACTAGCTCAACTAATCAAGAAGATGAACTGGATTCTGATGACGACATGGATGAATTCCTGGCGTTTATGGTCAAACAGTTCAAGAAATTTAGAGCAAGCAGGAAAGGAAGAAAATCATCAAGGAAACCTAACCCTAAACGTGAAGGTCAAAAAGTCACCTTCGACTTAAAAAAGATAAGATGCTACAACTTTGATGGGTTAGGGCACTTTGCCAATGAATGCAGGAAGCCTAGATCTAGTGACAGATCTAAGGATGAAAAATCAAGGAAAGACTTTGCTGACAAGAAAGTTAAATCCAAGAGCAAAGCCTTGATTACTGAGGGAAAAGATTGGATTGACAGCGACTCTGATGAAGAAGTTGTCAACTTTGCCCTAATGGCTCGTAGTGACGAGTCAAGTGATTCTACAAAGGTATGTGATGCAAATCAGAATCTTAATGTGCTTAATTTACTTGATACATCTAGCATTGAAAGCATACAAAAAGATATGTCTGATTTGCATGTCAGTTTTAGGTCTTTAATTATTGAACATACCAATGTAAAAGAATCACGTGACAACCTCTTGAAAAGAAACAAGTTTCTTGAAGAAAGATTGGCACAATTTGACACTATCAAGTCTGATTTAAACAAAGCTCATCACATGATTGATGCTTTGAAAAAGAGGGAATATTACTTAGTAGAGCAACTTGAAAGTGCTCAAGCTAAGATTAAACAGTGGAACACTTCCTCTAAAAAGTTAACAGACTTGGTAGAGTGTCAAACAATAGGTCAAAAATCTGGACTAGGTTATGATGAAAATCTAGACAAGAGTTCAGATTTAAATGATCTATTCGAAGCTGCAAACTCCTCAATTAGCAAGCCAAATTTTAAAAGAATTAATTTTGTTTCTCCTGTTTTTGAACCTAAATTTATTAACACTCAAGATCAACAATTCATTGCAAAAATAGAAAGTGAACAAAAGACAGTGAATGTTGTTGATAAGAGTGAAACAAAAAGATTAAATATTGGGTTCATGACAAAGACATAACTAAATAAAAAACTGGAGAATCTTCCAGACAAAAAGGCTGAAAAATTGGTGGAGTTAAGCAGAAAGAAGAAAACTAGGAATGGAAAGATAGGCATTAATAAACATACAAATTATGCTAGAATGCCTGATGCTCCTAGAAAGACATGTCATGTATGTGGTAACCCCAACCACATAGCCATAAACTGTAGGAGCAAAAAGGTTAGAACATCTTTGCATTAAAACTGAAAATTCTAAGCTTGGTAGTCTCTCACAAACAAGTAGCAAGACTAATGATTGTCCTATTAAAGTTAAAACTATTAAAAGACAATCAACTCAATCTGAGTCAAGTCTTGAGTCTACAAATAGTGAGAAAGAACCCAAGAAAGTCTGGGTTCCAAAAATCTCAAACTAGTTACTCTCTACTGTGCAGGGCAAAAAGAAGAAATCATGGTACTTGGACAGTGGCTGTTCAAGGCACATGACTGGAGATAAGACCCTGCTAAGACAGTATGAAGAGAAAAGTGGCCCAAAAGTCACTTTTGGAGATGATAGCAAAGGCCATACAAGGGGATATGGTAGTGTTGAACATGGAGATGTCATCTTCATAGAAGTAGCACTAGTTGACGACTTAAAGCACAATTTACTTAGTGTGACTCAACTATGTGATAAAGGATTCCATGTCATCTTTAAAGAAGACCTATGCCAGGTGTGTGACAAGGAATTTGGGAATGTGATATTGACTAGAAAAAGAAAAGGAAATTTGTATATTGCAAATCTTATTTCTTTTACTGATCAAATCACATGTCTGTATAGCAAAGCTTCAACTGATGAAAGTTGGCTTTGGCATAAGAAGCTTTCCCACTTAATTTTCAAGAACATCAACAAGCTTGTGAGGAAAGGATTGGTAGCTGGCATTCCACAATTAGAATTTACACAAGAAGGATTATGTGATGCATGCCAGAAAGGGAAACAAAAAAGTGTATCATTCAAGAGTAAACCAGCAACATCAATCACTGACCCGCTACAATTGTTACATATGGATTTATTTGGTCAAGTGAATGTGATGTCTATCTTAAGAAATAGATATGCACTGGTTATTGTGGATGATCACACGTGGTATACTTGGGTAAAATACCTCTTTACAAAAGATGAAGCTGCTTAGTTGATAATTGATCATATCAAGAAGATAGAAACTGAGTCAGGAAAAACAGTAAAGGTTATAAAGAGCGATAGAGGAACAGAATTCAAGAATTCCCAAGTACTTGAATTCTGCACTGAAAAAGGAATAACACATCAATTCTCAACTCCAAGAACCCCTCAACAAAATGGAGTTGTTGAGAGGAAAAATAGAACCCTTATTGAAGCAGCAAGGACTATGTTACAAGAGGCTAAGCTTCCCATATATTTTTGGGAGGAAGCTATAAGCACTGCTTGCTTTACATAGAATAGATCCTTGATAAACAAAGCATACAACAAAACACCTTACGAGTTAATGACTGGGAGAAAACCAACTCTCAAGTTCTTACATGTGTTTGGTTGTAAATGCTTTGTACTGAGAGATTCATCAGAGTCAAGAGGAAAGTTTGACAATAAATCTGATGAAGCAATCTTCTTAGGTTATTCTCTGTCAAGTAAAGCATACAACGTATATAATCTAAGAACAAAAATCATTGTGGAATCAATACAAGTCGTGTTTGATGATAAAAAGATTCCAGGAATGATTGGACAAGGATTGCATGAACCTATCAGTTTTGAGAATGAATTGGATGCATGTGAATATCCATCAGAGACTGCTTAACAACTCCAAGATAATAATGATCCCTACTTAGTTGAGGGGGAGCTAACAGTTGTGCATGAAGTGCCAAGATCTAATAATTTATAAGAGAATAGATTATTAGATGAAACTCAAGAGACTGGTGACATTAGTAATCCTTTGGAGACTAATGTTTCACCAGAGACTAGAGTCACTGATGCACAATCTGAAACTACAGTGACACCGGAGCAAATAGAAATAAACAGCTCATGGGGAGCTGATAATGCAGGAGTCAATGGTTTAGGGGGAGCAGTCTCTGATCATGAAGCTAGAATGGATAACACCAATCTAGACAATAAAGCCTCAACTTCAAGATCAAATCTTCCACGTGCAATTCCATGGTTAAGAGACCACACGCCAAATTTGATAATTGGAAGTTTAGAGGATGGAGTCAAGACTAGAACTGCAACTCAAAATGAATGTTTATATCTCAGTTTTCTTTCAAAGATTGAGCCAAAGAAAATTAAGGAAGCACTTCAAGATCCTGACTAGATAATTGCTATGCAAAAGGAGTTAAACCAATTCACTCGAAACAAAGTCTGGAGACTGGTATCCAAACCAAGGAATAGATCAATAATTGGTGCCAAGTGGGTCTTTAGAAATAAATTGGATGAAGCTGGTACAATTACAAGGAACAAAGCAAGACTGGTTGCAAAAGGATATTCTCAAGAAGAAGGAATAGAATATGATGAGACTTTTGCACCAGTAGCAAGACTTGAAGCTATAAGAATCTCCATGGCATATGCAGCCTACAAGAACTTCAAGGTGTACCAGATGGATGTCAAAAGTGCTTACTTGAATGGAAAATTGGAAGATGAAGTCTATGTCTGCCAACCCCCAGGTTTTGTGGACTCCAAATTTCCAAATCATGTCTACAGGTTAGACAAAGCACTTTATGGCTTAAAACAAGCACGAAGAGCCTGGTATGATACTCTATCTCAATTTTTGCTTGAAAATAAATTTGTTAGAGGTATCATAGATAAAACCTTATTTTATAGAAAGTAAGGCTCAGACATAATATTGGTGCAAATATATGTAGATGATATTATATTTGGATCTACAAATGAAAAACTTTGTGAAAAATTTTCAAAACTTATGCAGTCTAGATATGAAATGAGTATGATGGGAGAATTAACATTTTTCTTAGGTTTGCAAATAAAACAATCAACTGATGGAATATTTATCAGTCAGTCCAACTATATCAAAGACTTATTGAGAAAATATGATTTGGTTGATTATGCATATGCAAAAACACCCATGCCTACTGCCACTAAGCTAGATAAAGATTTAAAAGGAAAGAAAATTGATATTACTAGCTATAGAGGCATGATAGGCTCTCTTTTGTATCTAACTGCAAGTAGACCAGATATAATGTTTGCTACATGTTTATGTGCTAGATTTCAAGCTGACCCTAGAGAGTCACATTTGATTGCTGTAAAAAGAATTCTCAGATATCTAAAGGGTACCCCAAACCTTGGTTTATGGTATCCCAAAGAATTTGATTTTAAACTAATCGGTTATTCAGATGCTGACTATGCAGGTTGCAAGCTTGATAGGAAAAGCACAAGTGGAAGCTGGCAACTTCTTGGAGGCAGACTTGTTTCTTGGTTCAGCAAGAAACAAAATTCAGTTTCTACTTCAACAGCAGAAGCTGAATACATTGCAGCTGGGAGTTGCTGTGCTCAAATTCTATGGATCAAGAATCAACTCCTAGACTATGGTATGTCATTATCCAAAATTCCTATCTTTTGTGATAATACTAGTGCCATAGCAATAATAGAAAATCCAGTGCAACATTCAAGAACAAAACACATAGATATTCGATATCACTTCATAAGAGAACATGTAAGTGAAGGTAATATCGAATTACACTGGGTAAAACTGATAAACAACTTGCAGACATATTCACAAAACCTTTAGATAAATCTACCTTTTCTAGATTAGTTTCTGAATTAGGAATGTTGAATTATGCCTCTAAAAATTGATTAATTTTTGAAAACAAGTTGTTTAGTTGTATGAAGCTAGAATTTAATTTCTGGAATGTAGCTGTTTTTTATTAAACAAAATTTTAGAAGCTAGAATTTAATTTCTGGAATGTAGCTGTTTTTTATTAAACAGAAATTTAGAAGCTAGAATTTAATTTCTGGAATGTAGCTGTTTTTATTAGAGCTACGAGCTAGAGATCTACTCGTTATAGTTAGCTGAACAACAGAATTTTAGGAGCTAGAATTTTAATTCTGGAAAAATTTGATGAAATGAATAATCAAATGGTTGATTATTGAATAATATGAGCTAGAGTGAGTAAGAGACTATTTTAGTCCTTGATAGTTGTTTTTAATTAGTTCCCGACTAAATTAAAAAATTGAACTATCGGAGACTAACTAGTCCCCGATAGTTAAGACTATCGGAGACTAACTAGTCCCCGATAGTCAACACTATCCGAGACTACCTTAGTCCCCGATAGTCAACACTATCCGAGACTACCTTAGTCCCCGATAGTCAACACTATCAGAGACTACCTTAGTCCCCGATAGTCAACACTATCAGAGACTACCTTAGTCCCGATAGTCAACACTATCAGAGACTACCTTAGTCCCCGATAGTCAACACTATCAGAGACTACCTTAGTCCCCGATAGTCAACACTATCAGAGACTACCTTAGTCCCCGATAGTCAACACTATCAGAGACTACCTTAGTCCCCGATAGTCAACTCTATCAGAGACTAACTAGTCCCCGATAGTTAATACTATCAGAGACTACCTTAGTCCCCGATAGTCAACACTATCAGAGACTACCTTAGTCCCCGATAGTTAATACTATCAGAGACTAATCTTCTTCTAGTTTCTTACAAGTGAACTTATCAGAGATTAGGGCAATCTCCGATCGAGGGTAATATGGTAGTTATCCCTCCCACGATCAAAAACGGTTCACTACCCTTAAGAATTGCAAACGTTTCAAACAATTTGATAAAACAAATTTCAAACATCTTTGCAATTACAAACACTCAAGCTCTGAAATTATTTTCTCTCTGCAAATACTCTGCAATTTAACCCTTTTTCAAGTTTTCTTCAAAAGTTCACAGATCTCTGAAAATGGCCGCTAAAACAATTCTATTCAAGTTTGGAGACTTTGATATCATCAAGACAAACCATGCAGGGGTGACTGATAAGCATGTCTTTGAAGCACAGTACCACCCCTTTGTGGATTTCCTTTAACACTCCAGTCTTTCGTATGCCATTTACGAAGCCCCCATCCAAGCCGCTGAGGTTATCACGACTATCTGGTCCACTGCTACCATCCAGGGTGAGAAAACTGCCTCCCTTGTGGTAAATTTCAGGTATGCAAACTCTGTTTATAATATAGATCATACCGTAGTTAATAATGCTTTACACTTGCCAATTTATGAAAACTTTGACTCACTTGCTTCTGATGAAGAAATTGTTTCAATGTTTAAAAATTTACATTATTCTGCTAAAATTAGTTCTGTTGGGTCTATCACACGACCCCATCTTAGGCAAGAGTGGTCACTATTTTTTAACATAATAACGAAAGCATTTTCTACTAAGTGCAGTGGCTATGATGCTATCACTACACTCACACAACAAATCACTTTTAGTATGTTGTATGATAGGCATATTAACATTGGGCTCTTAATTCTGCAAAATCTTTTGATAAAACTTAAAACCAGTAAAAATAAAATTTATTATTCTAGGTTTTTGATGATGATTGTTAAATATCTAATCCCTAACCTTGATATTACTGGATTGCAAGTTTTACCAACTGTTTTGCAGAGTAAAAGAATATTTACAGATATGAAGCATAAATCTGCAAAGGTAATAGTTCCTTTATTTTTTTCCTCCTGTCATGAGATCTATTCTCATTGACAGGCTTCCAAATCTTTATTCTTTGCAATTTTTTGAGGATATTAAACGTCAAAACCCCATTAATCCTCCAACCACTTCATAACAACTGTCTATAGCCCCCTCCACAGTCTCTCAATAGATTGTAGTTGTAAAACCAAAGACAATCACAAAACTCCCAATTAAAAGAAAAATAATTGAGGGAGCAAGTGAGGATGAGGGAGAACCAGAAGCTGAAGTTCCACTTCAGAGAAAGAAGAGAGTTATAACCCTTAGCCAAGCCCAATCCAGTGCTTCTCAAAAAGCATTGGAGGTTATAAGGACAAACATTGAACTGTCACCATCCTCCCAAAAGGATGTTGACATTGAAGAAAGTTTCTAACCAGGAACATACTGTACAGAGTCTGCACAACCTCTTGTTCACCAACAAGAGGAAACCCAAAGAGAGATAATAAAAGAAAAGAGTGACACAAGGAGTGCACACACAGAGTCATCATTTGATGTTCCTCAATTTTCAATATCTGAGGAACAACCAACATTTCCCACTGTACATTCTTCTCCTTTTTCTCCCACTCTTGATTCTTTAGATATACATATGATTGATTCTTTTGATTTTTCCCAAGAGGAGCCAATAATCGAGGCAAGCTCTCAAACAAATTCCATGGATAGAACCCTAGCCCAAGATAAACAAAGGGAACCCCCTATCCATGCTGTCACAAGCACTTCTCAAACACCCACTTCTGTAGGACAGAGTGACACCATCCATATGAGTGAGGTTGTGAGAATAATTAGTAAGAGTCAGGCTCCTGCCCTGGAAAAAGGAGAGACCATACACATACAAGAGAGTCAAGCTTTAGATAGCTTGGAAAAAGGAGAGAAAGAGAAGCTGGGTGCCCAACCTCAGGCAAAAGGAGAGGGTGTGAGCAAGGATGAGATCCTTGAACAAAAGAAAAGAGAGAAATTTTCAGCAGGTATATTTTTACAACCTGCTGAAACCAGCTCACAAGAAGTTCAGGTTTCTTCTGCTCCCTCCATTAATATCCAAATAGAAGAACCAGAGATTAGATCAAGCACAGGGGATGCAGCTTTACAAGTCATATATGAGATGTCCAATGCTGATTTTGAAGAGTTATATGGTCTATAACAGAGACAAGATCATATTTCTGCATTGAAAACAAGGCTAGCAGATGAACCTGTGCCTGAAGAAGCTCCAGAAAATAATGTTGATGAATGGCTTAATGCCTCTTATGCTAACACTCTGGAGGAAGCAGCCGCCCAATTGAGGCAGGATTATGTGACCAACATCGGGTCCACTGCAGCTGCACCATCCATTAAAGACTTACTTGAAGAGGTAACCAAGGTGGACAAGAAACATACAATGTTTCACCACTTCTTGTTTATTGGCATAAATGGTGCAGTGCAGCAAATAAAGGAAAGGATGGAGTTGGAGACAAACAAGATTAGAAGGTGCTATGAAGGACACTTGCCAAGGAGGACTGTCACTGCAATTGATTCTTTAGTCAAAGATAAGTCCAAGACTGACAGTCGACTTCAAGCCCTCGAAGCAAACATCCAACTCCTGATCCAAAAGCAAGATAGAATGGAGCAACTTTTGCTACAGGCCATTCCAACACTGACCACCTCCTCTAAACCCCAAGATGCTGATGTCAAAAAGGGGAGAGTGGTCCATTCAAAACTGTTCCTGTACATTCACACAAGTCTGGTTCTGTCCTTGATGCAGAATTGCAAGCAATGTTGGACAGTATCCTAAAGAAGCATTCTGATCTTGTAGCAGCAGTAGCAACAACAACAACAACAACAACAACAACAATTCCAACAACAGCAACAACAACAACAACAATAGCAACTTTTCCTTCTTCCTCTGTTCAAGCCCCAAAACCAAAAGACAAAGGCAAGGGAGTTATGGTTGAGGAACCAAAGAAAAAGATTTCAACTCAACCAGGACAACCTAAGCTGTTGGGGGATGCCATGAAGACTGCTCACTTTCCTATTCCTATTGAAATTGAAGTGGAAGGAAAAGTTGAGTTAGTCAATCCTCGTGATCAAAGATTAATAGATTCTGATGCATTATTAGCTCAGAAACTTCAAGAGGAGGAGGACATGGCAGCAACAAGGGAGGAGGAAGAGGCAAAGAAGAAGAAAACTTCAACAAGGAGATCGAGTGCACAGAAGGCAGCCATTACCAAAAAGAAAAATAAAGAGATGGAAGAGGCAGAAAGAAAGTCAAGGAGGAAATCTTTGGTCTAGGAATCTACAAAGAAACATGTGATCAAGGCAACCATTAAGAAGCCTACCTCTCAAGATCCTTCAAGGTCAACTGAGACTGCCTTGGTGGCTGTAAGTGGATCAACAAAACCACGAACAGTTTCATCAAGGAAGTCCTATAAGGTTGAAATGGCTAGCACTGAAGAAATCATCAAGTCCCTGAAGAAAAGTACAAAGAAGATTGATATTATCAAGGGTACAAACAATGAAGAGCTTCTCCATGTCTTTTTAAAAGATGGAGAGTCTCTGAAGTTCGAAAAGCCAGCCTTGGAGGGACAGAATAAAGAAGATCTGGAGTGGTTGCTGACTATTGTGCTTGAGACTTCTAATCTCAACATAAAACTTCGAAGCTAAATTCAGAAGGTGATGAAGATGGAGCATAAGGTGGATTCAGTACCAGAAGCTAAGTCTAAGCCTTTGGGATTGTGGTATGAGACTTTTCATTGAGAGAAGGTTTTCTTTGACTACAATAGAGATATTAACAGTATCAGTGAGAGGCACATTGAAGGATTTCTTACTCTCCTCGAAGATGCTTTTTTGGAAATCTGTTTAATCACAAATGTGATTAATTAGCAACAATATGTAATAATGAATTACAGCTTCTATTTCACACACACTAGCTTCTTATTTTCTTTGAATATTTCTCTCAAGATATATTACAAAGCTTCTTTCTCTAGTGTCTGTATGCTTCTCTTTCTTTTTTCTTTTTTTTTGGTTGATCCGTTGGATATCTTCTTAATTTAATGAGAACTCTTTTGCATATATATTGAAGATCAGTTGTTGAACCCATGTGCTTAGATGTGCTACTTTTTCAACTTGGCCACAAATATGTCACATTAATGTCCTTTGGGAATGGTGTGTTAGATTGCTGATGACTTTTGTTGCTTCTTTCTCATCCCTTGATCTTTGAGCATTTAATGATCGAGATTTTTTATTGGATCACAAAACTTCAAGAAATATCTTTCTAGTTATATCTCTTGCTTCTATGACAAGCTTCAATGATTCCTGTGTAAGACCTGATGACGAGTGAATGCAGTCATAACTATCCCTGATAACAAGCCCTGATGTGGACTTGATCAGTGCTTCTGGATCCCCTGATGACACGTCCTGTTTAAGACTTGATCAGTGTTTCATGCTTCACTTGAGTTAATCTCTTGTTGTAGATTTACCCAAGTGCTTCTTGATCCTCTGATGTTAAGACTTATTGCATCCACTGATGCTGTTAGGTTTTAGAACATTTGATGATGATTGTCTTTAGATTACTTAGAGTACAAATGTATAGAAAGTGTTAGTAAGTAACACTGAAGTTTTGTAGCTAGCAGTTATCTCTTTGTTTGTAATTTATTCATTATTTGTAAAGAGATAAAATTATTTCATATTTGTAAGTAACTGCTGGAATGATGTATCGAAGCTTCAGAAAGTCAAGATGTGTATTTGATCCGTTAGAGTTTGCAAAAAGGCTTATCGGAGACTAGGAAAATTCAGTTGCTAGAGAAGCTGTAATTAGGTTTTATAGAGAATTGTAACTTCAAAGCTGTATAGGTTTTTCATAGTTTTGTATCTTTTCCTATACAGAATAGAAAAGAAGCTGACGATTACATTATTGTAATTTTTAGGATTTGTATTCAATTGTAAATCAATAAAGTAATTGTTTATAAATTGATTCGTGTTCTTGTTCTTTATATTCCGCAAGAACAGTTAATTTCTTACAGAACAAGTAATTCAAAAAGATTTTAAAGAACTTGTATTCAACCCCCCCTTCTACAAGTTCTCGGCATCTCACTGGGAAAACAGATGCAGTGTTGATCATTCCCCCTGACAGGTTTCCCTGATGGGTTGGCTTGTCACTATCATGCCCTGATGCGTTCCCCTGTCGAGTTGGTTTGCCACTGTTATGCCCTGACGCGTTCCCCTGATGGGTTGGTCTGCCATTTTCATCCCCTAATGGGTTCCCCTGACAGGTCCCCCTGATTGATTTCAATCACTAAAGCTTTGTCGATTTTGTCTGGAATGCCTGATGTGCGAAATACTTGGTTGCTTTTAAGTAGAAACAGACATTCCTTCTTCACTATCAAGTCCTTTAGAGGTTTTCACTGATGACTTGCATAGTGTTGTGCAATCATCCCCTGAAGACTAAATTGATCATCAGTGGATAGAAAACTTGTGCAGATATATTAAGGTTTATAGAATACCTTAAGTATTTATAGATGCACAATTATTCCCTAAACATCATCATCACTATTTATCTCTAACAATCTCCCCCTATTTATGTTTATCAGTTTGATACCCATAAATCTAACACATGTACTAATGATGATGTCAAACCCAAAATTGTATAAATTTAATCTATTTGTATGAACAGATAAAATAAATGTACAAGTATTTCCTTTAACTATTACAAAATAAATATACATTTTAGACATCAGGATTCCTTCTGAGTTTGGCAGAAACAAAGGGCAATGGATGACTTGATTCAATAGGCTGTGAATCACATCCAAGTCCTTGTCTCATTTGATCTAGAATCCTGAGCATGTTGTCTTCACCTCCCACCACTAGTTGTTCCAACTCTTTTTGAAGAAGTCTTCTGAAGTTGACAATGTTAACATTCTTGCTGGATTCCAGAGCTTCAAGGACAGATTCAATCTCTGACAGGTTAGCTGCAGCAAGTTGTGAGCAATAAAAGGTGATGATCTCCCCTTTTGCATTTTTGAATTCAACACCCATAGGGCTTGTGATCAACTTTGTATATTCTTTGAATCCTTTTACTGGTGGCACATCCCTTACTACTGCTACATTCCCATCATCAACTCTGGTTTCTTCAATATTCGTTAGCAGTCTCTGTATTAGCAGGATTTTGAACTGGATGACATGTTCATTCTTATGATAAGCAATTTGGACTAGAACATGCATCGCTTCCTCCAGGTCAAGCCCATCAACTTCTTTGATTCTTATACTTTTCTCTTGCCCATCAGCTGTTGTGAAGAAAAGCTTTAATGGTCTTTCCAAGGCTGTTGGCAAGCTCCTTTCATCGTTGATGGCTTTCCTCAGCTTTTCTATCATCCCACTCAAGTCTCTATTTAGCATTGTTGATCTTGACACTAAGTTCAAGATTAGCCCTATTGTTTAGCATCCATTCTCCTAAACCAGCCAGGGGTGACTATGGACTCCGATCCATCTTTCATTTGTTCAATTATTAGCTTCTCCCTTCTATTGTTTGTCCTGACATTTATTCTTTTTATAGAGAACATATATGTCAGGTTCTTGTGCATTTCATCTCTTAGGGAATCAGCTAGTTTGGGTGGTCCATATGGTATAGGAGAAGGTGCTTATTCCTTGGCTCTTCATGACTTGGATATGGTGGCATCAGGGGATTTTTGGTTTTTCTTTATTTTTATCCCCTGATGAGCCTTTGGGGGATTGAGGTTTCTTTTGCTAAGTTTTCCTGAAGGATCTTGGCCTGACACTCTTCTTTTTCTGCTCTTCTTCTTGTTCCTCCTTTTCCACAGCCCTTTCCTCCTCCTGTTGGAGTTGCTGTGCATAAAGTGCATCAGCTTCTACCAACTTTTTTGTCTTAAGGATAGACACGCTCCAATTTTTTGTCTATTAATACTTCGACAGGAGTTGGAAAATGAGTTGTCTTCATTGCATCTCCAAGTAGTTTAGGTCCTTATTGACTATAGGTCTTCTTTTTAGGTTCTTCAATCAGGATACCCTTACCCTTGTCCTTGGCTTTGGGGATAGGAGCAACAGTAGTCACATCCCCTGATGGTTGACTTGTTTGAGTATCAACAACAACCCCTGACGACGGCCCTGAAGATTTCTCCCCCTTTTTGACAGTATCATCAATGGAAGTTGAGAGTTGGGATGTGACTTGAAGAACTTTTTGTAGAGTGTCAGCCATTGACAGTTGCAAAGACTCCATGCTTGTAATTTTGGTGGAGAATGCAGAGAGTTATTTGTCAACATTGTAAACAAGTTTCTTCATCTTGAGCATGGTTTGGCTGGTGACAAGGGAGTCCACAACTTGTTGGACATTATTTATTTTGTTGGTAAAGTGTGTATGGAGTTTCTAAGATTCAACATCCACAGATTGTCCTATCATTATTTGTGACTTCAGCACTTTTGTCAAAGTTGGATCTGTGATCCTTGAAAGCTCTTGTTTGAGTAATTGTATAGTATCAGCCATTTGATTCTTTTGAAAGTACAAATCAACTCCAATAAACTGAGGTAAGTCATCCGTTGGAGTGTCAACTTTATCACTCTCAAAAGAACTAGAAGAATATACAGTATCTACATTTTCTCTATTTTCTTTGTTTACAAGGATCTCATCCTTATCTCCCTCAATCTCTCCTTTTTCTGTGTCTTCTAAGGTATCTCTCGAAGACTCTCCTTTTTCTTTGCCTTCTAAGGCAGTACTCTCATTTTCTCCTTTTGCCAAAGTCCTCTCAGGGGATTGACTTTGCCTTTTTTCACTAAGTATTCTCACATTCTTACTCAAAATTGTCCTAGAAGGGCTCTTATGGGCTGTGAGATCAGCAACTGTGGCCAGTTCAAGTAAATTATATACAGTATCTGGTGGCACAGAAGTGATAGGAGAAGAGATGGAAGTCAATTGTGTATGTACAATTGGAGAAGTATATGTTTCTATAGCAGAAGTATTTACATGAATGGGCAATATAAATGCTTATTCCATTAGTATTTACAGGTGCATTGTTGTCCCCAGACTGTGTCACAGTGACTGAATCATTTAATAAGAAATCAACTAGTTGAACATGTTGATTATCAATAACTGTGTCAGTGACCTCCAAGAATTGAGAGATTGGAGAATCTAATGTCATGACACTTAGAGTTTGTGTCATGATATCTGAATAAATTTGAGGAATTGAGAAAGAATGGAGAGGTGTAAAAGGGAGTGTTGACTGGATCATCGAATGAGGAGGTGATCCATCAAAAGAAGTTATGTGTGCACTCACTATGTCAGTTATCTGCAAGTGGCTCTCAAAGACCCTGATGTTAATTTCATCACAGGCTATGGTCATTATTTGTGCCTCACTCAACTGTGTCTCTGGTTGGGGACTATTTTCAATAACTAATTCCTTTTGAGAGGAACTAGTTAGAAATGTGCTTAATTCCTTATCAAAAGCAATACCCTTTTGAGAGGATACTGCCTGGTCTAGCTGAAGGGTTACTCTTTTGGCAACTTTCTTCTTCTTTAATCTCCTTGAGCCAAGCACTCTCTCTTTTTGCTCCCCCTCACTTGTTGTGGTTCCTTCAGAGAGTTTTCTTTTGGTACCCTTATTCTTTTGGGAGACTAAGGGCTGGGTTAATGAGAGTGGTTGTGTTGAAATTGGTATTACTACTTGGGTAGGCAGAGAAATGGTAGTGATCTCTGCTATAGTAGTTGAAGGAGAAGAAGTAATAGATTGAGAAGAGGAAAGGAGAGTTCGAGATACCTGTTCCATGTGAAATAAAAGTACAAATGGTTTTGCGGTATAGGATTTCTTTATTATTTCTACAAATAATTTCTTCATTTGTTTATAACTTTGTACAACAATGTCATTCTCAAAAGAAAGATTAGTAATTTGATCCTTAATAATCATGGACATGAATCTAACATAGTACACTTCTTGTTTTCTAGAAGTAAAATTACCCATTTTATTTACAAGATCATCAAAAATTAATTTACCTATATTAATTTTTACATTCCTAATCATGGCATAAGCTATTTTAAGAGTTAAAAGATGTTATCACCTGATAGTTAGAGGACTTACCTGAAAACACCTTTGTGATTGTGTCAAAGAGATAGGAGATCTCTCTTTTCACATTGATCCTCTTGAGATCTTTGAACTTCAAAACTACATTATTTGGTGACTTATAGCCTAGTTCCCTCAAGAAGTCAAGCAGTTCAGCATCACTTGGCACTTCTTCAAACTCCTGCATAGGTAGTCCCATTGCAAAATTAATTCAGAAGGGGGTTATTTTTCCCTTTTCAGAAGAAATTTTGAATGAGATTCCCTTAACAGCGTCAGGTCTGGTTACTGAGTACATGAATTTGGCACTTGTCTATAGTTGACCTACTGCTTCCCCAAACATCTCGTCATCGGTAAAAATGGCTTTTTTGTACTCTGAGTTGAGTAGATAGCGTATCATTGGTTTAAAACAAGCATTTACCTCTTCGATATCTGAAAAACCCAAAAAGTTGGTTTGTGGAACCATTAGATCCCTTGGTAGTCATTGAGCAATGCTTGGTGCCATTGATACTTTTGATGAGTCCGTTTCTGTGAATAAGAGAGATAGAGAAAAAAAAACTCGAGCATCTACCTCTTTGATGTCTGAAAAACCCAAAAAGTTGGTTTGTGGAACCACTAGATCCCTTGGTAGTCGTTGAGCAGTGCTTGGTGCCATTAATACTTTTGATGAGTTGAAAATCTACGGTTTCTATGAATAAGAGAGATAGAGAAAAAAAAACTTGAGCAAATATCAAAGACAGGTTAAATGTTTTGAGGTATTTCAGAGAGAGAGAGAGGAAGTATAAATACCCGCCTTTTTAACTTTTGAAAACCATTCATAAAAACACGTTATCAGGGTGTTGCATTAATTCTGTGGTGACACATTGTTAGGGACAAGAGAATTCCCTGATGAATTATTATCACAGACTCGATACAATCCCCTGATGCAGTCAAAAGCCTTTTACCTGACCCTGATGTTCGATGAATATACACACCCTGACCCTGATGCGTGGGATGGATACCCTGACCCTGATGTGCGAGACAGATACCCTGACCCTGATGCGTGGGACAGATACCCTGACCCTGATGCATGGAGCAGATACCTTGACCCTGATGCACAGGACAGATACCCCGACAATATTTGTGCACAGCAACTTCCAGCTGCAATATATTCAGCTTCATCAGTAGATGTTGATATTGAGTGCTGTTTTTTGTTAAACCAAGATACAAGCCTTCCTCCTAGAAACTGACAGCTTCCTATTGTAGTCTTTCTATCAATTTTGCATCCTCCACAGTCATCATTGGAATACCCCAGTAATTCAAATCCAGACTCTTTTGGATACCAAAGTCTCAATTCTGCAGTGCCCTTGATATACCTCAAGATCCTTTTTACTACTATCAAATAAGACTCCTTTGGATCAGCTTGATACCTTGCACAAAGACATGTTGCAAACATGATGTTAGGCCTACTTTCCATCAGATACAGCAGAGAAACAATCATTCCCCTATAAGTCTTTAGATCAACTTTCTTTCCATTCTTATCAAGGTCAATCTTGATTGTTGTGGCCATAGGTGTCTTTGCTACTTTTGAGTCCTCCATGTCAAATTTCTTGAGTAGCTTTTTGGCATACTTTGTCTGATGAATATAAATCCCATCAGTGACCTGTTTGATTTGCAGTCCCAATAAATAAGACAATTCACCCATCAAGCTCATTTCATATTTGCTTTGTAGATGATGCCTAATAATGAACAAACCCAACCTAGGGTGCATCATCGTCCTATCTGTTGTGTGTATTATTTCTTTACATAATACACACAGATACACATGCAAAAGAATATTACTGCAGCTTTTGAAGCTTTATTCTTTCTTGAAAACCTAGCATGCATGACTAATACTCTCAGATGTTATGCATGAGAAAACAAAATAGAGCATAGTAGAGTATATGATCATAAAGCTCTTACCTCTTCGTCTTTAAGGAAGGAATTAAAAGTTTGGCTATTTAAAAAAGACAGTTGCTTGAGAGAAAGAACTTGAAATTTATGAAGATGGTGGGTTAAAGAGAAGTTCTAAGAGAGAAGTTTTAGAAAAGAGATTAGGATTTTATCTCAAATGAGGTATTTATAGTGTTCATAACTCGATTAGAGCAGTAGGCTAAAATTATGCTTTGAGATAAAGTGATTGGCCAGCTTGGGCGGTTAAACGGCTGCTCATCTTATCATTTTAATAGCTGGTAAAATACTAAGCAGTTGTTGTCTTACATGCAGCTCAATTTTAATCAACTGATGACACACATGCAACTTATTAATCAAATAACTACGCACGTACTCATCAGATGATTGTCTTCTTAGAACTTACGTAATCCTTCTATCTCCTTCCAAGCTGATTAATTTAATCTTATATGAGATTTGAGATTCTCATATTTATATCCCTTTAAGGAAATTAACATCATTAACATGGACATCACATAAAAAAAATATACTCCCTTGCAAGATATAAATTAATTATTCAAACAAATTGGGAATTTACCCCTCATACAAAAATATAAAAGAATAAATCATCGTAATCTTATTTTTTTTATTTTCTTTTCTCATAGGAATAGTCTGCTTCAACAAGGTTGCTTAAGTGGAAGGTCTCAAGCACAACTTGCTTAGCATAAGTCAGTTGTGTGATAAAGGGCGTAAGCTCACATTCTTAGACAATCAATGTCAAGTAAGAGATCTTAAAACAAATTCTTTAAAGCTCTCTGGCTGAAGAAATGGTAATGTTTATGTAGTAAATTTGGCTAAGCTAAGTCCTGCTGAAACAACTTGCTTCCTTGCTAAAGCTTTAACAGATGCTAGTTATTTATGGCATAAGAGACTTTCACACTTAAATTTCAAAACTGTTTCAAAACTCACTGCTAAAGAACTAGTAAAGGGTTTGCCTAAATTTTCCTTTGAAAAAGAAAAACCATGTAGAGCTTGCCAATTTGGTAAGCAAACAAAACAATCTTTCTTAAGCAAACCTAAAAAATCAAACTCTATGCCTCTCCCTATTACATCTTGATTTGTTTTGCCCTATATCAACTAGTCTTGGTGGAATGAAATTTGGATTCACTATTGTGGATGATTTCACAAGCTATACATGGGCGTTATTTCTTTCTCACAAGAATGATGCACTAGTAGAGTTTGAGAAGTTCAACAGACAAGTGTAAAATGAGAAGGAACTCAGATTCAAGTCAGTAAGGAGTGACCACTGAAAAGAGTTTGACTTTGGAGGCTTTACTGAGTTCTGTGATAAGTAAGAAATATCTCATAACTTCTCAGCACCTAGAACTCCACAGAAAAATGGAATGGTTGAAATGAAGAACAGAACCTTGGAAGAAGCAGGAAGAACATTGCTTTGATGCTAGACTCCCTGAGTATTTCTGGGCAAAAGTAGTGAATACTGCCTGCTATACGCAAAATCGTTCTCTCATACATCCAACTCTAAGCAAGACACCATATGTGCTATGAAAAGGAAGAAAACCCAACATCAGTTACTTTCATATCTTTGGATGTCCCTGCTATGTCCACAACAATGGTAAGGAGTACTTAACTAAATTTCAAGCAAAATTCGATGAAGGTATTTTCTTAGGGTATTCGACTTATAGCAAGACTTTTCTTATTTTCAATAAAAGAATTCTAACAGTTGAAGAATCTATCCATATAGTATTTGATGAATCTAACCATGAGGAACCAAGTGGTTCACTTCTTTTAATAGCTGAGCAGGAACATGGTGAAAAGTCAACAGACTACAGAAACTAAGGAAGATCCTGCTGAAGAACCTTTAGAAGACAATACTCCAAAGGAAAGCACCCCTACTGAAGTAAAAGATGATGAACCCAACTTGGAGGAACTAAAGTAGCAAGACATTCGAATGGATCTACCAAGGAGAATGAAGTGGACCAAGTCTCACTCAGAAGATTTGATAATTAGCAATCCCACAAGTTCAGTAAAGTCTAGAAGATCTGCTCAAAATGAAAATAGTTTTCTAAGTTTCCTATCTCAAATGGAACCAAAGAAAATTGAGGATGCTCTTGTTGATGCTGATTAGATCCTTGCTATACAAGAAAAACTAAACCAATTTAGCAGGAATAAAGTTTGGAATCTAGTTCCCAGGCCAAGAAATCATACAGTAATAGGCACCAAGTGGGTATTCCAGAACAAGATGGATGAAGATGAAATCATCACAAGGAACAAAGCAAGACTTGTGGCCAAGGGCTACTCACAGGAGGAAGGGATTGACTATGATGAAACCTTTGCTCCAGTAGCAAGGCTTGAAGCTATAAGAATTTTTCTTGCTTATGCTGCTTATCAAGACTTCAAGGTGTTTCAAATAGATGTCAAAAGTGCCTTTTTGAATGGGCAACTTTAGGAGGAAGTATACGTTAAGCAACCCTCAGGCTTTGCTGATCATTCCCATCCAAATCATGTATATAAGCTTGAAAAAGTTTTATATGGTCTTAAACAAGCACCATGGGCATGGTATGACACTCTATCTTCCTTTTTAGTTAATGAAGGATTCAGTAGAGGCAAAGTTGACATCACTCTATTCATTAAGAAGCATAAAGATAAAACACTTCTAGTACAAATTTATGTAGATGACATAATATTTGGTTCTGCCAATGAAAAACTTTGTGCAAGATTTGCTAAGCTTATGTAGAGCAAATTTGATATGAGCATGATAGGAGAGTTGAATTTCTTTCTTGGACTTCAAATTAAGCAAATCAGTGACGAAATTTTTATAAATCAATCCAAGTATACCAAAGACCTACTTAAGAAGTTCAAATTGGAGATAACAAGTCTATGAAAACTCCCATGTCACCAGCAACAAAGTTGGACAAAGATGAGCAAGGTATATCTGTAGATATAACAAGCTATCAAGGTATGATCGGATCCTTGCTTTACTTAACTGCAAGCATACCTGATATTATATTTATTGCATGTATTTGTGCACGTTTTCAATCTAACCCCATGGAATCACATTTAGCTTCTATTAAGAGAATTTTCAGATGACTTAGAGGAACTCCTAACTTAGGAATATGGTATCCAAAAGATTTGAACTTTGATCTTGTTGGGTATTCGGATGTTGACTTTGCTGGGTGTAAAATTGATCGCAAAAGCGCAAGTGGTACATGCCAATTTCTGGGAGGAAGACTTGTCTTATGGTTCAGTAAGAAGCAGAATTCTGTATCAACATCCATTGTTGAAAATTTAGCATATCTAATTCACTTATTAGTTTGTTAAAACGATTTTCATCCAAGGGTTTTGTAAAAACATCTACTAATAACTAAGCAGCCCTTTTCAATGTTGTTGTGTCAATTTACTCCATCCAGCTGAAACCTCAAAGATACTGCTGATAAAGGTTACTTTCTAACATTGAGCAGCATTTATTGATGTTGTCCCAATCTACATCGTCCCTGCTGCAAATTTCACAAAAAGGGGAGCCTCCTCGACAAAGTGTTGTTTCAGAAACTAACTCCAAGACCTTGATCATCCCATAAGCAAAGGATGTTCCTGCTGATTATAGATTCACAGTCCCTGCTCATTTTTCGGTTCCCGGTGGTAACTACAAGACCAGAAAGGACATATATATTTCTGTTGTCTATATATATTTTATTTACTGTATCCCATCAATCCTTATCACCAGCAAAGACTTGCAACAACATCTTATTAACATTTCAATGACTTGTCATTTTTCTTTTGGTCACGTCCACTTTTACCACCATAAAACTAGCTCATCATCACTTTAGCTATTAATTTCTCTCTCCTCATTTAATGTCACTCTGCCCCATTATCTATTTATGGCTGATGTCTTTTCGGTAATTAATTCTCACCACTACCCACATATTTCTCTTCCACTAACTCCTCCACTACTCCTCTCAGTAACTGTTCAAACCCTCTTCAACTTCTTTTCACCCCCTATATAAACTCTTTCACCCTTCATTTTTTTTACCTTCAATCACTCTCAACTCTCTCTCTCTAAAAATTTATCGAGACCATCGCTCTCCATCCTAAAACCACCACTTTTTCTGACTAAACATAGCAGGATGAAAAACTGGCTAGATAAGATTGAATCTGAGTCTATTATTGACGTAGACTCCTTTGCTAATGATCAACAAGATGCTAATACTCGAGATGTTATATTGCTGTTGAGGAACAACGGGATTCGCTATGTGATCTTTGTTGATTGCCCTATCTATAAAGAAATAATAAGGGAATTCTATCAAGGTGTCCAAGTGGGACACATCAGCATCAATGGGCGAGTTAATGGACAACAAGTATCCATTACAACAACAAATATCCTTTCCAACAGCAAGCATCAAGGACACACTTTAGACGACAAGTTAGGGCTTGCTGCCCTCGTCTACCCTAGTCCTTGCTCTACTAGTAGACCTTGGGCATGTCAAAAATCACAGCACCAACAAGAGGAAGGATTTCTTGAAGAAATAAGACTTCCTCATGGATATCCTCCACAAGACCTTGATGTGTAAATTCACTTCACAAGATGAAGCGTTAGCAAGGGTCATCTCACTTGTTGCTTATTGTGGTGATCAAATCAACTTGTTTTGACATCATCAATTAAGGGGAGATTATTGATGCACCCCTACTTATATTACTCTTACTTAAAGAACTATATTTAACTGCTATAAAAATTGATGATGTAATATAGTCCTTGCTTATATGATGTAAAAGGACTTAGAAAATTATCCAACTTATTAGGTGGATATATTCTGCTAGTTAAGCAAGGATTTGGATCACAAATGAAGACTTTACTCATCGATCAAGAAGAATGCTGAAGATGTGAAGAAAATTTCAAGGATAGTCCTGCTTAGAATGGAAATAAGCAAGGACTAATATAGCAAGATCCCTTACTTTGATCCAAGCAAGAATGTCAGAAAAAGACTCAACCTTTTGTCCTGCTTAGTCAACTCGTAGAGGGTTTTTCAAAAAGCACAAGAAGACAAAATAACGACTATCTTTTTGAACTAAGCAAAGAACAACTGTAAATGTATAAGTCACTATCAAGATAGTATAACTCCAATGGATCTATTTCAAAATTCTCAACGGATAGATTCTTAGAGTAGTATAAATAGGATTCATAAATTTCATTTTTGAGATCTGAACAACCAAGAAATTGCTCTGACAATCTGACATCCAAAAAGTTCAGCAAGACACAATCTTTTACTTGAATGTGTTATCCAATCTGCTCAACAAGGAGCTTACTGTTTAAAGATAGCAAGCAAGATATTTTATCTGCTACTAGTCTGTGTGACTCAATCTGGTCTTAGTGACCCATTGTATTTTTGGACTAAGTGTCCTGCTGTATATTGTTCTATGTGAACATTCTTAGTGAATGCCTTCTCAAGTAAAGAGAATAAGAATGGAGTAGGCTTAGACTGAACTACTATAAAAATTTTCTTGCTCACTTTACTTTATTGCTTATCGTTTATATTGCTTATTTTCTTTATCCTTGCTTTGCTCAATCCCTGTTAAACGCATTTAGCAAAGACTTACTCACATTGCTGCCTTAAGCCATTAGTCTAAAAACTAAGGGGTTTTTTGCTATAAATTCCACTGCTAACTTTTTTCAAAATATAAGAAAGCTTTTTAATAAGTAAGAAATGTCTTAAAATTGCAAATTTTATAAGCAAGACTTAAATTTTGAAAAACACTATTCAACCCCCTTCTAGTATTTTTCCTTTTGGGACCTAACATATTATACACCTACATATCATCCAACCTCACATTCTGTCATAAATATATTTTGTCCCGACATCAATTCTGTATGATTTCAGTTTATATAATATAGGCTAAAAATGACTTGATTTTAATCATGTTATCCGTATGTACATAATATTTGCACAATTATGATGTCTCTTCTAACCTCTTGTTTCTATTTTTTGCCTGAGCTAATGATGCATGGGTTTTAAACCCTCGTAGAGAGGATCCAACCAAGAACCTTAAGTATGGGAGCCAACATTTATTAAAGTTCATTTGTTTAGTCTTAAATTAGCTAGTTTGCTTCTAAAGAACGTTGTAAATTTTGTTAGGTAAAAGCTGTTGGATATTTGTTTAGGACTGGTCCTTCACCTCCAGTTCATTAATTGTAATATGTAACCCAACGCTGATAATGGAAATGCACTAAGCATGCACACACACACACTAGCACACACGTGCACTTTAATGTTTCTTCCAAAAAGCAACTTTAGGTTTTAAGGGATGATTTCATAAAAACAAAATCTAAAAAAGCAGTCACTAGTTATAGTAAGGATAGAGGGTTCCTAACACCTTCCCCCTGTTCAACCTAGCAACGAACTTGATTTTTTTTGGTTTCGCCTGGACCATGATTTAAGAATCACCTTGAAATTAATTTTCAAAAAGATAAAACTGGAAAGGTGCCTTAACACTCTGTCTCAGTTTTCTTAGGTGGGGACTCGTTTTTAAAATGATCTTATCACCCAGTCGCATTTAGAAAAAAAAACTCAGACTTTTGGAAAAGGGTTTTTTTTAAGTAATCTCACAACTCAACCCCCATATTTTCCAAAATTTCTCTGGCGTGACACTAATTGTAGTGTAAAAATAGGACTTTCCTGCAAATTTGATACCTTTCCATTGGGAGAATTTGACATGATATTAGGCATGGATCAGTTACACTAGTACCAAGCTAACATAGATTGTAGAAGGTAGAAGGTTTCCTTAAGAACGCCTTCAAACAATAAAGTGTTATTTCATGGATGTAAGTCTACCAAATTGTCTCACTTCCTTATGATGGTGCAAGCCAAGAGGATGATACGCAAAGGATGCGAGACATTCTTGGCTTATGCACATGACACAAAAAAAAAGGAACTGAAAATGGAAGACATTCCTATTGTGAGGGAATTCAGAGAAGTATTTTTGGAAGAACTACCAGGTATACCTCCAAATAAACAAGTGGAGTTTGAAATTGAACTAGTACCAGAGATTGCTCTGATTTCCAAGGCTCCATACAGAATCTCCCTTTCGAAATTGAAAGAGCTTATGATACAACTACAAGAATTATTAGATCGAGGATTCATCAAGCCAAGTGTCTCACCGTAGGGAGCACCTGTATTGTTCTTAAAAAAGAAAGATGGATCAATGAGATTATGCATTGATTACAGAGAATTGAACAAGGTGACGGTGAAGAACTGATATCCATTACCAATGATCGACAACTTGTTTGATCAACTCAAGGATGCGAAATACTTTTCGAAGATTGACTTGAGGTCAAGATATCAACAACTGAAGATCAAAGCTGAAGACATCTCTAAGTCGACATTCAGGACCCGATATGGTCATTACAAATTTTTTAGTGATATCGTTTGGACTCACTAATGCCCCAGCTGCTTTCATGGACCTGATGAACCAATTTTTCAAGCGACAACTAGATAAGTTCATCATTGTGTTCATTGATGACATTCTCATCTACTCCAAGACGGAAGAGGAACATGCCAAACATTTAAGAATGGCGTTGGAGATGCTGAGACAAGAGAAACTCTATGCCAAATTCTCAAAGTGTGAATTCTGGTTAAGAGAGGTGAAATTCTTGGGGCACGTGATCAACGAAAGTGGAATATTAGTGGACCCCACAAAGATTGAAGCCATAACCCATTGGCGACAACCGAAGACGCCTACAGAAGTACGAAGCTTCTTAGGATTAGCAGGATATTATCGTAGATTCATCCAAGTTTTTTTCAAGTTAACAAAGATTTAAAGAAAAGGTTAACAACTGCACCGGTGTTAAGTTTGTTGGATAACAAAGGAGACTTTGTGATCTACAACGATGCCTCGCTGAATGGACTAGGAGCTGTTTTGATGCAACATGGCAAAGTCATCGCCTATGCATCTCAACAACTCAAGGACTGTGAAAAACAATATCCAACACATGACTTGGAGTTAGCTACTATTGTGTTCGCGTTGAAGATTTGGAGGCATTATTTGTACGGAGGGAAATGTGAGATCTATACTGACCACAATAGTTTAAAATACATCTTCACACAAAAGGAGCTGAACATGAGGCAAAGACGATGGTTGGAACTAATTAAGGACTACGACTACTCAATCAATTATCACCCTAGTAAGAAAAATGTAGTAGCTGATGCTCTGAGTAGACGTGAAAAGTTGAACAAGATAACAATTCAAGAAGAAGTAAGGATGAATTTGGAACGACTACAATTGAATGTTATCACAACTCAACAAAGAAGGGAGATAGAACAAGAAGTTAGCGCAAGACTGAAATTATTGGATGTCATCAAGGAGGCCCAAGAAGAATTTGCAAAAGAAAAGAAGAAACTGCTAAGAGGAGAAAATGGATAGTGTCGAATCCACGATGATGGACTAATGAGATTCGAGGATAGAGTCTAGATTCTGACAAAGTAGGAATTGAGGAGAAACTTATTGCGAGAGGCCCATAGTTCCAAATTTTTGGTACATCCAGGAGGGACAAAGATGTATCAAGATCTGAACCAAAATTTTTGGTGGCCGAACATGAAGAGAGAAATAGTTGAATGGGTCAACACGTGTCTTACCTGTCAGCAAGTGAAAGTTGAACATCATAAGCCAAGTGGACTACTACAATCTTTAGATATCCAAGAATGGAAATGGGAATACATCACAATGGACTTCGCGGTTGGATTATCGACAACACGGAATGGAACAAATGCAATATGGGAAATCGTAGATAGATTGACCAAGTCTGCACACTTTTTGCCCACCAAGGACACCTACAAAATGGACCAATTGGTCAGGTTGTATGTAAAAGAGATTCTTAGCCGACATGGAGTACCAGTCTCGATTGTGTTAGATCGTGATCCTCACTTCACATCTAGATTTTGGCATAGCTTTCAAAATTATTTAGGGACAAGAGTACTGTATTTCACTCGCAGACTGATGGACAATCCAAAAGAATGATTCAAACCTTGGAGGATATGTTGAGGGTGTGTTCTTTGAATTTTGGTAGACATTGGGATGAACACCTACCACTCATCGAGTTTGCTTACAACAATAGCTTTCATGTAAGCATATGAATGGCCTCGTTTGAAGCTTTATATGGTAAAAAGTGTAGAACCCTGTCGTATTGGAATGAAGTTGGAGAGAGAAAACTAGAGGGACCAGAAATGGTTCAACAGATGAAGGATGAGATATGAGTCATCAGAGAAAGAATGAGGGCAACACAGAATCGACAAAAGCAACATGCGGATCAACATCAAAAAAATCAGACACTAGAAGTTGGAGGTTATGCATTGTTTAAGATTTCGCCATGGAAGGGCATCATGCATTTTGGACAAAAGGGGAAACTAAGTCCCTGCTATATCGGACCGTTTGAAATACTCCGCCGCATTGGCAAAGTGGCTTATCAACTGGCATTGCCCCCAGCTCTAGGATATGTTCATGATGTTTTTCATGTGTCAGTACTTCGACCCTATAAAGGGGACCACACTGGCATAATTGATTATCAGCCTATTGAACTTCAACCAAAATTGCATTATAAATAGATTCTAGTGCAAATTCTGGATCGTCAGGTGAAAGTTCTAAGAAATAAAAAGATTCCCTCCATGAAAGTTCTATGGAGGAATCACAATGTTGAAGAAGCAACATGGGAACTTGAAGAAATTATGATACAAAAGTACCCCCATCTTTTTCATTAGTTATGTTTCGGGGACAAAACATATTTTAAGGGGGGAAGATGTGAGAACCCGAAAATAAATATAGGAATATGATGTATGAATGATTAATTCATATTATGTATGAAGGATTAATTTACATTCTGTATGAATAATTAATTCATATCTTGAACAAAAGTTTCTATGGCAATGTGATGTCCAAAGGAAAATAAATACATTTCGAACTCAAATCTTTAAGTGATTATTTTAACCAAACACTAACAAGAAATAATTGTAAATATTACTTGAGGAGAGCTCACTGTAGGGGAGAACTGAAGTGTAAAATATTGACCAATGACTGATGTGTGCAAGTGATATAATTATATTATATCAGGGTTTGAGTTACATGTGATCCATCAGCTAGTAAATCAACTCTAGCAGTACACTTAGATGTATTTGCCTGACTATGTTTTTAAATATATTTCTTTAAGGAAAGAGTGTTGCATAAGGCACCAATAGGAGGATTTTTGTCCAATAGATTGTTGGCTATGATAGGTGATTGACTGATTCTTGGCAGCCGCAACACTGGCCAATCTAGCCAATCACTTCATCCTAAGGCATGTTACTGCCCAATACAACCAACGATTGTTAACTTCTCACAAAAATGATCCAACTGCTCTTGTTGGTTGGCAAGTGATATAAATATATAATTTGGAGTACAACCCTAGCCCAACTCCCATAAATTTCTATACAGTAGACCACCCACATAAATTTCTATACAGTAGACCACCCACATAAATTTCAAGTTCACTTTCAAGAGCAACTGTCCTTCTCAAGAGCAGCCCAAGCTTTTAATTTCTTCTTTAAAGCCAAAGAGATAAGAGAACTATATTAAGGTTCTGCTCTTTTCCTGTACTATGTTGTCCTTTTATTCATGTCATGATTGTAAAATACTTTGTTTACTCACTTCCAAGAGTATTATTTAAAACTTACTTTCAACATCAGGAGTTATTAGTTATATATTCTAAAAAGGTTATCCGAGAAGAGAGTAAGAAATGTTGACGACCACCTATTAAATAAACTATTAACTTTCAAACAACTTTTATATTAGTAATTAAAACACCACGCTTGTGTCTTAGGCAACCAGAGTTCTTGGAGCCTAGCAGTGTCCATAAGAATAAAACTTCAAAAGTTGCATGACTCTACAACTATAAAAGCTATGGTAGGCTGCAGTAGTTTTCATTCACAGCTGTGTGTGTGTGTGTGTGTATTGTGAGAAGAAACGATACACACTACAGAAAAGATGATGAGGCAATGCCCTAAGTTAGGTTTATCCCTTGATAAACATTATCCACAAATAAATGAAAAGTCCTCCTATGTAGTGGAGACAAGTTCTAACTTAGTCTCCAACATTATCGAATTAGTCTCTGATAGGTTAAAAGTTAGTCTCCGATGAACAATTTTTGTTAGTCTCCGAAAGACAAAAATACTAGTCTCCGACGAGTTTGGCATTGAACAATTTATCGACCAAAGAGTTTGGCATTGACTTGTTGAGTTTGGCGATGAACAAATTATCCACTGATGAGTTTGGCACTGAACAAATTATCCACCAATGAGTTTGGCGCTAGTTAAGTGACTTTGGTGGTAGTCAAATGGATTGCCAATGAGTTTGGCGATGAACAAAATTTTTCCACTAACGGCCAACTTATCCACTGATGGCCAACTTACCAATTGATGGCCAAATTATCCCCTGATGGGTAATTTATCCCCTAACGGGTAATTTATCCCCTGACGGGTAGTTTATCCCCTAACGGGTAGTTTATCCACTGATGGGTAAATTATCCCCTGATGGGTAATTCATCCCTTGACGAACAAAGACATCCCCTATTGGTTATCCCCCGATGACCACTTTTATGCTACAGTGACTATCCATTGATGCGCAATCTAGCTTTAAGGTGTAAAATATTATTTTCTTCAATTACTTAAGATAATATTAATTGATAAACCTCAACATTTTAGATGTCATATTAAAGCATTAAAAATATAAGGACATCACATATGCGCATTCTCATATCTATATCCAAGGCATAAATTTCTCATGTTATGTCAATGTACATTTTTTTTTTTGCAGAGTCTTTTATTTACAAGTGATTTGATTTACAATTAGCTAAGGACCAAGGCAAGTATATACTCACTCAATCTTTTTCATTTAATACGTATTATCGTTCATTCGATATACGTAGGTATCCAGCGTTATGTTATATATTATTCAAGTTCAATACCTTTAAAGATAAGTAACGTACAATCTATTGATTCGATGTATGTGAAAAATGTTGTACTAGAATCAAGCATTCCTTGGGCGGATGTTAGCTATTCAAATTTGCTAACACACCAACGTAAATCCTATACGGATATAAAAAGACTTAATTTTTCTCACCTCATGCTTGTAAAGTATATCCACGTGTATAACTAAAGGCTAGTGTGATGCATCTGCCTGGCGCCCCCGGCCTAGGAATGATAGGGTACAAAAACTAAGGCATCGGTAACCGAACCCTCGCAAATAAAAGATTTCTGCTTTGACTACGTGTGTTATTATAATGAAATCAGAAGGTGGTCAAGCTAGCCAACTGATATACTATTTGATATGAAATTTCTAAGGGCATGTGTGCCAAACGGACATGGCTACAAGGCGCATGTGAATTATTCAAGTTTCTTTCAAGTATAGGGTCAAATCCCTCGTTATCGCTCGGGGACCCTAAAAGCTATATCTTTTCAATTTATCAAGAGATGTCGACATTGTCTCCGCCCAACCTCACAAACACTTAAAGCCCTATAAATTATCTATCTTTCCAGGCTCATCCAATGCATGACTATATACTTGCGAGTGTAAATTGCTCACGTGGCTATTAGTAAATGTTTTACAAGTTATAGCGAGAAGGTTGAGCAGTCTAATAAAGGCAAAGAAAAAATGGCATGACAAACGCTTTTTGATCGCTCTCATGTGGATGGCTTGTAGAGGAAGAGTGAAGCGTGAGGTTATTTTAGAGATGTTTAGGTTGTAAGGCCTATATGGGCCCCTCACAAACTTCTATTGTTAGACAATTATTTTGGATAATATAATAGAGATTATATTTCTCTTATTTCATGTTTTGCATGCTTGGATGATGTTATTTTTCTGTTGTCATCTTTTGACGGTGCCCAGAGTCCAGTATGGGATTTTTGAGGCCGCCACATACATTCACAAAGTTAGTCTATGAATTAGGTATGTTGAATTATGCTTCTAAAAATTGAGTGAAATCTTAGAAAGCAAGTTTTTAAGTTGTGAGAAGCTAGAAGTTAATTTCTAGATTGAAGTTGTTCTTAATGGACCGAATTTCAAAAGTTAGAATTTAATTTCTAGATTGTAAATTTTTGATAAAAGGAGCTAATAATCATTGAATTGATTGTTGGACAACTTTGAAAACAGTGTTGCATCAGAAACTATTTTAAGTTAGTCTCTGATTATATTTAAGTGAGAGACTAAAATTAGTCTCTGAAAGTCATTTTTAATTAGTCTCTGACTAGTTAATAATAAACTATCGGAAACTAGTTAAACTTAATCTCTAATCATTGCTTTTAATTAGTCACTGACTATTTAAAAATAAACTATCATAGTCTAATAAAATTAGTCTCTATTCGTTATTTTTAATTAGTCTCTGACTAGTTAAAAATAAACTATCGGAGACTAGTAAAATTAGTCTCTGATTATTATTTTTAATTAGTCTTTGACTAGTTAAACATGAACTATTAGAGACTAGTTAAAATTAATCTCTGATAAGTGAACGTGGCAGAGACTAAGATATTCTCTAATGAATCATTTTCAAAAGGGTAAAACAGTAGTTACACAAATAAAGAGAGAAAAATCAATGTTTTTATACTCTAGTCTTTAATACCTACGTTCGAAAACCGTTCACTTTCTTTTGAATTGCAAATGTTTTTATACTCTAGTAAAGAGAGAAAAATCAAACAAACTGCAATTCCAAACACTCAAAGAACTCTGTCTTTTTCTCTGATATCTACGATTTAACTTCTTGCAAAGAAAATTCTTCAAGCTTTTACAGATATGAACAATGGCATCAAAGACTGTGTGTTTCAAGTTTGGAGACTTCGATTTCGTCAAACCAACCATGATGGAGTCGCTGACAAGAATGAAGTTGAAGCATAGTACCATCCTATTGTAGATTTTCGACAAACATCCACACTCTCGTATGCAATATACGAAGCTCCTACACAAGCCGCTGAAGTCATCACTGCTATGTGGTCCATTGTTGAAATCCAGGATGAGAGTGATGACTCTTCTGTGGTAAAATTTAAATATAATAATATTAATTATACTATTGATCATGTAATAGTAAATAATGCATTGCACTTACCTACACATGATGCATATGACCTAATTGCTTCTGATAAGGAATTGTTAGACATGTTTAAAAACTTACACTATAATGAAGAAATTAGTTCAGTAGGTTCTATAACAAGACCCCATCTTAAGCAGGAATGGTCGTTATTCTTTGATATTATCACCAAAACATTTACTTCAAAATGCAGTGGTTATGATGTCATCACTACTCCGACACAACAAATTGCATATAGTGTGTTATGTGATAGGCACATAAATTTAGGGATGTTGATTCTGCATATCTTAATGGCTAAACTTAAGACTGGTTATAGAAATAAAATTATTAAGCTAGGTTTTTAATGATGATTGCAAATTATCTAATTCCTAACCTAAATATCACTAGATTGCAAGTTATGCCTACAGTTTTGTAGAGTGAACGCATATTCACTGATGTAAAGAGGAAAGCAACAAAAGTAAAGGTCCCTATTTCCTTCCCTCCTATCATGAGAACAATTCTCATAGATAAGTTTCCAAATCTCTATTCTTTTTCTTATTTTGAGGATCTTGAATAACAAACCAGAAATCCAATTGATCCTTCAACATCTACTTCACAACAACCCTCTACAGCCTTCTCCGCAGTTTCCCAAAAGACTGTGGTTGTAAAAACAAAGAAAGCCACAAAGTTACCCATTAAGAGAAAAACAAAAGAGGGTAACAGTGAGGTTGAGGGAGTAAAGGAAGCTAAGGTGGCTCCTCAGAGAAAGAAGAGATTAATATCCATAAGCCAAAAACAATCCATTGCCTCTCAAAAGGCAATGGAAGTTAAAAGGAAAAGCAGTACTTTGTTAACATCCTCCCAAAAGGATGCTAACATTGAAGACAGTTCCCAACTAGGAACAACAGGTATAGAGTATGCACAAACCCTTGTACATATACAGGGGCAAACCCAAATAAAGAAAAGAACAAAATGAAAGAGTGACACAAGGAGTGCACACACAGAGTCTATTCAAATTGACGTTCCTCAAATTTCTATTCTTGAGGAACAGCCAACACTCCACATTATCCCTACTCCTATTTCTTCTCCTACTCTTGATTCTTTAGAACTTAATAGTTCAAATTTTCTTGATTTTTTCCAAGAAGAACCAACACTCCCGGTGGATCAAGCTAACTGGTTAGAGATTAGTCATTCATCAGAGACTAGCTCTCCACCAGAGACTACTGCCTGTATCACACCAGAGACTGACACACAAGAACCACATGTTCAAAGTACAAGTGCAGTCAGTTCTCAAACACTTTCCTTCGAGAGATCCCCAACCACTCCAATATTAAGGGAACCCCCTCTCCTTGGTGCCACAGATACTTTCTCCTTACCTCCTCCTTTTGTAGGACAGAGTGCCACTATCCAAATCAATGAGGAAGAGAGAATAATTAGTATGAATTAGGATCCTGACTTGGAAAAAGGAGAGATATCATAAATACAAGAGAGTCAAGCTTTAGAAAGCTTGGAAAAAGGAGAGGAAGAGCAGTTGGATGTCCAACTCCAGGTAAAAGGTGAAGGAGTGAGCAAGGATGAGATCCTTGAACAAAATAAAAGAGAGAAAATTTCAATCTCTGTAGGTGACTTTCTCAAACCTGTTGAGCCCTCCATGAATGAAGCTCAAGTTTCCTCTGCTCCATTAAGAACATAACAAACAGAGGAAACTGGGGGAAGCTCATAGCCAGGGGATGCAGCTCTACAATTACTTGTTGATATGTCCAATACTAATTTTGAAATTTTGTATGGACTTCAACAACAACAAGATCAAATATCGGCCATGAAGAATAGAGTTCAAGTGAACCTATGTCTGTTGAGATTTAAGAAGAAAATGTGGATGTTTGGCTGGATGCAAGCTACAAAAACACATTAGATGAAGCAGTTGCCCAACTTCGCCAAGATTGTTTAACCACACTAGGGTCTGGTGCAGTTGAACTTACACCAAGTGCAATCTATGAGGAGTTGATCAAAACCGACAAGAAACACATGAAGTTCTAGTACTTCTTGATCAACGGGCTCAAGGTTGTTGCCTTACAAAATGTCGAGACCAGAATGGAGCTAGAGACTGATAAAATCCAAAAGGTGCTATGAAGGCCTACTTCCCAAGAGGATGCTCAATTCCATTGAACTCAGACTAAGAGAGCAGACCACTACATAGAAGAGATTTCAAGAAGTAGAGTCAAATGTCTAGTCCATTCTACACAAACAAGATCAATTATCCACTGACATTCAACACCTCACACAACTTCCTCACTAGGCTATTCCTACACTGGCTACTACTTCTCTTTTACCTTTAGATGTTGTTGTCAAAAAGGGGGAGAGTAGTTAGACAAGGCCTACAACCCAAGTTCAACAACAAGAAGTTGCCCCTAAGGACACAGGCTTGGCTAGTTTGATGGCTGAACTAACAAGACTTCAAGATGCAAATAGAGAACTTGATGTAGCCATCAAGTCTAGTATTCCAAGTATTCCAACAACAACAACAGTTCCTCCTTCCACTACAATAGTTCCAAGCACCAAACAAGACAAAGGCAAGGGCATTCTGCTTGAGGAGCCAAAGAAGACAAATTCTACACAACCAGGACAACCTAAGCTACTAGGTTATGCCATGAAGACTGCTCACTTTCCCACTATAATGGAGATAATTGTGGATAGGAAAGTCGAGTTAGTTTTTCCTCAAGAGCAGAAATTGGTAGAAGTTGATGCATTATATGCTCAGCAAATACAAAAAGAAGAGGAGATGGCAGCAGCAAAAGAGGAGGAAGCAACAAAGAAAAAGGCACTAATGGCAAAGAAAATAAAGCTCAAAAGTCTATAAAGACTAGAAGGAGAAATAAGAAAATTGAGCAGGCTGAGAGAAGTGCCAGGAGGAAGCCGGTGATGAGTGAACCTCAAAAGAAACCTATAACTACTTTGGTGACTATGTTTAACACTCATACATCTAAACCAGTCCTAAGTAGTAAAATCTCCAGAATTGAAATGGCTAACATGTCTGAAAGAAAGGAAACATTTAAGAAGAGTGTTAGAGCCATTAATCTTAAAAAGGATGGAAATAACAAGGAGTATCTCAAAGTCATTCAAGAAGATGGAGAGACCCTGTGTTTGAATAAGCTAAGTGTTAGATATAAATAATGATGATGATGTTTAGAAAATAATTGTGCATCTATAAATACTCAAGGTGTTCTATAAACCTTAGTATTTTTGCACAAGTTTTGCATCCACTGATGGTTTAATTAATCATCAGGGGATGAACTGTTATACACTAAGCAAGTCATCAGTGCAATCTTCTAAAGGACTTGATAGTGTAGAAGGAATGTCTGTTACTACTTAAAAGAACTCAAGTATTCCGCATATCAGATGTTCCAGACAAAGTAAACAAAGCTTCAGTGACTGAAACCAGTCAAGGGAACCCGTCAAGGGAACACATCAAGGGATGACAATGGTAGAACAACCTGTTAAGGGAATGCGTCAGGGCATAACACTGGCAAACCGACCTGTCAGGGGAATGCGTCAGGGCATGACAGTGGCAAACCAACCTGTCAGGGGAATACATTAGGGAATAACAGTGGCAGGATAACCCGTTAAGGGAACTCATCAGGGAATGATAGTAACAAGCCAACCAGTCAGGGAAACCCATCAGGGGGAAAGCAAAACATTGCATCAGTGGAAGCCATCAGTGGATACTGTAAGTCTTAACGTCAGGGGATCAAGAAACACTTGGGTAACTCTACAACAAGAGATTAACTCAAGTGAAACATGAAGCACTAATCAATTCTTAGAAAGGACTTGTCATCAGGGGATCCAGAAGCACTGATCAAGTCCACATCATGGCTTATAATCAGGGGATAGTTATGACTGCATACACTCGTCATCAGGTCTTACACGCGAATCATTGAAGCTTGTCATGGAAGCAAGAGATATAATTGGAAAGATATTTCTTGAAGCTTGGTGGTCCAATGATAACTCTCGATCATTAAATGCTCGAAGATCAGGGAATGAGAAAGAAGCAACTAAAGTCATCAGCAGTCTAACACGTCATTCCCAAAGGACATTGATGTGACATATATGCGGCTAAGTTGAAAAAGCAGCACGTCTAAGCACGTGAGTTCAACGACTAATCTTCTAGATATGAAAAAGAGTTCTCATTAAAAAAAAATAGAAGAAGAGCAACCAATAGAACTACCAACATAGAGAAGCACACAGACACTAGAGAGAAGCTTTGTAATATATCTTGAGAGAAATATTCAAAGAAAATAAGAAGCTAGTGAGTGTGAATTAGAAGCTGTAATTTATTACAGATTGTAGCTGATTAATCACATTTGTGATTAAACAGATTTCCAGAAAAACATCAAGTTTTAATACAATAATTTTAACTTTAATGCTTGTGTGTTCATCTTAATATTCACTATAGTTTTTCTGATCTTGTAGCTATTTCCAGCCGTGCTTAACAAGTTTTTTTTAAAAAAAGTTTTGAATGTTTGTATTCAAACCCCCCTTCTACAAACACTTGAGCTTATTTATTTCTAAAAATTGGTATCAAAGCCAACTAGCAGACTACACTTGCTAGACGATCGTCAAAAAAGGCTAACAAAGTTGGAAATAGTAAAGTCCCCATGTTGGAAAAGGGAAAGTACTTTTTTTGGAGACAACGAATGATAGTTCATCTAAGAGCAATCGATGATGAATACTTACAAATTCTAGAAGAAGGTCCTCACATTCCAAAGAAACTCATTCCTCAAGAGGTTGTCAATGGAGTCAGTGTTCCATAAAAATTAGTTCCAAAGACTACTAAAGAAATGACTCCAGAGGAAAGAGAGAAAGTAAAAAAGGATCTAAAAGTCACAGGCATCCTATATAACGGTCTAGACGATGATATGCTATACAGTATCATGAATCTTACAACATCTAAGTCTATATGGGATACTATTCAGATCTTGTGTGATAGTACTGAGGATGTGAGGGAAAACAAACTACAGCTGTTAACATAACAGTATGAGTGGTTCACAATGAAAAATGGTGAAACACTCACTGAAATGTTTGATAGATTTAACAGGTTGATAAATGACCTGAGGATGTATGGGAAAAGCTATGCCAACAAAGACATCAATAAAAAATTCATGAGGGCACTTCCTATATTGTGGGATCCAAAGACTACAGCCATCAGGGAATCCAAGGACATGAATCTCCTAGACTTAGATAGGCTCTATGGTACCCTAAAAACATATGAAGTAGAGGTTCAACAAAGTCTGAAATGTCAGGGGATATCAGAAAGCTTAAATTTTTAGCCCTGATGGTTGCTAGAAAGAACAAACAAGAAGCAAGACCAAGTGTCTTGATGAAGCAGCAGTCAGGGGATGATGAAGAAAGTTTTGAAGAAGAAGAAGAAGCTGACTCAAAGGAGACTGAGTACACTCCTGAAGAGTTAGAAGAAATTGATGAAACCATGCCTTTCTTGCAAAAAGGTTTTCCAAGCTAAAATTTCAAAAACCATCAGGATCAAAAAGATTTTCAGTAAGGAAACCCAATAGCACCAAAAGCTTTATTGATAAATCAAGAATAAAGTGCTACAAATGCAATGAGATGGGCCATTTTGCAAATGAGTACCGCAAGGCCACAAAGGAAAGTGATTCCAAAGAAAAAGAAGCTGGCGTGGACTACAAGAAGAAATACTTTGATCTTCTTAATGCCAAGAGGAAGGGAAAAACCTATATTGCAAAGGGAAAGGACTGGGCTGACTCAGATGAAGAAGACAATGAAGAATATGTCAACCTAGCCTGATGGCCTCATCCACTGACAGTAGCAGCTCACAAGTAATTCTTGAAATTTCCTCTAACATGTCTAAAAATGATTGTGTAAAAACTGTTAAAGAAATGACTTGTGAGATAAAAGATCTTTATGACACTTTAAGGAGTGTTGTAGCTGAGACTGAGAGAGTACAGAAAATCAATGAACATTTGACCACTAGAAATACTCTTTTAGAATCAGAACTCACTAGACTTGAGAATCTTGAAAAAGAACTCTCAAGAACTAAGAATCTCCTTGACTGTGCTGTTAAAAGAGAGGAATAGACCTCCAATCTGTTGACACAAGAATGGGAAGTCATAAATAAATGGAATGAGTCTAGCAAGAAACTGGATGATCAATTAAACTGTCAGAAATCTGATCACAAGTCTGGTTTAGGCTATGAAGAGACTCTAGTAAAGCAACCTCCTATTGAGGTTGAAAATACAGCTAGCTTTGGAAAAAGGCCTATACAACTTATCAAATTTGTAAAGTCTATGACAAAGTTAGAGAAAGGGAATGTTTTTCCGATGTGTGAAGCTTCCAGAAGTGGTGGGAGTGGCAAGAAACCTGTTTTTGCCAAAACACTCAAACCCCCAGTCATGAAGCAACTAGACTGTGCATCAATGGATACACAATCATCAGGGGATAAAAGTGTATCAGGCCTTCGTAGCCCTTCAAGGGATAAAGGCCTGTCAGGGGATAAGAAAAAAAATAGGAATGGAAAGTTAGGTGTAAACAAAGCTAGTAACTACACCCCTATTCGAGAAGCCCCTAGGAAAGTGTGCTGGAACTGTGGTAATAATAATCATTTATCTTTTCAGTGTAAGGAAAAACCACAGATTTTAACTGGTACAATCTTATATGCTGATGATTTACTTATCACGCTTGCATGCACCCTTAAGGGTAAAGAAAAGAAAAATGTTGGTAAATCTAAAGCTTTTGTTGAAGCTCCAAAAAAGAAGAAAGTGTGTACATTGCCAAAACCAAAAGTCACAAATTATGAAAAAGATGTATTAACTGTGACTAAACCTAAAGGACCCAAAACCACTTATGTGACGACCCCATAATCCCATACCGGACTAGGGCATCATCATAAGAAGGTAAAGATAACCATTCATCCATTCCTAAATAAATACTGAATAAAAATAGTATTTAAGAGTTATTACAACCCAAGAATTAAGTAATTACAGCGGAAGCTATTACATCATTTCCTATTAA
>CM025786.1:53343178-53355219 GCA_014636745.2 Centella asiatica | reverse complement strand
CCCCCCCCCCCCCCCCCCCCCCCCAGCAGTGAAATATTTTAAAAAGAAGATGGGTACTGTAGCTACCCGCGAAACACTCTTTTAAGGGTAGAACAACTCATAACCTCATGAGCTTTACAAAATAATAAAAAAAAAATCTTTTGGACATCACATTGCAGATAAAATTTTTTTTTTTCCATAAAAAGAAATATATAATTTCGATATTCACAACTTATAAGAAAATAATTTTCATGAAGAAAATAAGCTAAAATAATTAAATTTCATAACGAAATTTATTTACAAATCCGGGTCTTCACAACTTAGATACCAAAAATAATTTAAATATTCTTTGTGTGCAGGGAAAAATCAAAAACAATCAAATATGGTTTCTGGACAGTGGCTGCTCAAGACAGATGACAAGAAACAAAGCCCTGCTCACAGAGTTCCAAGAAAAGGTTGGTCCAGTGATCTCTTTTGGTGATAACAACAAAGGACTGACTCTTGGCTATGGCAAGGTAGCAAATAGGGATGTCTCATTTGAAAATGTAGCATTAGTTGATGGGCTAAAGCACAACTTATTGAGCATAAGTCAACTATGTGATAAAGGTTACATCATTACTTTCAGAGGGGATTAGTGCTTAATCTCAAAAGAAAGTAATAGGAAGCTAGTCTTATCAGGGTTAAGGAAAGGACATCTCTACATTGCTGAATTTAATTCAATGGATGGAGAATCATGTTTCTACAGTAAGGCTACCCCTGATGAGAGAAAACTATGGCACAAGAACCTCTCTCACCTGAACTACAAAGCTATCAATGATTTGGTGAAGAAAGAGTTAGTAACTGGACTACCTCAATTGGAATTCATTCAAGAAGGATTATGTTCAGCCTGCCAACAAGGGAAGCAAAGGAAATCATCATTTGTCAGCAAAGAAGCCACAATGATCAAGGATCCAATTCAAATGCTTCATATGGATCTCTTTGGTCCTGTCAACATAGAGCCAATATAAAAGAAAAGATTTGCAATGGTCATTGTGGATGACTACACCAGATATACTTGGGTCAAGTTTCAACAAGCCAAGTCTGAAGCACCTCAACAAATCATTGATCATTTAAAGAAAGTGGAGACTGAGCCAGGGTCAGTGGTTAGGATTTGGAGGACAAACAATGGAATAGAATTCAAGAATGCAGCTGTTGATGGATTTTGTGTGGAGAAAGTCATGAATCATACACTTTCTGCACAAAGAACTCCTCAACAGAATTGTGTAGTTGAAAGGAAGAACAAAACCATGATAGAAGTTGCTAGAACAATGCTAGCAGATGCAAAGATTCCTACCTATTTTTGGGCTGAGGCAATTTCCACTGCTTGCTTCACTCAAAATAGGTCTTTAATTAACAAGGCTCATAACAAGACACCATATGAGCTAATGACAGGGAGGAAACCAAACATCAAGTTCCTACATGTTTTTGGATGCAAATGCTTTGTTTTAAGGAATTTTGGTGAAAACTTGGGAAAATTTGACTCAAAAGCTGATGAAGCTATTTTCCTAGGTTACTCCCTGACATTTAAGGCCTACAGGGTTTATAACAAGAGACTCTAGGTGGTGATGGAGTCTATTCATGTAGCTTTTGATGATCAAGAGACTTCTGGACTTGAAGACCCTGGTTTTCATGAAGAGCTCAGATTTGAAAATGAAGATGATTCTGATCATCAAGAGAATGAAGCTGATGAGTGTAGACAAATGGAGAATTTATTCATCCCTGATGTTAATCCAAACAACAAATAAGCCCCTTCAGCAAATGGAGTTAATGTCCTGGACAACAGATCAGGGAATGCTCTATCAGGGGATAATCCATCAGGGAATAACTTTAATCTTGAATTAAACATAAATTCAGGGTGAGTTTTCACAGAAGCTGGTAGCACAAACTTAAGGGGAGGAAATGATGATAATACAAGCTCATCAAGATATATTTTTAAGGCCAAATGGTCTAGGAGTCACACAACAGATTTAATCATTGGTGAACCAAACCAGAAAAACAACAACTAATGAATGCCTATAAGCTTGCTTTCTTTCTCAAATTGAGCCAAAGAAATTTGAAGAAGCCATTAAAGATGCAGAATGGATCAGAGCTATGTAGGAAGAGCTGAATCAATTTGAAAGAAATCAAATATGGAAGCTGATGCCTAAACCCAAAGAAAGAGCTATAATAGGCACCAAGTGGGTATTCTGAAACAAGTTGGATGAAGCTGCATTGTTATAAGGAACAATGCAAGACTGGTGGCAAAGAGATACGTTCATGAGGAAGGGATTGACTTTGATGAGACTTTTGCACCAGTGGCCAGACTTGAGGCTATAAGAATCTTTTTAGCCTATGCAACACATTCAAACTTTAAAGTTTTTCAAATGGATGTGAAAAGTGTCTTTCTCAATGGGAAACTAGAACAGGAGTTGTATGTCCAACAACCACCAGGGTTTGAAAGTTCAAAATTCCCAAATCATGTATACAAACTAGAGAAAGCACTTTATGGACTGAAGCAAGCTCCTAGAGCTTGGTATGATACACTCAAAGTTTCTAGTGGATAACAAGTTCACAAGAGGTATCATTGACAAGACATTGTTCTTTAGACAACACCAAGGTCATTTGATCTTGGTTCAAATATATGTTGATGATATCATCTTTGGATCCACGGACACTAGATTGTGTGAAAAGTTCTCCAAGCTCATGCAAAGCAAATATGAAATGAGTTTGATGGGTGAATTGTCTTATTTCTTGGGGCTGCAAATTAAATAGGTTGTTAGAACAAAATAGGCTTAAGTATTTGTAGGGGGGGGGGGGATGAATAGAAATATTCAAAACTTTTCCGATCTTAAAACACTTTGTTAAGCACTGATGGGATAGCTACAATATCAGAAAAACTTTAATGACTTTTAAAATGAACACCCAAGAGTTCAAGTTAAAATAGTTGTATTAAAACTTGAGGTTTTTCTAGAAATTTGGTTAATCACAAATGTGATTAATCAGCTATAAATTCTGTAATGAATTACAGCTACAATCTCACACTAACTAGCTTCACACTTTCTTTGAATATTTCTCTCAAGATATATTACAAAGCTTCTCTCTAGTGTTTGTGTGCTTCAATGTGTTGGTTGATCCGTTGGATTGATGCTCTGTGTAATGAGAACTCTTTTGCATATATAGAATATCAGTTGTTGAACCCACGTGCTTAGACATGCTGCTCTTTTCAACTTAGCCGCATATATGTCACATCAATGTCCTGTAAGAACTATGTGTCAGACTATTGCTACTTTTATTGCTTCTTTTTCATCCCCTGATCTGCATGTATTTAATGATCGAGAATTATCATTGGACCACCAAACATCAAGAGATATCTTTTCAGTTTATATCTCTTGCTTCTATTACAAGCATCATTGATTTGCGTGTAAGACCTGATGACGAGTGTATGTAGTCAAAACTATCCACTGACGACACGCCCTGTTGTGAACTTGATCATTGCTTTTGGATCCCCTGATGACAAGTCCTGTCTAAGACTAGATCAGTTCTTCAAACTTCACTTGAGTTATCTAAGTGCTTCTTTGTGACAACCCAGAAAATTTGTTATCTATAAATAATTTATTCACTCATTTTATTTTATTTTATGTTATTATATTTTCTTATTAATATGAATATGGTTATTATATGACGCTTTTGGTTGTATGAATATTTTTGGACCCATTAAAAGGGGTTATTATTGTTTGATTATTGGTTGTAAGGTTAAACAATGATGTTTATTTTTGATGACGTCATTATGTACGTATGCTAATTAGAGTAATAAGCTGCTTATGTGTCATCAATTGGATTAAACGTATGTGCATGTAGGATAGCAGGCTTATTACGATGCTTAGTTGCTAAGAATCATGATGAGCAGCCGTTTTACCGTCCAGATTAACGAATCATTTTATTTCAAAGCCTAATCTCAGCCTACTATATACCTCATTCAGAGGAAACATTTCAGTCTCTTTTCAAAAGATTTCCTTTTCCAAAGTTATTCCTTAAACCTACCATCTCTGTATAATTTCAAGTTCTCTCTTTTGGACAATCACTTTCAAACAAGCTTTGATCTCTTTCGACAACCTAGGAGGTAAGAATCTTAAGTTCTCATTGGCCTTTCTTTTTGCTTGGTATCCGAGAAGTTTAGTTATTGGAGCAAGTCTTTAAGAAAGAAAAGAAAGGATTATATTCTTTTAGGTCTAGAAGTGTTGCTCATAGCTTAAAGCATGATGAGAGTTGATTTATGGAGTTGTAGTTGAGTTCACCACCCTTGGAGAAGTGAGGAAGACGACCCTGTACCTAAGACAGCTTCTAAAATTAGTCCCTGACTGTGTTGATGTTAGTCTCTGATGACGTCAGCATTAGTCCCCGACTGTGTTGATGTTAGTCTCTGATGACGTCAGCATTAGTCCCTGACTGTGTTGATGTTAGTCTCTGATGACGTCAGCATTAGTCCCTGACTGTGTTGATATTAGTCCCCGATGACGTCAGGCTTAGTCTCCGATAGAGTTAAGATGACGTCATCCGTAGTCTCTGATGAAGGAATAATTAGTCTCTGATGATGACGTCATCCTTAGTCCCGATGGGGTTAAGATGACGTCATCAGTCTCTGATGAGATAATTAGTCCCTGATGATGTCATCCTTAGTCTTCGATGAGTAAAGATGACGTCAGCAGTCTCTGATGAGTTAAATAGTCTCTGACAAGTGAAATTTTTCCCTGATGGGCAACCTCATGCCCTGATAACCATTTTCTATATGAATAGCCATCTATTAAGTTTGGATTTCTCATATTATACCCACAATGATGTTATGCAGAAACCTTTTTCAACCGATATAGTGAATTTTAGCTAAGGACCAAGGCAAGTATATATTCATTCCACTTCTTTCTTACGGATTACGTATAATCATTGATTCGATTTACGTAAATGAATGATGTTAATGCCTATGCATGATGATGAATTCTTTTATGATTAAGTAACGTACGATCATTGAATCCGATGTACGTGAAAAGATGTTGATAATTGAAATATGTGTTATTGGGTGGTTGCTAGCTGTTTAAATTTCCTAGCACACCAAATGATGATAAAGATGATGTTGGGTGTTGCAAGTCATGGACTTGTATGCACACCCAAGTAACTTCTGTATGGATATATATAGTTTCCGCCTGTGATGATCACTGTCTTTTAATTGTTGAGCACGCTAATATGTGTTGTTGGCAGTCGCTGCTTTTAAATGATTAGCACGTCAAGGCTATTCAAAATTGAGAAAATGTTTACAAGAAGATATATCCATATGGAAAGTTAAGGGGCTGTTGAATACTTTCGCCTGGTATTCTAGCCAATGATGATAAAGAATGTTAAACTCAGGCAAGGCATCGGTAATGAGATTCTTGTCCGTAGACCATATGCTTTCTGCGAAGGACTACGTATGTCAAATGATGAATCAAACGACCAGGCTGACCAGCTGGGATGAAGTTTGATTATGTATGGAAGTCAGATAATGATCAGTCTGGTCAGGTGATGCGTTATCTGATGAAGAGAAGGCGAATCAAGGTTTATTTGTTAAAGAGGGATAACCCATTGACATCACTCGGGAACCCTAAATGACATATGTTGATTGATTATTTAGGAGGTGTTGGCATTGCTTCGCCTAGCCTCAATGAATACTTAAGCTTTTGAATTATCTTTTCTTCCAGCCTATGAATATATATTTGCTGAGCGTAAACGCTCATGTGGAATGCTATAAATGTTTTTCAGGTTATGTCGTGAAGGCTGAGTCCCCTATGAAAGGGAAGGAGAGAATGGCTTAAGGGTGTTATAGTTGTAAGGCCATATGAGCCATCTAGAGTTTTGTTTCCGCTGCAGCTTGTTTATTTTCAAGCTTTGAGGTTTTGTAAGATGATGTGGACCTTGAGTTTTTATTGATGTATTTGGGAATATATTTCCCACAGGTATGTTGTTAAGGCTTGGTTGTGTTATTTGTTTTGTTGTTATGATGTTGTGTTGTAGTTTTCTGGTGTAGGCCGGAGTTCCAGCCTGGGGATCTCGGGGACTGTCACCCAAATCGCTGACAGTGTCCAGGGCCCGGCTCGGGGGATTTTCGGGGGCGCCACAGTTGGTATCAGAGCAACAGTAGCCAAGCACCAGCTATGAGACCTGTTCTCTGCTGGAAAATAGAAATTGGGAATTAGTAAAGTAAGGAAATGACTGAAAGGATAAGGAGAGCTGAATAAGAAATAGATGTCTAAATTGAGTCTCGATCGTTTATGGGTTATTTGATAAGGCATAAGGTTATAAGATAGATTAATTCATGCTGAATTTATTGTATTTTCTGTTGCAGTAATATTATGAATGATAGATCCTTATTATAAATGTTAAGTTGACATTGATTTAAGCTATGTTTCCTTTATAGATGATTCCACCTACTCCAGGACATGTAGATAAGGGCAAGGCACCTATGATTAAAAGTTCAAAACAGGAACATATCCCTAGTAGTAATGCTACTCGACCTTGCAAGCCTGGTAAACACTATCTGTTGGATGCCAACCGAGGGAGAACATGTGCATGTTGGCGAGTGACACCTCGCAAAAGAGTGAATAAACCAACCCAGGTTTTTCGATTTAAAATACTTAAAGGTTCTGATAAACATGTTAAGGAGTCTGCAGAACCTAAGGGAACTAAGCAAAACCCAACCAATCCGTTTGAGGGGTCAAGTTTTTCAGTTCACATGAAGAATCCTTCCTCACCCCATGATCAAACAGATTCTCCAACCTTGGATACTTCCCAAATAAGAGGTTTCCCTGCTGATAGGCACACATTACCTACAGTGTCAGCCACTCCACATGCTGTTTCTACCTCAGTTACCCTACCAAATGTTGCACCTGCAGTACCACCACCAGAAAATTCAGTACCTTTGCCTTTTCCAAATGGATTCTGTTATTACCTTCAACGTAGAATCCGTATGACACAATCAGAGTTGGCAACACGTAATACCACTATGAGGCGTCAGTCGATGGCTCATCAAAGAACTAGCAGACTGTTGGACCTTTGGAGGGTATCATTTCAGGATGTGTCCTTAGTTCTCACGGAGACCTTGACAGAAGTTGTGATCTCGGTTAGTCATTATTTTAGGCTGCGCTAGCCCACTATAGCAGATCGAGATCAGTTGATGTCTAACCTTATAGAGAAGGTCAAAGGAGCATGTCGTTTTGCACGCAGAACAATAAGTGAACTTGATTCCCAACCCTTGTATTAGGCTTTAGTAGTAGTCAATGTTGTTATGTTTTTGTTTATTGTTGTAACGAGGAAGCTTTATTGTACAAATTTGCTACAATGTAACTTTTGTTACTTAATATATATATTTTGATGGTTTAATTTAGAATTCTTTCTTTTCTTTTTGTATACATGTTATTCTTTGAAGAGAAAGAAGGAACTGTTAATAGTAAGTTTATATTTTCCTTAATCTATAGGAAATGGCCCCAAGAGGAAGACCTCGAACTCGTCAAGCTACCAACCAAGCTGACCAAGAGAACCCCAATCTGGGCATGCTTGGTATCATAACTTCTCGGATACCAAGCAAAAAGAAAGGCAAATGAGAACTTAAGATTCTTACCTCCTGGGTTGACGAAAGAGATCAAAGCTTGTTTGAAAGTGATTGTCCAAAAAAGAGAACTTGAAAGTATACGGAGATGGTAGGTTTAAGGAATAACTTTGGAAAAGGAAATCTTTTGAAAAGAGACTGAAATGTTTCCTTCGAATGAGGTATTTATAGTAGGCTGAGATTAGGCTTTGAAATAAAATGATTGGTTAATCTGGACGGTAAAACGGCTGCTCATCATGATTCTTAGCAACTAAGCATCGTAATAAGCCTGCTGTCCTACATGCACATACGTTTAATCCAATTGATGACACATAAGCAGCTTATTACTCTAATTAGCATATGTACATAATGACGTCATCAAAAATAAACATCATTGTTTAACCTTGCAACCAATAATCAAACAATAATAACCCCTTTTAATGGGTCCAAAAATATTCATACAACCAAAAGCGTCATATAATAACCATATTCATATTAATAAGAAAATATAATAACATAAAATAAAATAAAATGAGTGAATAAATTATTTATAGATAACAAATTTTCTGGGTCGTCACATTCTCCCCTCCTTATAATAAGTTTCGTCCTCGAAACTTTACTGGTGAAATAGTTGAGGGTACTTTTGCATCATCATTTCTTCTAGTTCCCATGTTGCTTCTTCAACATTATGGTTTCTCCATAAAACTTTTACAGATGCAATCTCTTTATTTCTCAAAACCTTTACTTGGCGATCCAAAATTTGTATGGGTATCTCTTCATAATGCAAATTTGGCTGTAGCTCAATGGGTTGGTAGTCAATAATGCCAGAATGATTTCCTCTATAAGGTCGTAACATCGAGACATGGAAAACATCGTGAACATGACCTAGAGCTGGAGGTAATGCTAGTTGATAAGCCACTTCACCAATACGATGAAGTACCTCAAAAGGTCCGATAAAGCGAGGACTTAATTTCCCTAATGATTTCCCCTGATAGGTTGGCATGTCACTATCATGCCCTGACGTGTTCCCCCTGATGAGTTTGGCTTGCCACTTCCATACCTTGATGCGTTCCCCTAAGGAGTTGGCCTGCCTATGTCATCCCCTAATGGGTTCCCCTAACGAATTTCCCTAATGGTCTTAATCACTGAAGCTTTGTTGATTTCGTTTGGAATGTCTGATGTGCAGAATACTAACGAGTTTTTGAGTAACAACAGACATTTCTCTTCACTATCAAGTCCTTTAGAAGTTCCAACTAATAACTTGCCTAGTGAAGTGTAGTTCATCCCCTGATGACTAAATTGATCATCAATGGATGCAAAACTTGTGCAGATATATTAACGTTTATAAAATACCTTAAGTATTTATAGATGCACAATTTATTCTTTAAACATCATCATCATTATTTGTCTCTAACACAGGTCACTGATGGGATTTATATTCATCAAACAAAGTATGCCAAAGAGCTACTCAAGAAATTTGACATAGAGGACTCAAAAGTAGCAAAGACACCTATGGCCACAACAATCAAGATTAACCCTGATAAGAATGGAAAGAAAGTTGATCTAAAGACTTATAGGGGAATGTTTGGTTCTCTGTTGTATCTGATAGTAAGTAGGCCTGACATCATGTTTACAACATGTCTTTGTGCAAGGTATTAAGATGATCCAAGGGAGTCTCATCTGATAGCAGTAAAAAGGATCTTGAGGTATATCAAGGGCACTATAGAGTTGGGACTTTGGTATCCAAAGGAGTCTGGATTTGAATTACTAGGGTATTCTGATGCTGACTTTGGAGGATGCAGAATTGATAGAAAGAGTACAACAGGAAGCTGTCAGTTTCTAAGAGGAAGGCTTGTATCTTGGTTCAGCAAAAAGCCGCACTCAATATCAACATCTACTGCTGAAACTAAATATATTGCAGCTGGAAGTTGCTGTGCACAAATATTGTGGATGAAAAATCAGTTAGTGGACTATGGCCTGAATTTCAACAAAATTCCAATCTTGTGTGATTACACTAGTGCCATTGCCATTGCTAAAAATCCTGTGCAACACTCCAGAACCAAACATATAGAAATCAGATATCACTTTATCAGGGAACATGTTATGAATGGAACAATTGAACTACATTTTGTACCAACAAACAAGCAGTTAGCAGACATTTTCACCAAGGCTCTTGATGAAGCCACTTTTATCAATCTTGTGGGAGAGCTGGGTATGGTGAATTATGCAAAATGAAACATATATATATATATATATATATATATACTTTTTGGGTTTCTTTGTTTTTGTTTGTTTTTGTCTGGTGCATCAGGGTCAAGGTCTCTGCCGAGAGCATCAAGGTCAGGGTATCCATCCCGTGCATCAGGGTTAGGGTATCCGTCTCATGCATCAAGGTTAGGTTATCTGTTCCGAGCATTAGGGTCAGGGTGTTTATATTCATCGAACATCAGAGTCAGGTAAAAGACTTTTGACTGCATCAGGGGATTTCATCGAGTCTGTGATAATAATTCATCAGGGAATTCTCTTGTCCCTGATGATGTGTCACCACAGAATTGATGCGACACCCTGATAGTGTGTTTTCAGGAACGGTTTTCAAAAGTCAAAAAGGTGGGTATTTATACTCCCACTCTCTCTCCTTCTAAAATACCTCAAAACATTTAATCTGTCTTTGATACTTGCTCGAGTTTTCTCTCTCTATCTCTCTTATTCATAGAAACCCTAGATTTTTAACTCATCAACAGTATCAATGGCATCAAGCACTACTCAACGACTACCAAGGAATATAGTGGTTCCACAAACCAACTTTGTGGGTTTTTCTGACATCGAAGATGTAGATGCTTGCTTTAAACCAATGATGCGCTATTTACTCAACTCAGAGTATAGCAAAACCATTTTTACCGATGACGAGATGTCTGGGGAAACACCAGCACAACTATGGTCAAGCGCTAAATTCATGTACTCTGCAACTAGACCTAAGGTTGTCAAGGGAATCTCTTTCAATATTTCTTCTGAAAAGGGAAAAATAACTCCCTTCAGAATTAATTCTGCACTGGGACTACCTACACAGGAGTTCATGGAAGTGCTAGGTGTTGCCGAACTGCTTGACTTCTTGAGGGAACTGGGCTACAACTCACCAAATAATGTAGCTTTGAAGTTCAAACACCTCAAGAGGGTTAATGTTAAAAGAGAGATCTCCTATCTCTTTGACACAATCACAAAGGTGTTTTTAGGTAAGTCCTCTAACTATGAGGTAATAACATCTTTAACTCTTAAAATAGCGTATGCCATGATTAGGAATGTAAAAATTAATATAGGAAAATTAATTTTTGATGATCTTATAAATAAAATTGGTAGTTTTACTTCTAGAAAATCAGAGGTCTACTATGCTAGAGTTTTATCAATGATTATTAAGGATCAATTTCCTAAAATTTCTCAACACCTCTTCCATCTTTCTCAATTCCTCAAATTTCTTTAGATATCATGACACAAACTCTAAGTGTCATGACATCAGATTCTCCAATTTCTCAATTCTTGGAGGAGCCAACACTCACTGACACAGTGATTGATAATCAACATGTTCAACTGGTTGATTCCTTTTTAAATGATTCAATCACTGTGACACAGTCTGGGGACAACAATGCACCTGTACATATTACTGTAATAAGCATTTATGTTCCCCCACTTGTAAATACTTCTTCTATAGAAACATATACTTCTCCAATTGTACATACACAATTGACTTCCACTCCTTCCCCTATCACTTTTGTGCAACCAAATATTGTACATAATTTACTTGAATTGGCCACAATTGCTGATCTCACAGCCCATAGAAGCCCTTCTAGGACAATTTTGAGTGAGAATGTGAGAATACATAGTGAAGAGAGACAAAGTCAATCCCCTGAGAGGACTTTGGCAAAAGGAGATAATCAAAGTACTACCTTAGAAGGAAAAGAAAAAGGAGAGTCTTTGAGAGATGCCTTCGAAGGCACAGAAAAAGGAGAGATTGAGGGAGATATGGATGAGATCCTTGTAAATAAAGAAACTAGAGAAAATGTAGATACTGTATATAGTTCTAGTTCTTCTAAGAGTGATAAAGATGACACACCAATGGATGACTTACCCCAGTTCATTGGAGTTGATTTATACTTTCAAAAGAATCAAATGGCCGACACTATACAGTTACTAAAACAGGAGCTTTCAAGGACCATAGATCCCATTTTGACCAAGGTACTCAACTCACAAATAACGATAGGGAAATCTGTGGACGTGGAATCTCAGATACTCCATACACACTTTATCAACAAAATAAATAATGTACAACAAGTTGTGGACTCCCTTGTCACCAGCCAAACCATGCTCAAAATGAAGAAACTTGCTGACAATGTTGACAAACAACTCTCTGCATTCTCCACCAAAATAGCAAACATGGAGTCTC
>CM025786.1:53332140-53343078 GCA_014636745.2 Centella asiatica | reverse complement strand
TAATTAGATTTCATCACGAAATTTATTTACAAATCGGGGTCTTCACAGCTAGTGACAGGAGGTGAAGTCAACAGGCTCATGATTCCAGATCGAAACCCAGATCAAAGAAGACAAGGCCTTGGAAGTGATTCACAGTCTATTGAATCAAGTTATCCATTGCCCTTTGTTTTTTCCAAACACAGAAGGAATCCTAATGTGTAAGATGTATAGTTTTGTAATAGTTATAGGAAATACGTGTACATTTATTTTATCAGTTCATACAAATAGATTAGATCAATTCAATTTTGTCAGTTTTCTATTGATTTTGTACAATTTTGGTTTTGACATCATCATCAGTGCATCAAGTAGATTTATGGTTATCATACTGATAAACATAAATAGGGGGCTATTGTTAGATATAAATAATGATGATGATGTTTAGAAAATAATTGTGCATCTATAAATACTCAAGGTGTTCTATAAACCTTAGTATTTTTGCATAAGTTTTGCATCCATTAATGGTCTAATTAATCATTAGAGGATGAACTATTCTACACTAAGTAAGTCATCAGTGAAATCTCTAAAGGACTTGATAGTGTCGAGGGACTGTCTTTTACTACTTAAAAGAACTCAAGTATTCCACACATCAGACGTTCTAGACAAAGTAAACAAAGATTCAGTGACTAAAACCAGTTAGGGGAACACATCAGGGGATGACAATGGTAGACCAACCCATCAGGGGAATGCGTCAGGGTATGACAGTGGCAAACCAACTTGTCAAGGAAATGCGTCAGGGCATGACAATGGTAAACCAACTTGTCAAGGGAATGCGTCAGGGCATGACAATGGCAAACCAACCTGTCAGGGGAATGCGTCAGGGAATAATAGTGGCAGGATAACCCGTCAAGGGAACTCATCAGGGAATGACAGTAACAAGCCAACCAGTAAGGGAAACCCATCAGGGGGAAAGCAAAACACTGCATCAGTGGAAGCCATCAGTGGATGCTGTAAGTTTTAACGTCAGGGGATCAAGAAACACTTGGGTAACTCTACAACAAGAGATGAACTCAAGTGAAGCATGAAACACTAATCAATTCTTAAACAGGACTTGTCATTAGGGGATCCAGAAGCACTGATCAAGTCCACATCATGGCTTGTTATCAGGGGATAGTTATGACTGCATACACTCGTCCTCAGGTCTTACATGCGAATCATTGAAGCTTGTCATAAAAGCTAGAGATATAGTTGGAAAGATATTTCTTGAAGTTTGGTGGTCCAATGACAACTCTCGATCATTAAATGCTCAAAGATCAAGGAATGAGGAAGAAGCAACTAAAGTCATCAGCAGTTTGACACATCATTCCCAAAGGACATCGATGTGACATATATGCAGCTAAGTTGAAAAAGCAGCACGTCTAAGTACGTGGGTTCAACAACTGATCTTCTAGATACGAAACAATGTCCACACCTCTAAATAACTTTAAAGAAGAATATGTATATATGGCTTCCAGGGTCCGCGAATGATAACGAAGGATTTGACCCTTTACTTGAAAGAAATTCTTGAATCATTCATGTGCCCTCTCTTCATCAGATAGTGCGTCACCTGCCCAGCCTGACCACTATCTGACTTCATCTCTTCATCAAACGACATATCAGTCGGCCAGCCTGATCGTTTGACTTCATCATAATGACATACATAGTCGAAGCAGAAATCTTTCATTTGCGAGGGTTTGGTTACCGATGCCTCAGTTTTCGTTCCCTATCATCCTTAGACCTAGGGTGTCAGGCAAACGTAACCCCTTATTCTTTAGTTACCCACACAGATATACTTTAAAAGTATGGGGTGAGAAAAAAAAAGATTAAGTCCTTTCTATCCGTATAGGATTTACTTTGGTGCATTAGCGAATTTAAATAGCTAACAACCGCCCAAAGAATGCTTGATTCTAGTCCAATATTTTTCACGTACATCGGATCAAGAGATCGTACGTTACTTAACTTTGAAGAGATTTAGTCATGAATGTTGACATAAAAATATCTCAGGTACATTACGCATATTTAAAGAATGATCATGTGTATTAATTGAAAGAAAGTAGAGTGAGTATATACTTGCCTTGGTCCGAAGCTAAAATCAAACTCAATTTACTTGTGAGTGAGACACTCTTTAAAAACAGGCATATAACATGAGAAATCTATATCTTTGATAAAAATATGAGAAAAGATGCACATGTGATGTCCGTGAACTTTTAAAAGTCAAAATGGCCTTCTGAACCTTTGAGGTTTAATAAATAATCAATAATATCTTAAAATAACTTAAGAAATTAATATTTTATATTTTCAAAGCAAACTGCACATCAGTGGATAAACATCGAAGCATGAAAAGTTGTCATCAGGGATTGCAGTCTCCACCATCAGGGGATGTGATATGATCGTCAGGGGATGACCTTCTGTGAGAACCCAAAATTCCAAATGAGTTTTGTTATATGATTAATTCTTTTTGTTATTTATTTTATGCATGGAGGTTTAATTTCTTTTATTCGGTATGAATAATGAAAGTTTAATGGCAATGTGATGTCCAAAAGATTTTAAATGTATTTTGAGCTCAAATCTTTATATGATTATTGTATTCAAGTTTATCAAAAAGAAGTGTAATGATTTTCATGTGGGGAGAAGCAAACGGGTGTGAACGGGTTTAGGCTGCAGTACCCACTTTGAACCAAAGATTGTTGTGGGACAAGTAGTAATTAATGTATCTCAGAGTTATTCACGTGACTTGTCCAGTGCATATCATCTCCAACAGTGCACTAGAGTGGGCTATGATAGATGACCGACTGTCTATTAATAGCCGTAACACCGCCTTTTCAAACCAATCACTTCTTTCTAAACCTTGTTATTTCCTTTCACAGCCAACGGCTGAAATCAAATATCAAATAATCCAATGACTCTTATTGTTCAGCAAGTGATATATATATATATATATATATATATATATATATATATATATATATATATATATATATATATCATGTTGGTACAACCCAAGCCCCACCTTCATAAATTTCTAAATAGTATACCACCAAATCCAGGTTCACTTTCAAAGCAAATACCTTTTTGGAAGAACAACTCAAGCTTTTAACTTCTTCTTTGCAGCCAAGGAGGTAAGGGCATTACATTAAAGTCCTGCTCTGTTTCTTACACTTTTGTTCTGTTATGCATGCCACGTTTAATACCTTGTTCATTCATTTCCAAAAGTACGATTTAATGCATGCTTTAACACTTGGAGTTGATGCCTGTTTATTTCAAGAAGCTAACCCAAGATGAGTATAAGAAGGTTGACAACTACCTGGTAGACAAACCATTAACTACCAAACATTTCTTTTTATCAGTAGTTGGAAACACCATGCTTGAGCCTTGTCAACTTGAGTTTTGAAGCCTAAACTATATCTATAAGAACTAGTAGACCCCAAGAGATGTTATGTTGTATTACTGAGAGGATGATGAGAGTTGACCTAAGTGGTATCAGAGCCTAATTGATTTTATTCAATTCACAAGATCCAAAAATGGCCAACGACGAAGGAAGCAACTTCAATATAATGACATATGTAGGAAATCGTGATAGTGGAACTAGAATTCCAGTCTTAAAAAGAGAGGAATATCCTATCTAGAAACAAAATATGTATATGCACTTGAGAGTAACATTCCCTGATTACATTGATAGGATTGAGAAAGGTCCATACCAGCCAAGGAAAATTGTTCCTTCAAAAACTGTGGAAGGAACATAATGGCTTAACCTCTGATGAACAACTTATCCACCGCTACATAATATATATTGATGGACACTTTATCCTCTTCTGCAATTCAATTATTGATAAGTATTCAACCTCTGAAGCATAGCTTTATCATCCAAAGAACAATATTTGTTGATAGTCACTTATCTGCTGATGACTAAGTTTATCTGTTGATGACTGTTTTTGTAGAATATCCACTGCTAGCTATTTCATCTTCAGATGCAGAATCCACTAATTAACATAATATCCACCAAGGCTCAGAGTTATCCTATGATTGGCTACTATGATGATTTATCGTCTGATTTATCTTCTGATGTACATTTTACACTATGAGAGGATAAGCTCCACTGGTCTGTCTTTATCCACTGATGAAAAATTTACACTGTTAGAGGATAATACTTAGACAAGACCAATTACAATTTATCTGCTGATGTTTAATAACACGTAAACAATTTTCGTACAATTATAAACTCTAACAATTCTAAGTATTATACATCATCATCAAATGCTATAATTCCCTACAGTTACGGGCTAGGGTTTAGGGTTTTTTATTTTTATTTTTGTTACATTTGTTTTCATTTAAATTAATTATATTAATCATTAATTAAGGATTTAAATATAGTAATGTTAATTATTACATACAAGTAATATAATGCTTATAATATTATGTACTAGAATTTTGGTTCTATAATAACATTAACCATTATACATAGTACATAATGTGTCTATATGTAGAATGTGACTTATTATTAACAAGGATCATATTTGTTTTTATAATAACTTAGTAATTAATAATGAATTATAAATAACATGAATTAATAATAAATTATAAATAACTTGAATTAATAATGAATTATAAGTAATGACTTAATATAATAATTATAATAACTTGTTAATTAATAATGAATTATAAATAATATTATACTAATAATATTTTAAATGTTAGTATTACTATAATTTTATGTGAATTGATAATAGCTAACTTGTGGTGCTCGAGTGGTTACTATACTATTGATACATTGCTTGATGGTTTGAGGTGTTATGTTCGATTCTTGGTGGAGGGTAATTTTATTTTTTTAGAGTATAAAGCCTTTACCAAGTGGCACTTCCTCTCATTTCAATACACTGCAATCTAAATAACACATATATGACAGTGTATCAACAATCTCAATAACACATATATATGACGATGTATCAACAATCTCAATAACACATATAGGACAATGTGTCAACAAATACAAAATCAATAACACACCATGGAATAAAAACAAATATATTACACAAAATCTCAATTGTTTTACATCCCAATCAAACCAAAAAAATAAATAAATTGACAATGTTTCAACAAATACAAAATAATCATCCTTCTTTTTAATCGGAATCCATCTCGAGTGATCCAACTATCTTGTAACCTCCAAAGGGATCCCTCGCCCTTCCTTTATGTAGTTCTCAGGCAACACACAAGTGAAGAATGAATGCATGTTCAATGGTCCATTTAGCTTTAGTGGGATTTAGTCTATGTGAGAGTATATCAATGTATTTACAAACATAAATACCACAGTCTGAACCATTTGTTGTTTCTCTACTTCAACTTTTTTCTCGATTCTTACATCTCTTGGGGGTCATCTCATCTCAGGGTCCGCATGTCTAAGCAACATAGGTAAAAGCATATTTTGCTCATTTTCAAATTAAAACCATATATAAATCAAAATAAAATCTTTTGTACTTACTGTAACCTCAACATCTGCACCATATCTCACATCCAATTATGTATGAATCATCTCAGATGCATAAGATCAATGATTTTTATTGCCCATGCCTTTACATTGAACATCAACAAAACAAAATGTTCATGTAATCTAGAATGAAAGGGCAGGAAAATGATGTCACACACAAATCATCCCATTCTATGTAATGTTGTACAAACTCAACTATATTTTCATAATCTCTCTGCATAAATAGATTTGTCATGGTTTAACCCACAGCAACCAAGAAAATCGACAAATAGTAGAAAGTTCTTTTTAACTTTCTTCTGGCTCGTCTTATCACTGCGTCTCTTTCTGCCAACAATTCTTGGTACGTGTCAACAATTGTGTTGGCTATCCATTTCCACTTGATAATTCTTTAGCCTCCACCTAGTTAATATTATATTCTCCTAGGCCAATAGTCTGAATTATCTAATTGATTCACCATTGAACAAGTGTCAAGTCAACCAATTTGTTAGAACTAAATAAGTTCAAGTGTTTGCAGAAACGGGGGTCGAATACAAATACTACAAAATTTTCACTCTTTAAAACTCAATAAACAAAAACTTGAATAGTTGGAATGTTATCCCCTGATGAGGATGAACACAGAAAAACTATATTGAAATTAAAATGAACACATAAGCATTCAAGTTAAAATAGTTGTATTATAACTTGGGGTTTTTCTGGGAATCTGTATAATCACCAAGTGATTAAACAACTACAAATTTGTAAGTAAATACAGCTTCTCTTTGTTAACACTTCTAGCTATAAATTTCTCTATAATTTTCTCTCTTAAGAACAATTACAAAGCTTATCTCTAGTGTGTAACAAAGGATATGGATATTTCTATGTTAATCGTTACATTACATTGTGTAGCAACCTTTGCATATATAGGAAAACAAAAATAAAGAACATGGGTTTGGCATGCTTTTCCTTCAATGTCATGTCATTGTCCTCTCGAGAAGACAAATGTCAGACTACTGTTGGCTAAAGTTGCTTCTTTTTCAATCCCTATTCTCCATGCAATTCTGGTACAAAAGGTTGTTATTGGACCACCATATCCCAAGGAATATCTTTTGAGATACATCATTTGTTTCTCTGTCAACTATCAATGCATAACTTTTAAACCCTGATGTAGAGTTGATTAGGACTTAACTATCCCCTAATGACAAGCCCTGATGTAGACTTGATCAGTGCTTCTGAATCCCCTAATGAAAAGCCCTAATGTTGACTTACTTAGTGTTTCATTATACACTGATGCTAATCCTTGATGTAGAATTGGATCAGTGCTTCTTGATCCCTTAATGCTATCCACTGATGACATCCACTAATACAGTAGTCAGGCTATCCTCTATTGGTATTCCCTAACAGCTTTATCCACGGATGTAGTACTCAGGCTATCCACTGATTGCTTTATCCACTGATGCCTTTTTAAATACTGACATCTTTAACCACTGATACTTGTTGGTTTTTCTATGAATGCCTAGTGTGAGGAATACTAAAACATTAAGTAAAATCAGACATTCCCTGACACTAACAAGTCCTTTGTGATAACCATTGATGACTTGCCTAGTGCAGCTATGGTTATTCCCTGACAAACTGAATTGTCTATTAGTGAATGCTTATTTGTGCAAATATACTAAGGTTTATAAAACACCTTGAGTATGTACAAGTGCACAACTATTAAAATAACAAAAGAATAATTACATCATCATCATCAATATAATTCTTATCACAATCCACCTTTCATGGGTATAATGGCTTCACCATACTACCCTTCATCAGAACCATTAAATGATCGTTTCTTGACATTCTGGTCAGATTAGGGATAGAGCCCCTTGTGAAGGAGGAAATATTATTACTCTTGGGGTGTGATATGGGGTTAGAAGATGATTCTGGAGCATCTGAGGTAGGTCAGTTGGTGCTACTTTGGGGAAATGATTGAAATCCGAAGTAAAAGAAATGGGAGGATCTAAAGTAGAGGTTGGAATGAGTGTGAAAATAAGAGGTTCTGAAGCATTAGTGAAGAAGGGAGTGTAAATGGGATACTTTGAAATGAATATGTTGAAACAAGGTACTATAATCAGTCAATAATGCTCGATATTGTTGTTCAATCTGGGGAAGTTTATTATCAATCAACAATGCTCGATATTGTTGTTCAATCTGGGGAAGTTTATTATCAGTCAACAATGCTCGATATCTTTTCACAATAAAAAGATAAAAAGTACACGTTAATAGTATTAGAAAATATATGTAATGCAATATGAGGATTATAATTAACTTTATGTACCACATTTAATACATGCATTTGATCAACAATGACACGATTCCTGTATCGAATTTTAGTGAGGTCCAGTTTTGCAATTTGTTTTCATGTCACTTTGTTGTACCGCAAGTAGTACACATCTATGTCGATTTTGTTGCACTTGGTATTTTGTGATACCAACAAACCCACTAGATTTTCCTGGAACTCATTCTACATCTGTATGTAAGGCGCTCCGAATGCTTCATAGTCGATGACATCAAAACTATTTTCTTTCTCTATTTGGTTCAACCCTAGCTGAGTGTGATCAACAAGGGGATCAGGAAGCCTTTGAAAATGACATAGTTTCCTAAGGACTTTGTTAGGCATCTGAAACTTGATCTCATCAAATTGTATCAATGGGTTTCGACTATTTGCAAACAGTCGTGCCATTTAGTCGTCATCGTCATCCTTTTGTATCTTCTTGTACGGCTTCCAGATGAAATTATCTCGCTGTTGATTTTCAAACTCAGATAGGTGTGTCAGCAACTTGTGGTGTGGATCTGCTCTCCTCTCCTTATAGGCAACATGCTTGGAGTATGCATATGCTAGCACACGTGGCCACAACAACTCATAATCAGGACGAGGAAATGGATGCTTAATCCATAATTTGTCGTGTGCCCAAGTCTGAAGCACTGTCATGCACCTCGTTATCCTTTCGGGTAACACAATCTTTCCTAGCAATCCACGTGCATCCCACTACAATATCTCTAACAAACAACATGTACCTAACAAATCAATTAAGACAATTTGATAACCAAATAAATATCAAGTAATGATAACAACTAATTACAATATCAAAAAAATAATAAAATTATCAAACCTAGCTAGGCATATGTCATTGGTTTTAGTGGGGAACAATATCGCACCACACAACCACAGTATATAGGCTTTTATGTAGATAACTATATAGTTAATCGGCGGATCCTCGAGCAATTCGCGAAAGCACTGTATGAGTCATGTCAAACGAATACCACCACTGTTCTTTACTTCATTATATTAGTTATTATGGAACCGTTCACCAAAGCAGTCTTTGAACAATCTTCTCTCTTTTTTCTCAGCTAAAACACCATAAGTCAGGGGTTTTCCATTAATGGGTAACCCAATAATATAGTGGATATCCTCGAAGGTGATTATGGTCTCACCACTAATTAAATGAAATGTGTTTGTGGATAATCTTCATCTTTCCACTAATGTAGTAACTAAAAATGCACCGTGTCTTGGAAATATACATCCATATGTAAATGCATGAAACCCTATTGCATTAAGAATCTCTTTCTGTGTGTCACTCAGAATCAAAATATCGTACCTCAGATTGCTTTGTTGAGCCACGTCTAGTACTCTAAATTCATTTGTATTGTATATGTAAGAAAATATATGATTTGGTTGATCATCCAACAAACTATCATCCTCTGGACTAGGATTTAAATTGTATTGGTCCATTGCAACCTACAAAATATTTACAAATGTTTGATCAAACAATCTGCCCATATATACATACACATTGCCACATTTACATATTTACACACTACCCACATTTACATATATACACACTGCCCACAATGCATACAATCAAATACATACACACACAACCCACATATTCACAATATTCACAATGCACACATTCCCCACATATATTCGCCCACATGTTCACAAAACACACACACACCCCCACGTATTTACATATTCACAATGCATACAAACTCATTGTCATACATAAACTGCATATACACATACACACACATTATGTCATACACACTGCATACACCCACTATCATACATTGTGAATAAATTACAACCAAAAGCCTAATTACAACATAAATTTATTAAAACCCTAGAAAAATCATTGATTTGATAAATTAAATTTGATACAATTTGTGGGGTGGACTGTTCTTAGAGAGAGAAATGATGAAAAATTGAGCAAAAGTTAGCTAGGGCTGAATGTTTTTGTTTTCTTTGAGAGAAATGATGATTATTTGGGCGGAAGTGTTAGATAGACAATAAAGAAGAGAAATAGAAGAGTAGTGTTAGCGAGCGAAAGAAACAAGGAAATAAAGAAAGAAGGAAAGAAGAAATAAAGTAAACTAGTTTTAAAAATTGAAATCGCCGCGTGAAAGTCAATAAAAATCAAGTATCAAATATAGGACAATGTTGTAAGATTGGGAAGCTTAAGTTTTAGGGCATGCCTTAAGAGTCATGACTGTCATGTATTGATGCACAAGTTTTTACTAATATTATTTTGTAGTTGTTTTCCAAAGCGGGTCATAGAAGCATTGATTTCTATTTTTGTTCGAGATATTCGCTCCACCAGTCTAAATTACAATGATCTTGAAGCAACAGAACGTGGCTGATACGTCAAATTTACGTACCTAGGGTTAGGGTTACAAAATACCCTAATTGCTGACTCCGTTTGACCGCGAATTTAATGCCTTTGCTAACCTGCAAAGAAAATCTCCCAATAGTGGTGGGGCTTCAGCCCTTTGGAAGACCCTCGGGTGTGTGTGTTAGTAAGGGCTCAAAAGAAGAAGTAAAAGCTGTATGGAAAGAATTAGTTACCTCATATGTGGTTGTCTGGCCTCTATTTATAAACACCCAAACTATCAGAGTCCTGCATGGATTAGCCTTCCAAGTCCTTATCAGGATTGTCTTTTCAAATCCTATCGGGATTCTGTTTTCAAAGGGATCCCAATCCTTTCTTTATTTCTGCCCTATCTTGGGTTCATTGAATATAGACACATCAGCTGTTGTGGGCCTTTCGGGCCTCATTATTACTTATATTATATTTATTGCATTTAGACTTATTATTTTTGGCCCATATCACTTGCCCCCTAATTTTTGGTTATCAGTTATTGAAATCAAAAATTAAAAGTTCTCTCCCTCTTTTTTTTTTTTTTTTTTTTTTTTTGGCGGGAAGTGCCTTTCCCCGTCAACTTCGGGGTACCTCCAAAGTTGACGGGCTAAAACAGCTCATGGCCCGCTAGAGTTTACCCCATCAACTTCAGTAGATAACGGGTCAATTCGACGAATACGTCGCTAGGAAACACCCCGTCAAGTTTCAGAAGTTAACGGGTCAAATTGGCGATTGCGTCGCTACTAAACACCCCGTCAACTTCAAGAGTTACCGGGT
>CM025786.1:53315340-53332130 GCA_014636745.2 Centella asiatica | reverse complement strand
GATTGCGTCGCTACTAAACACCCCGTCAACTTCAAGAGTTACCGGGTCAAATTGGCAATTGCGTCGCTACTAAACACCCCGTCAACTTCGGGGTGCACTAAGTTGTGGACTTGTGGGCTTTTCGAATCGATTCCCCCGTTTGTGAGCAGTGTGTTCGACTAATGGGCTTTCGGCCCATGTTGGGCAGCTTGAATTCCAACAGTCAAGCAATCTCATCCGTTGAATCAAATTTGATCTCAACGGTAATATTTTTTGCTTAGGCGGCTATATATTTCATCCGCGAGTTAAGTGAGTTTTCACTTTTACTCTCCTCAAAAATTTATTCTCACAAATCCATAAATTGCTCTTCTCTACTTAGGCGATTTCCGGCATTTACCACCACCGTGAGGCAATTTTCGACAACCGTAAGACCATCGTAAGGCGATTTCCGGCAAGCCTTTGCTTCCACATTCAATCAAGTGTTCTTCGTGTTCTTCGATTATTTCACCAAGTTTTTCATCATTTCCCCTTTTCGATCGCCATGGATTCAGGTAATTCGGCTGAATCTGTTTATTCTCCTGTTTCCGAGATTCCTTTTGTTGATCCGATAGATACTATTGAACCTGTTCGTGCTTTAGAGGGGCCGCTTTTAACCCAGAGGGAGGATACAACTCAATCCTTCTCTTCAAGGCCCATTGGGCTGCGTATTGATCATATTATTGAAGCCCAACGTCATGGGTCCACTCGTGACGTGGCCGTTGTGGCTAGGGACGAGATTCCAAGTAACCAAAATTATGATGCATATAGGAATATCTCATCAATCATTTCTGAATCTAAACTCCATAATTTTGCCATCCGCCATTGTATATGTCCCCCCTACTCCCTTAGATTACCTTTAGAGGCCGATAGGGCTTGTAACGTGGGCACAGACTTGTGCATATTTTATGATTGTTTAGAAGCCGGACTTCGATTCCCTCTACACCAGTTCATACCCCGCTTGCTAAATAGTTACCCAATACATCTTAGCCAGGTCACACCTAACGGGTGGAGGGTAATATACGCATTTTTACTCAGATGTATCGAAAGGAACCAGACCCCGCTAGTCTGGGTTTTCAGGTTTATGTTTCAAGGCACACCAGATCTAACAATGTTGGCTGGGTGTATTTTCAACATCGGTCTTTAGTATCTAAGATTTTTAATACGACGACATTGAAAGATTCTGTTGCCAACTGGAAAACGAAATTCTACTATCTTCACTGGGAAGGAGGGAATTGGGGTGATATTCTTCCTTCAAAATGGAATGTAATCAATAGTGATAAGATTACTTGGGTAGTTAAGGATTCCGAGAAAGAAATTGCCAAGGCACTAGCGGCGGACGGGGCTGATGAGGATAACGTACAAGATCTACTTTTAGAGAAGAACCTCATTAGATAGGGTCTCAACCCGGCTAAAGGAAGAAGTACTATTCCTTTTTCACACGGCAGCACTACTGTCTCCTTTACTTTATTATTTGGTTAATATAACTGAATTTATCTCCTTATTTTCTCAGGTTTGGAGCGCGCCAAGGCTGTATCTTCCAGGAAACAAAATAGCAGGAAGTCGGCCCAGAAGAGATTCAGAAGTGAGGGATCCCCTTCTTCAGCTCAGCAAGAAAGTACTATCCCTCCTTTCGAGGCAATCAACGTTGACATGGAGACCGAGACTACCCCACGTTCTTCTGAGGCTGCTGAAGAACTTCCCCCTCTCCCCAAGAAGCATAAGAGGTATACTTCCGGTCCTAGGAGGGAAGTACCTATTTTTACAAATCCCCAGGATCCCTTCATCCCGAGTTGGCCCCTTACTCGAAGCAATACAATTCTAGGGGAACATGGGCCTGCGATGGAATTCTTAGTTGGAGCGGTGCCCCCAGTAGATAAAGAGATATCAAAGGAGGCCCCTCATCCAACTCTTATCGCAAACTTTGCCCATACTTATGCCATGGTGGGTATTTTACATTCATAACTTAGCAATTATTTATGGAATTTTTACTGACCTTTCAACTGTTCTTGTAATATTTCAGCATCATGTTTATGATGCCGAGCTTGCAATCCGTTCGGTGAACGAACACGAGAGGAATGGTAAGCTTGAGGAGGACCTAGCTGAGAAGGAGCGCCAGCTGAAAATTGCTCAAGACGAAGTGCGTTCCTACTATTCTGCAAAAGAGGGCCTGGAGATGGAGATAGAGAAATCGAGGATGTTTATAGATACTCTCAAGTCCGAGATTCTCTCTCTGAAGTCAGAAAATAAAGGCCTAAAAGACGAGCTGGACAAGGCTCCTTCCGTTGCTGTGGAGAATTACAAGGCCTCTGCACAATTCCAGAAAGATGCCGAGGATGCTAGTTTGGATTCAGAGTACAAAATCATGATGGGCGGCTACCATCTCTGCACTGAAAAGGTGCTATCTCTTTATCCAGACATTGATCGCGAGGCCATCATGGAAGACAGGGAAAAAAGGATGCTCATTGTCTGACGCCGTCATGCAGAGAGGCAAGGGGTCCCTCTTGAGCTTATCCCCTTAGAGGTTACCGACAGCGAGGACGAAGATGAAGAGGAAGGGGAGCAGCAGCCTCCACTGGCTTAACTTTTGTAGTTATAACTTTCTATCATTTGTAAAATTATGTTGGCCTTCGGGCCTTTTATTTTGTGAACCATGTTGGCCTTCGTGCCTTTTTATAATATTCTACATTTCTGTTTTATAATTACAAAGATTCTTGAAATAATCTCATCTTTATTCCATAATAAAATAGGAAAAGCCTTTAACAAAACAAAAACTCATAATCTGAGATTTATTGATAATAAATCCTAAGGTTGCTTACATGCCATGATCTTGGTATTTCTTGGCCTTCTAAGGTTTGAAGCTGGTATGACCCAGGCTTTAAGACTTTCTTGACTCGATATGGTCCTTCCCAGTTAGGGGTCAATTTTCCAGCAGCAGCTTTTGGGTTTGACACCTCCATCCTTCGAAGTACTAAGTCTCCTTGCTTGAAGGCTCTACCTTTCACCCTTAAGTTATAAAACTTTGCCACCACTTTCTTGTGTTTTTCAATCCTTTGCTGGGCCATATCTCTGACATGCTCGATCAGATCCAAACCAGCTCTTATACCCTCACAGTTTTCTTGTTCATCAAAGCCGACTATTCTTACTGAAGGTAGGCCCATTTCTAAGGGGATAACCGCTTCCGTCCCATATACTAGGTTGAATGGCGTTTCCCCTGTTGCAACTTTACATGTGGTCTGATATGCCCATAAAACTGCATGCAACTCTTCCACCCAGGCTCCTCTAGCTTTTTCTAACCTTTTCTTTATTCCATCGATAATAATTCGATTAGTTACCTCCACTTGACCATTAGCTTGAGGATGACCTACTGAGGTAAACCTTTGGTCAATGTTAAGGTTTTGGCAGAAGGCTTTGAACCTTTTTTCTTCAAATTGTGTTTCATTATCCTTGATAATGACCTGCGGTAGGCCAAACCGGCATATGATTGACTCCCATAAAAACTTCTCCGCTTTTTGTGCAGTTTGCGTGGCTAAGGCCTCAGCCTCAACCCATTTTGAGAAGTAGTCAATGGCTACAATTAAGTACTTTCTCTGACCTGTCCCAACGGGGAGCGGTCTGACAAGGTCAATCCCCCACATAGCGAAGGGGACAGGAGCGCTAATTGAAGAAAGAAGTTCTGCGGGTTGCCTTACCACAGGTGCGAACTTCTGACATCTATCACACCTTTTTACAAAGTTAACAGCTTCCTGCTGCATTCCAGGCCAGTAATAGCCTTGCCTCATTATTTTATAGGCCAAAGCTCTTCCACCCAAATGTTGTCCGCAAATCCCAAAGTGGACTTCTTGAAGAGCCGACAAAGCCTCTTGCGGAGTGAGGCACCTCAAATATGGTAGGACAAACGACCGTTTATATAAGGCATTATTAATAAGAGTATAGTGAGCTGACCTCATGCATATTTTTCTTGCTTCAATTGGGTCATCTGGGAGGATACCTTCTTCAAGATATTGGATGATGGGGGTCATCCAGCAGACCTCGTGCTCTATGGGCGCAACTAGCTTTGCATCTATAACTGGCGTCTCAACCTCTTCCGCATATACTCTGTTCTCGTATTCTCTGAGGTTTCCACTTTCCAATTTAGATAGGCCGTCAGCCCTTTCATTTAGTTCTCTCGGAACATGATGGATGTCAAACCTTTCAAAGGTGGTTATCATAGCTTTTGCTAGAGTCAAGTACTTAGCCATTTTTATATCTTTGGCTTCGTATTCTCCTTTCACATGTTTTACCACTAGCTGAGAATCAGTATACACTTGTATAATTTGTACTCCCAAAGCTTTCGCTAGGTTCAGTCCGGCCATCAGAGCTTCATATTCTGCTTCATTATTTGTAGCATAAAACTTAAAGGAGAGGGCGTACTTTATCTCAAAGCCTTTAGGGCTGATAAGGATCAAGCCTGCACCACTTCCTTTTGAGTTAGAAGCTCCATCTACAAACAATCGCCATTCTTCTGACTGCCCCCCTACTTCTTTTAAGTCATCTTCTTCCTTATCTTTTGGAAGGGTGCATTCAACAACGAAGTCTGCCAGAGCTTGCGCTTTTATGGCCGATCGCGGCTTATAGGTGATGTCAAACTCTCCCAATTCGACAGCCCAGTTAATCATTCGGCCACTTGTCCGAGGGCCGTGTATCACTTTCCTCAGGGGTTGGTCCGTCAGCACAACTACCGTATGAGATTGAAAATAAGGTCTCAATTTGCGGGCGGCCATTATTAGGGCCAACACAAACTTCTCTAGCCTTTGATACCTAACTTCAGCACCATGCAAGACCTTACTCACATAGTACACAGGTCATTGAACATGATCTCTTTCACTAATAAGCACAACACTAACTGCCACCTCTGAGACAGCCAGATATACGCACAAAACTTCCCTTTCGTTTGGCTTAGTTAAAAGTGCAGGAGAAGTTAAGTATACCTTAAGCTTTTCAAACGACTCTTGACAATCTGGCGTCCACTGAAAGTCCTTAGCCTTTTTGAGAGCATTGAAGAAAGGATGACACCGGTCCCCGGACCTTGACATAAATCTCCCTAGTTCGGCTATTCTTCCCGTCAACCTTTGAACATCCTTCACTGTCTTTGGGGGGCTCATGTCCAAGACTGCTTTAATCTTGTCTGGGTTGGCCTCTATTCCTCTCTGCGAGACCATCAAGCCCAAGAACTTGCCAGAGGCAACGCCAAAAGCGCACTTGGAGGGATTCAACTTCATTCCATATTTTTTAAGGATGTTGAAGGACAAAGCCAAATCATCCACATGTTCTTCCCCTTTCAGACTTTTGACTAACATTTCGTCTACATAGACTTCCATGTTTTTCCCTATGAGGGGCTTAAAGATTTTGTTAACGAACCTTTGATAGGTTGCACCAGCATTTTTCAGACCGAAGGGCATTACAATATAACAGTATAACCCTTGATCCGTGATGAATGACACCTTAGGAATGTCAACTGGGTCCATACGTATCTGGCTGTATCCGCTGAATGCATCCATAAAACTGAGGAGCTCATGCCCTACGGTAGCATCTATCAATAGATCGATCCTAGGTAGGGGATAACAGTCTTTTGGGCAAAAATCATTAAGATCAGTAAAGTCAATGCAGATTCTCCATCTTCCATTGGCCTTCTTGACCATTACCGGGTTAGCCAGCCATTCCGGATACAAAATTTCTTGTATGAACTTTGCTTCCAGCAACTTTTCTACCTCATTTTTTATCACTTCTTGCCTTTCCGGAGCAAAAGTCCTTTTCTTCTGCTTGATAGGCTTCCTGTGAGGATCCACGTTAAGCCTATGGGTGATGACCTCCGGGTCTATTCCAGGCATGTCCAATGCTGACCATGCAAAGACATCTACGTTCTCCTTCAGAAAGGAAGTGAGCTTAGTTTTTATGCCCGAATCCAACTGAGAGCCGATATAAGCCACCTTCTCTGGGTCAGTATCACTAAGGAATATTTCCTCCAATTCTTCCACAGGCTCCACTCTTTGCTCCCTTGCCTCGTCCCTTGAGTCAAGGGTTTCTATGGGCATTACCTGCCTTCCTTCCTCACCCATCTTTAATGCCATCAAATAGCAAGTGCGGGCTTGCTTTTGATCGGCCTTGATCACCGCCACTCCGTTTGGGGTTGGGAATTTTATCTTCAGATGGAGAGTAGAAGGGATGGCCTTAAACTGGTTTAGCGACATCCTTCCAAGGATAACGTTATATGAGGACGACGCTTTGACCACAAGGAAATTGACCATCCTTGTTACATGCTTAGGCCTTCTTCTATAGTCACGGGAAGTAATACAGAACCCTCTATCTTTGTCTCTACTCCAGTGAAACCGTATAATGGGGCTGGGCATGGAGTGAGTTGAGTGTCGTCGTACCCCATGTCTTTAAAAGCTTGGTAGTACAGGACGTCGACACTGCTGCCATTGTCTACCAGCACCCTTTTTACTAAGAAATTCCCAATGGCCACCTCAATCACCAACGGGTCATCATGTGGGAATTTTACTCCTTCGAGATCTTCATCTCCGAATGTGATGGTCATGTCCATCTTTACTTTTTTAGGGGGAGCTTCGATAGCCATGACTTCACGGACATATGCTTTTTTCGAGGAGTTTGAACACCCGCCTACAGTTGGTCCCCCAGATATTACATTGATTACTCCTCTTCGAGGCTGGTTGTCATGACCTTGATTTTCTGGATGTTGGCGCCTGTCTTTTTCTCTCTCTTTTCGAGGTTCAGAGCAATCTTTTTGTACGTACCGTGTCAACTGCCCCTTCCTTATGAGGAACTCGATCTCATCTTTCAGGTTTTTGCAGTCATTGGTATCATGTCCATGATCTTTGTGAAACTCGCAATACTGAGAGGAAGTTCTTTTTGATGGGTCGCCCCTCAATGGCTTAGGCCACCGAATATATGGCTCGGATGCAATCTCCATCAATATTTTGCTCCTAGACTGGGTCAATGGAGCATACTCATTGAACTTTTGACTTATGATTTTCTTAGAGAAAGATGTTTCTCCTTTAGCTCTTTTCATGGGCTCCAGAACTTTCAGCTCTTCTCCTCTGCGCTTCTTGTCCTCCTTCTTCCCAAGATCTCTAACAAGGGACTCCTCTACGACCATATATTTCCCAGCTCGGCCTTGCAACTCGTTCATTGACATTGGAGGCTTCTTGGCTAGACTCATCTTTAAGTGCTCGTTGGTCGTCCCATTCGTCAGTGCCACAATAGCAACCGACTGATCCAGACTAGGGACCTTCAAGGCTTCCTTAGAGAATCGAGACACGTATTCCCTAAGGCTTTCGCCCTCTCTCTGCCGTACGTTCATTAGAGAGGCCGAGCTCTTTCCATGCATTTTTCCCCTATGAATTGGTTGACAAACAATTGGGCGATTTGTGTAAAAGACCCAATTGATGCCGGGGGAAGTTGCCTATACCACTCTTAAGCTGGTCCCTTTAAGGTTTGGGGAAAAGCCTTACACTTGATAGCATCCGACGGATTCAAGAGTAAGAGCGTTGCCTCAAACTGTTGTACATGTCTAGTGGGATCACCCATGCCGTCATATTTTTCTACCGCGGGCATCTTAAAACTGTCCGGGAGCGGCTCGTCCATAATAGCTTGAATAACGGGTAGGGCAGCTGCCCTATAGACTGCCGTGGATGTGGCAGTGGGTTGAGCCAATACACGAGCTTCGGGGCCTATCATAGGCTCACGATATCCTTGGCTGGCAAGCCTCTGCTCCAGCCTACGCTGGACTTCCCTTTCTATGGCTTCCTCGGCCTCATTAGGTTGTCGGGAATTTATTGAAGGTTCCCTTCCATGGCCCCTTTCGAACTCCTCTAATCTATTTTGCAGCTGTTCAAGACTTGCCCGGAGATCCTCATAACCTTGCGAGGGTGGCTGGTTCCTGCGGGCTCCTTCTCTTGATAGTTGGCCCCTCAGATTTTCCTAAGGAGTGGGGTCTCGGGCGGCTGACCTTCTCCGTATCAAAACGTTGCGTAAATCCCGTGGATTTCTACGCTCGTTGTCTTCAGCCTCTGAATTTGCATCATAAGGACCACTGTGAGTCCTCTGTGCACTCTGCGCTCTTCTTACAGGTCTGCGTCCGACCTCTTCATGAGCCGGCCGGGAGTCGATCCTCGCTCTTCTTTCACTCTGCTGCACCTCTTGTTCAGGGAGGGGAGGCATACCCAATTGTCTTTCGGGCATGGATCCCCCTTCTCTTTCACGAGCAATCGAACGAGTGTTCACCATGACTTTTCGTAAGAAGGTTCCCATAGACGACGCCAATCTGATACGTCAAATTTACGTACCTAGGGTTAGGGTTACAAAATACCCTAATTGCTGACTCGTTTGACCGCGAATTTAATGCCTTTGCTGACCTGCAAAGAAAATCTCCCAATAGTGGTGGGGCTTCAGCCCTTTGGAAGACCCTCGGGTGTGTGTGTTAGTAAGGGCTCAAAAGAAGAAGTTAAAGCTGTATGGAAAGAATTAGTTACCTCATATGTGGTTGTCTGGCCTCTATTTATAAACACCCAAACTATCAGAGTCCTGCATGGATTAGCCTTCCAAGTCCTTATCAGGATTGTCTTTTCAAATCCTATCGGGATTCTGTTTTCAAAGGGATCCCAATCCTTTCTTTATTTCTGCCCTATCTTGGATTCATTGAATATAGACACATCAGCTGTTGTGGGCCTTTCGGGCCTCATTATTTCTTATATTATATTTATTACATTTAGACTTATTATTTTTGGCCCATATCACTGGCATAATTGTAACATTGTGTAAGTAGATGATAATATTTCTCACTTCTTTCTTTGACGTGATGGAACATTTGCCCTTACAATTGGCCGAAGAAGCGAAATATGGTGGTATTGTGCAATATAGAGGATGTATACATTTGAAAGGTATATAGAATGGTTGAAAACTAAAGTTAAGAACAAGGCCCGAGTTTAAGGTTCCATTATAGAGAGATATGCTATAGAGGTACGTTAGAGAGGAGTTGGTGGAATTTTGCTCTCTTTATTTTGAGACGGTGTTTCAAACTAAAGTATAATTGCCTCCGGAGAAATGAAACTTAAAAGTTCAATATCATATTATGTTTTGATGATATCAAATTGTGAAATAATTAAAATCACATAATCTTAATTATTACAATGGGTAGAATCCTCTCTTAAATTTTTTTGTGTTGATTATTTTATAAAGCCCAAGTATTTTTTTCAAAAAGTATACTTATATATATTATTTTCAAAAGAACTAAAAATATAAATCAAGGACACTAGATTCAAAGTGTCTTGATTATCTAAATTCATATATCAACATTTCAAAGTGAAAAAATCATCTTATAGCTCCCCACTTGTTCAGTTGTTCTTCACTCAAAATATTTTTTCATCCAAAATTATCTATTTTGAAATAAAAGTATTCAAAACCAGTTTTAAATCTCAAATTTATTTTTTATGACAAAAAAAAAAGAAGAAAAATCTCAATTTTTTTCAAAAATTGTCAAAAAAAAAAAAAAATTGTTTCCATAGTGAAGATAATTGCCCCACATTTGCTTAGACAACAAATTTCCAAATTCTTAAATTCTTCAAAAAAATTGGGCTTACATAATTCAATACAAATGAAAATTGAAATGAGCTTAGTTAGATTAACAACATATGGACTTGATAAATTTACTTTGACTATATAAATGGACTATGGATGAATTTTTTACCATTACTTTGGATTTGGATTAAATGTGATAAATTGGATCATTAAAATAGATAAAAAAAAAACAAAATTGTTAAAAAATGTAAAAATGTGTCGCAAATAAATGAAAATTATCTTCTTTTTTCTTTTTTTATTTTGTACTTCTCGGTCAGTATTTGAGTTCTCTCGACTAATTTGAATAACATTTTGGTCAGTCTCCTTCTGTGTCGGTGCTACAAAAAGTGTACTTTATATTTCTAAGACTCATGTAAAATAAATGAAAATTATCTTAAATAATTTTTGCAAGCATCATGTGTATTACATATATTTTCACTCTCTCAAATATATATATAGGTAAGCGGGAAATAGTTTACAACATATTTTTTAAAAATAGGTTGTGGTAGTTTATTATTGTATTTTGTAATGTTTTTACCAAATTCAATCCTATGAATGAATAAATCATTCAAAATCATGAATATGTATAAATTTTCATAATTTTTGATGATGTGTATAGTGATTCTTATAACTATATAAAATTATATAAAATTTTAGTCAAGAAAAGTTGTTAAATTTATATTATTAAAAAAAAAAAATCTATCATACGCAAGTATAAACTTATAAAATTTTGTATAACTTTTAATATTTTGTTTATTTTGTCGGTCTGTTAGATGTTATCCTTCCCTTCTTATCTTATCAGCTTTCTCTGCAATCTTTAAGTTTCTTGCTTTCTTTGTTGGGGTCCCTTTCTTTTGGTTCTCGATTTTTATTTTTGGCGAATCTCGAATCCCGCTTATCTTAATCTTTCATCGTCTACTGTTTTTCAGTATTAAAATCTGGTTTTATTCTATTCATTCGTTGCTTTTAAAATCTCTACAAGAGAACTCCTAGTAGGAGATGGGTTTATCCAATACAAATAATAGAGATGTTTTTTTCGCATGAAGAAAGAAAGGAAGTAAGACGATGAGTGTTTGTTTGGAGAATTCTTGAATGTGGATTTTAGAAGGAGCTGTAGTAAGACGATGGGAGAGATGCAATTTGGCTTCATTGGAGTTCTACTGTTTCAAGGGACCACATTGGTTTCGGAGGAAAAGAAAAAGAAAAGGGAAGAGTTTTTGTTAAAGGCAGTGCAATTTGGGAATACTGTACACATGGACACTTGCTAGATTATAGTTCATTCGTGCAAGTTCTAGAAACAACACTGACCTTTAAGTTGAGGTTAACTTGTGGAGTATATCAGATGGGGTTTTTATTCTTCATTAGTCTATTGTTTAATTACTACCCAAAAAAAAAAAATTATTATTATTAATAATAATAAATTTGGGCACTTTATAGGCTGGCTAAAGATGAAGAGAGTAGTGGGGAAACCTTCTATGCACTTATTCATGTCTGATGAGTTCATTGTCTTGGCTTTTCGATCGGTGCTTTTGATTATGCAGGATAACATGTGTTTGAATAAAAGCATGAGAGATTTGGATGCTTGGACTATAGAGCAGTCACTCCGCTTGACATACCCTTTGTGTTATCTATAAGTGGAGTATTACGAAATTTCATTATCATCGTTAGTTCAACACTTTTAAAAATTAAACATACAAATTACCCAAAAAAAAAAAAAACATACACCACATCTTGGAAAAAAAACGATATCTAAAGGATATCCTAACTTGGATAAAGGCTTTATTTATTGTGGAAAGCTCGATTTTCTTCTCTTATGTTTATTTCTTTTTAGACATTGTCGTAATGTGTACTTAGTTTGGGTTATATTCCTACGTTTGTAAGACTTTTTGTTTGTTAATATATCTCTTATCGGTCTCAAAAACAAAAACAAAAAACATAAACGAGATCATTAAGCTTTTGATGCTCTAGCCTATTTCTGTTTTTGGAGTGAAAATGTTCAAATATACTCTAATTTCATTGACACCCAGAAGAACTACATGTCTGAAAGCACACGAATTGCTAATTTTTGAAGATTAGGTGCACTATTGCCATTTATTTTCAGCCATTCATCTAAGAACAATAGTATATTAGTTAATCTTGTGACGACCCCAAAATCTCTTATTGGATCAAGACTCCATCAAAAGAAGAAAAAGATAACCACACATTCATTCATAGTATAAATATTGGAAAAAGACAATATTAAAGAGTTATTACAACCCAAAAATAACATAATTTCAGCGGAAGCTATTTCATCTTTATAAATTACAAATCAAATATCATTACAACTTCTAATATCTTCCTTCCCTCCTTCCTCAGCGTTATTAAAAGAGTAAATAACTTAGTAGTCGATCATCTTTACTTTCCCCTTGTCAGAGGGTTCAGCCTTTGTATTGTGTCCTGCAAGACATTTAAGTTCAACAAGAGTGAGCGATGTACGCCCAGTAAGTATATAAACAATTTAGAGAAATAAATCTGAAATATTTAAAAAGTTCAATTATGTTTGTGAGGCTCAGTGAAACAATACTAATACCTCGAAAATCTTGAAAGAAACTTTAGGATTACTGATGATAAGCAACATGTAATCCTCCTTGAAGAAAACAAGTATTCACCTGCATACAACCTTTTCAAAAAAAATATCCATCGGGGGTTAAACCCGTTGGATCTGCTAACCATATAGTACACAGCTGGCCCTACTGTGATCGCATGATCCCTCCTTGTGTGAACGTACATAGTCAAGTAAAATTTTCTCTGGGTCAGGTGAAGAACAAATCAGCACCTTACCTTTCTTCTAGCCAACCATGTGGCATAACACATTTAAGGGGCATATCATTCTCATTCATTTGCATAGATATAAGATTGAATAATATTTGATAAATCAAAACTCCTTTATATCCATGCACTTTCATTCATATCATACTAGTGGAAATTAAAGCACAACATTTTGATTCACAAGGAAATTTAAACATAAAAGTTATAACTTTGTATGCATGTCGAATCAATTGATCACGCGCTTAACTGTAATAAGTATAAGAGTGAGAATATACTTGTCTCGGTCCTTTGCACAAAATCAATACAATTTACTAGTGAGTGAAAGATTCTGTAAAACATGTATATAACATGATAAATTTAAGACCTTGGTTACAAATATGAAGGGAAATGCACATGCAATGTCCTTAAACTTTTAAAGTCTTAAATCTACTATAAGAATCGTTGAGATGAAATAAATAATTAAAACATCATAAATAATTTAAGAAAATAATGTTTTATAGTTCTGAAGACAGATTGCACATCAAGGGACAATTTCCTCACTACCAAACTCGTCGGGGACTAATATCTTTAGTCATCAGAGACTAACATATTTTGCCCATCGGAGAGTGCAAATGACGTCATCAGAGACTAAAATTAACCTGTCGGAGACTAAGGATGATATCATCAGAGACTAATATTAGAGCTTGTTTTCACTACGATGGAAGATCTTTTAAGAATAAGAATGATACCCAGAATGTCCAAACTCAATTCTAAGATGCATAATCATCCCTTCCTATGGTGCATAAGTTTCTTTACAAAGCAACATACTCTTTAAAAGTTTTACTCTTTCCTGAAGACTTAGCGCATACAGTTAACACTCTCGGATGCTGTGCATGAAGGAAAAAAAAGGAGAGCATAAGATTCTTACCCCTTGTCTTGACGAAAGAGATTAAAACTTGTCTGAAAGAAAGAACTTGAAATTATATGAAGATGATATGTTTAGAGAAGGACTTTAGAATAGAAATTTTTTAGAAACGAGATTCAAACTTTACCTCCGAAGGAGGTATTTATAGCAAACTAAGATTAAGTCTTAAAATAAAATGGTTGGTTAATCTGGACAGTAAAACGACTGCTCATCATTACTTTTTAACAACTAATAATGTAATAAGCAGTTGTTGTCATACATGCAGCTTGTCTTTAATCAGTTGTTGCCACACAACCTGCCTATTAAACAAACACGTAATCCACAAATCTTACGTAACCCTCTCCTCTTTTCCAAACTGATTAATCATAATCCTATACAAGGTTTGATCATCTTATTTTATTTTTATCTCCTTTTAAGGAAGTTATCTTCAATAAAATGAACCTCTCATTGTCATCAAAATTCCTACTCGAAATATGGGTTTACTATTTATAAAAAAAGAAAATAAGCAATCAATTACAACATATATTAATTTCATATAACAAACTCAAACAAAATTTTCGGGTTCTCACAAATCTAACCAGGTTGCATCATACCTCGATCAAGATTAGCGGATCTCCTTCCAAAGTCCCCTTCTAAATTCCTGAACAATCCCATCTCTTTTGTCAAAGGTTGATTCAAACTTCAATTATTGTATGCATACTTTTCGATAACATCCAAAAGGCTCGAAGTAGCTCGCATATGCATCTCATTGTTAGGAGTTAGATTCTTAGTATTAAACCAACAACCCGCTAAGTTAAGGTTCTTCATCAATTGTCTATCCCACCTAGAATCAACTATCTATAAATAAGGATCAACCACTCTTTTTCTCCTCTGAAATCTCTTAACCATTTCTGTCTTTGCATGTAAGAATGCACCATACAAGTACCCCATGGTCGGCTTATCATCACTATCAACAATTCTCAACACTCCAAGTAATGGTTCTGTCAATTGCGCAACAATGACACATGTTTTCCAAAACCCAGAATCTAACACATCATCAACAAATCTCCCTCCTTTGACTTCCTAGCATATGCACGCATAGTCCACTCCCTTGAAGTTACCATGGCTCTAAGTGCATTCTTCTGTCATAGAATACTCTGCAACGCCAGGAAGTTAGTTGCGATTCGAGTGGGAGCAGGACGAAGAATCTCCTTCCGAGGCATGTATAATATATAGTTGGTATTTAGAAATTATTTTAAATTTACAAGTCAAGAAATGGTCTCATCCTAGTCAAAAATCGTGTGGTTGTAAAATTAACACATATGACAATTTCTAGAAACCAAACTTACATCCAAAAATTTATTCACCCTTAAGCTTGTAAAGTTGGAGTCAAGTTCCAAATTCAAATTCATAGAGTGGCCTATAAATAGACCTCCATCCCATTCATTTCTCCTTAAACCAAATACACAAATTACCCACATACTCTCTCTCTCTACAATTACTCTTGTGATATTACCTACCTAATATTCCAAACCCTTCACCCTTCACAAAATATTCAAGAGTAAACCATTTGGGTTTTGATCTTGAAATAGCCTTCAGTCTTCAAGATTTTTTTTGTTTACATCAAGGCTACTAAGTTCTCAATCACATCCCCACAATCTCAATTTCATTTGGCTTCCACAAGCTCTACACTTACGATTTATATATTCGTATTGCTTTTGTTATTATTTACTATTTATCATTTAATTATTGCATATATTCACTTCATCTTACATCATTCTCACAATTGCACAACTTATAAGCCTCGTCTTGATACCTCCGAAATGTTGTGTTCGTTCATGACAAGCCTTTTTTGTTCGCTTATTGACCGGTTGCCCGTCGAAAGACCGTCTTTCGAACAAACATTTCTTTTTAAATTTTCAATTGCTTCCCTGTCACTTGACCGTGTCCAACATTGAGAATTGAATTTAAGTACGATCAATTTCTGCCTTAAGGTCGTTATTGGATACCGAGTGGAGGAAACATGTTGGCCCACTTTGTCACTTGAATTTATTGGCGAATCATACTTCATGCATTATTTGTAGAAATATCTATATTGTGCATTTATTACTTGTCACTCGCATTCACACTTAGTAATATTATTTATACTTGCACCTCCCACTTGCATATTCAATATAATTATCTATACTTGTTTGTGTGTTTAAATAATTATATTAAAATATTTAGTTATTTAAAGGGTGTTATATTGTAAATGAGTATACGGTAGTGTAATTGTGAGGAAATGTTAGTTTATGGTCCAACACCAAAGTATTAGATAGGTCAATGCAGAGTTGGGTATTTGAGGTGCTAATGAGGATATAAATTACAACATGCTCCAAGATCAATTCTTGAAAGAGTACAAGATCTCGGGATTTTCAACATGTCTTAAGAAAGCATCGGGGAGATTATGTCTAAGATAGGAAGATCTGAAAATTTGTTTGTAAAAATTTTTTTGGTAAAATCTTTGTAAAGATTTCTCCACCTACATAATGAGTGAGAATTTTAAAATAATGATTGGAATTCAAGTTCAAGAGTGGAACTTGGGGACTAGAGTAGCATTTATTGAGGGGTATTTCCAAACTAGTATAAATCCTCGTGTGTATTTGTTTTACTTTCTTGCACTTTACTTTCCTGCATCTTATCTCTCTACACATAAAATATTTTAAAGTAAAATTGGATTTTTAAAATGAATAAAATATGCAAATATTGTTATAATCTATTTAACTCTCATTCTAGATTATAATTGGACCTAACAAAACTGTTTCATATGTAGATCCAAATTCACTCAGTGTTTTCATCAATCATATGCGTTCTTTTGGACAAGTTAATCCATCAGCGTGTTACCTACAATAGAATGCACTAGTATAAAAATTGATTTATGCGTCGGCTTATTTGCATCAGTTTTTTAATAGAACTGTCGCATATAATAGAACGGTGGTATTATGGTAAATAAAACAAACGGTATTTATGTCGTTTTTTTAAAGGACCGACGCAAAAACTATAAAAATAATTAAAAAATAAATTAATAACACATTTGCTTTACTTGTTTAAAGAACCGACGCAAATAGTGTTGAGTATTTGCGTCGGGTTTATTAAAGAACCGACGCAAACACTATAAAAATAATTAAAAAAATAAATAATTAAAAGTAATTATTTTTTAATTAAATAATTAAAAAATATTGTTTGAGTATTTGCGTTGGTTCTTTAAAAGACCCGACGCAAAAAGTATAAAAATAATTAAAAAATAAATAAATAAAAATTATTATTTTTAATTAAATAATTAAAAAATATTGTTTGAGTATTTGCGTCGGGTCTATTAAAAGACCGACGCAAACACTATAAAAATAATTAAAAAAATAAATAACTAAAAATAATTAATTTTTAATTAAATAATTAAAAAATATTGTTTGAGTATTTGCGTCGGGTCTTT
>CM025786.1:53297820-53315240 GCA_014636745.2 Centella asiatica | reverse complement strand
AAAAAATAAATAACTAAAAATAATTATTTTTTAATTAAATAATTAAAAAATATTGTTTGAGTATTTGTGTCGTTTATTTAAAAGAACTAACGCAAATACTCAAAGAATAATTTAAAAAATAAATAACTAAAAATAATTATTTTTTAATTAAATAATTAAAAAATATTGTTTGAGTATTTGCGTCGGGTCTTAAAGAACCGACGCAAATAGTCAAAATAACCGACGCAAATACTCAAACAATTATTAAAAAAATAAATAACTAAAAATAATTATTTTTTAATCAAATAATTAAAAAATATTGATTTGAGTATTTGCGTCTGGTCTTAAAGAATCGACGCAAATAGTCAAAAGAACCGACGCAAATATTCAAACAATAATTAAAAAAATAAATAACTAAAAATAATTATTTTTTAATTAAATAATTAAAAAATATTGTTTGAGTATTTGTGTTTGTTCTTTAAAAGAACTGACGCAAATACTCAAACAATAATTAAAAAAATAAATAATTAAAAGTAATTATTTTTTAATTAAATAATTAAAAAATATTGTTTGTGTATTTGTGTCGGGTCTTTAAAAGAATCAACACAAATACTCAAACAATAATTAAAAAAATACATAACTAAAAATAATTATTTTTTAATTAAATAATTAAATAATTAAATAATATTGTTAAATATTTGTGTCGGTTCTTTAAAAGGACCAACGCAAAAACTATAAAAATAATTAAAAAATAAGTTAATAACACATTTGCAACACTTGTTTTAAAGAACCGACGCAAATAGTTGTACGATTAATTACGAGTATGCCACCATACAGAAAAAAAAATATTAATATATTTTACCGCCTTTGCATTTTCAAATCACGACATACATTTTCATTTTACCACTTTTTGAAGATGACCACATTCTCTTTAAATCCTTTTCATTTCTATTGCATGGAATACATTTTCATTTTCATTTTACAGGTTCATGTCTATTTGTAAGGGGCTGGTGCCTATATATGTTAATGTTGTTGGTTCCTGTTCTTGGTGGGTATAAAATGAAGAAAAGCATGGGTGGTAGATTCAATATTTTTGCAAGCTCTCCTCAAGAAATTCTTGATTTTTGGGCCCACCTCCATCTTTTGATATCAGTGAAAGTGAGTATTTTTTCATATCAATCTTTTAAATTACACTATATTTCTTGAGTAGCAAATATATTTATATATGATATTCTTTTATCTAAACATAAAAATAATCTTAGTTTTGCTACTTTTCTTGTTGTATCAGCAGTATACTTTACTTTACTATTCCTCATTACTATATTTTTTTCTTTTTAATTCATATCCACTTATTTCTATTTCGTTAGATGATGATGATATACAAGAAGTTTCATCTTAAGTTCACGAAGAAATTTTCAAATCTCATCGACTTAAATGAATCTGGAATGTTGCACAAGTGAAGAAGATGACCCACAAGAAGTACAAGCAACCGGTCCCAAAATGTTGCAAGGGCAGTAGGAGAATCACAAGTGGACTTCCAGTTTTCTGTCTCTCTATATGTGTGTGTGTGTATATATATATATGTAATGTAAATGTATATGCATTAGATTAATTTGGGAACAGAATGCAGTAAATCTAATGTTGTTGTATGCTATCTCTCTTTTTTGTTATGCACTTTAATTTAATGATTGTTTATACTTATGTTTGATGGACCCTTGATGGAAACTCAACTCATTTTGCGTAAGGTAAAAAAATTTCCTGAATAATTAAAAAAATAAATAACTAAAAATAATTATTTTTTAATTAAATAATTAAAAAATATTGTTGAGTATTTGTGTCGGGTCTTTAAAAGACCCGACGACCCGACGCAAAAACTATAAAAATAATTAAAAAAATAAATAACTAAAAATAATTATCATTTGCGTCGGTTGTTTTAAAAGTCCGACGCAAATGACCATATCATTTGCGTCGGTCGTATTAAAGGTACGACACAAATGATAATGTTTTGCGTCATCTCTTTAACCGACGCAAAATAGTTAAGTTTTTACGCTCCACCATATGCGTCTCCTATTAACCGACGCAAAATAGTTAATTTAACCGACGCATATGATCAATTTTGTACTAGTGATGGGTACAAGACTATGGTACTATATGTTCTATTGAATACGTATGAAGTAGCTCCATTTGTCAAGTTTGTAAATTTTCCTTTTATATATTTTATCTTTGTTCAATATATATACACATTTAATTTGAAAATTAACATAATCGTCTTTTGTAGGAAGTTTGACAATGAAAAATATGCATCGAACCCAAGTATTTCCAATGTTGAGCCATAGATAAAGAAATATACTCAATTTCATGTGGTTTAAAAACATTGTAAGTTTTTAAGATTATTTACAATAAATAATATTAAAAAGAGAAATATAAGTTCTTTAATTATTTTAATTTATAAATTAGGTAAATGTAGAGGATAACATTGGCAAACGTTTACAAGATCTTGCTAAAAGGCCTCTTACCACATTTGGAACCCGTCAGGGGATGACATCAAAGGATCAACCCATCAAGGGAACTCATCAGTAAATGTCATCAGTGGATACTAGAAGGTCTCAACAATTGGTGGATAATGAAGCACTGATCAAGTCTCCATCAGGGCTTGACATTAATGGGTAGTGAAACACTGATCAAGTCTCCATCAGGGACTTGTCATCGGGAGATCCAGAAGCACTTATCAAGTAAACATCAGGGCGTGTCTTCAGTGGATCATTATGACCTAGTCCCCTCGTCATCAGGACTTACAAGCAAATCATTGATACTTGGCAAGGAAGGAAGAGGTATAACTGGGAAGATATTCTTTGAAATTTGGTTGTCCAATAACAACTCTCAAACATTAAATGTATGAAGATCAGGGGATGAAAAAGAAGCAACACCAGCCAAAAGCAATCTGACACATTACTCTGAAAAGACAATGATGTGACATACTGCAACTATGTTGAAAAAGTAGCACGTCTAGCACGTGGATTCAACAACTGATCTGCTACATATACAGAGAGAGTTGTTACACGAAATAACCAAGTAGCCACAACATTTACACACTAGAAAGAAGCTTTGCAATAGATCTTGAGAGAAATATTCAAAAAAAAATCAGTAGCTAGTGTGTGAGTAAAAAGAAGCTGTAAGTTTTTACAGAGTTATAGTTGTTAATCACTTTGTGATTAAACAGATTTTTAGGAAAACACCAAGTTATAATATAACTATTTCAACTTGAATGCTTGTGTGTTCATTTTAATTTCTGTAAGGTTCTTCTAATCATTGCAACTATTCCAGCCATTGTAGATTAAATTTTAAAAGAGCAAAAAGTTTATAGTGTTTGTATTATTCAACCACCCCCCACTCCCCACCCCCTTACAAACACTTGAGCTTATTCAGTTCTAACAATTGGTATTAGAGCCAACTAACAGACTACACTTGCTAGAAGATCTTTATCAATAGCAAACAAAGTTGGAAATAGTAAAGTTCCCATGTTGGAATGAGGTAAATATTTCTTCTGGACACAACGCATGATAGTTCATCTTAGAGCAATCGATGATGAATATTTGCAGATTCTAGAAGAAGGTCCTCACGTACCTAAGAAGCTCATTCCTCAAAAAGTGGTGAATGGAGTCAACGTCCCTGAAAGATTAGTCCCAAAGACTAGTCCCAAAGACTACCGATGAAATGACTCTAGAGGAAAAAGAAAAAGTGAAGAAAGATCTCGAAGTCACAAGTATTTTATATAATGACTTAGACGATGAGATGCTAAACAGTATCATGAATCTTACAACGTCTAAGTCAATATGGGATACAATCCAGATCTTATATGATGGTATAGAAGACGTGAGGGAAAATAGACTGTAGCTGTTAACACAACATTATGAGTGGTTCATAATGAAAAATGGTGAATCACTCACTGAAATGTTTGACAGATTCAACAGGTTGGTAAATGACCTGAGGATGTATGGGAAGACTTATGCCAACAAAGACGTGAACAAAAAAATTCATGAGGGCACTTCCTATATCATGGGATCCAAAGACAACAGCCATCAGGGAATCCAAAGACATGAATCTCCTAGACTTGGATAGGCTCTATGGTCCCCTAAAGACATGTGAACTGGAGGTTCAACAGAAATCTAAAATGTCAAGGGATACCAAAAATCTTAAATATGTAGCCCTGATGGCTGTCAAGAAGAATAAAGTTGAAGCAAAATCAAGTGTCTTGATGGAGCAGCAGTCAGGAGATGCTGAAAAAACTGAAGAAGAGAATGGGGACTATGAAGTTGACTCAAAGGGGACTGAATACACTCCTGAAGAGTTAGAAGAGATGGATGAAACAATGGCCTTCCTTGCAAAAAGTTTTCCAAACTGAAATTCCAAAAGCCAACTGGAATAAAGAGATTTTCAGCAAGTAAACCTAGTAACACAAGCAACTTTATTGATAAATCTATAATAAAGTGCTACAAATGTAATGAGTTGGGTTACTTTGCCAATGAGTGCCGAAAAGCGAAGAATGAAAGTGAGTCCAAAGGGAAGGAGGCTGCAGTGGATTAGAAGAAAAAATACTTTAACCTTCTCAACGCTAACAAGAAGGGAAAAACTTATATTACAGAGGGAAAGGACTGGGCTGACTCAGATGAAGAAGACACTAAAGAATATGTCAACCTAGCCCTGATGGCCTCATCTACTCACAGCAGCAGCTCAGAAGGAAAAGTCAAAGGCAGGCAAATCTAGTTTCTAGACAGTGGTTGCTTAAGATACATAACAGGAAATGAAGGCTTGCTCACTAAGTTCAATAAGAAGATTGGTCCAGTGATTACTTTAGGTGACAACAACAAATGACTAACTCTTGGTTATGTCAAAGTAGCAAATGAGTATGTCTCATTTGAAGATATAACACTAGTTAATGGGCTAAAGCACATTCTATTAAGCATAAGTCAACTATGTCACAAAGGATTCATAATTTCTTTCAAAGGGGATTAGTGCTTAATCTCAAATGAAAGTGATGGGAAGCTGGACTTATCAGGGATTAAGAAAGGAGATCTATACATTGCTGATTTTAAGTCAGTGAATGGAGAGTTATGTTTCTATAGCAAAGCAACCCCTGATGAGAGCAGACTGTGACACAAGAAGCTCTCTCACCTGAACTACAAAACTATTAATGATTTGGTGATGAGAGAGTTGGTAACTGGACTACCTGAAGTGGAATTCATTCAAGAAGGATTATGTTCAGCATGTTAACAAGGGAAGCAAAGGAAATCATTCTTTGTCAGCAAAGAAGCCATAATGATCAAGGATCCAATTCAATTGCTTCATATAGATCTCTTTAGTCTTGTCAGCATAATGTGGTATCAAAGAAGAGATTTGCATTGGTCATTGTGGATGACTACACCAGGTATACTTGGGTCAAGTTTCAACATGCAAAAACAGAAGTTCCTCAACAAATCATTGACCATATAAAGAAAATAGAAACTGAGTCAAGGTCAGTTGTTAGAATTTTGAGGACATACAATGAGATTGAATTCAAGAATGCAGTTGTTGACGGATTCTATATGGAGAAAGACATCAATCATACATTTTCTGCTCCAAGAACTCCTCCACAAAATGGTGTAATGGAAATGAAGAATAGAACCCTGATAGAAGCTGCTAGAACAATGTTAGCAGAGGCAAAAATTCCTACCTATTTTTGGACTGAGGCAATTTCAACCACCTGCTTCACTCAAAATAGGTCTTTGATCAACAAGGCTCACAATAAGACACCATATGAGCTAATGACATGGAAGAAACCAAACATCAAGTTCCTACATGTTTTCGGATACAAATGCTTTATATTAAGGAATTTTGGTGAGAACTTAGAAAAATTTGACTCAAAGTGTTAGGTTTTAGAACATTTGATGATGATTGTCTTTAGATTATTTAGAATACAAATGTATAGAAAGTGTTAATTAGTAACACTGAAGTTTTGTAGCCAGTAGTTATCTCTTTGTTTGTAATTCATTTATTCTTTGTAAAGAGATACGATTATTTTTTATTTGTAATTAACTGCTGGAATGGAGTATCGAAGCTTCAAGAAGTCAAGTTGTGTATTTGATCTGTTAGAGTTTGCAAAAAGGCTTATCGGAGACTAGAAGAATTGGTCAAAGACTAAAATGTTTTAACTGTCAGAGACTAGTTTTTCTATCGGAGACTAAAAGCTTACGTCATCAGAGATTAAAGAAAAAGGAATCAGAGACTAAGCTGACGTCATCGAAGACTAAGCCTTAACGTGTCAGAGACTAAATAACACTATCGGAGACTACACAAGCTGACATCATCAGGGAAAAATCATCAGGGACTAAATGTACCAGGGACTAAAAGAGTCATCAGGGACTAAATGTACCAGAGACTAAAAGATACGTCAGGGACTAAAAGAAGCATCAGAGACTAATTGTGAATTAATCTCTGATAGATACAGAGTTCGAATTGAAAAAGGAATGTCTTCCACGTAAAGTAAAATATTATTGAAGACGTAGCTGGTAAGGAAACTAACCAAAAATCTGTTCCTATCAAAAAGGAAAGATTGTATTTGATTCGAATAAGGAAGCTGAATTTTATTCAGAATTGGAACTGAGTCAATAGTAATTCAGTTGTAAGAGAGAAGCTATAATTAGTTTACAGAGAGTAACTTCGAAGCTGTATAGGTTTTTTATAGTTTTTTATCTTTTCCTATACAGAATAGAAAAGAAGCTGACGATTACATTATTGTGATTGTTAGGATTTGTATTCAATTGTAAATCAATAAAGCAATTGTTTATAAATAGATTTGTGTTCTTGTTCTTTTTATTCCGCAAGAAAAAATTAGTTTCTTAAAGAACAAGTAATCGAAGAATTTTCAAAGAACTTGTATTCAACCCCCCTTCTACAAGTTCTTGTCATCTCACTGGAAAAACAATTGGTATCAGAGCCTTTAATTGAATTTATTCAATTAAAACATTTCAAGAGATGGCCAACGACGAAGCAAGCAGCTCTAACATCATAGCGTATGCGGGTAGTAGAGATGGTGGTACCAGAATCCCTATTCTTAAAAGAGAAGAATATCCAATGTGGAAACAAAAGATGTATATGCACTTAAGAGCGACAGATCCAGATTACATAGATAGGATTGAGAAGGGTCCTTATCTACCCAGGAAATTTGTTCCTGCAAAAACTGTCGAAGGATCTGTTGTTGCAGAACACTTTAAACTTGCTCCAGAAAGTGATTACACAAACGAAGACAAGTTACAAGTGTTAAAGGATGCTAAAGTGATGAACATACTTTATAATGGAATTGATAAAAATATGTTCACAAGCATCATAAATTGCACAACATCTAAACAAATTTGGGACACCATCAAAGTCCTGTGTGAAGGGACTGACCAAGTCCGAAAGAACAAGAGATCATTGTTGACACAACAATATGAATTCTTTCAAGCAAAGCCTGGTGAACCTATAACATCAGTATATGACAGGTTCAACACTTTACTCAACGACCTGAAAATACTTGGGAAGTCTTATGATAATGAGGATATAAACACCAAGTTCATGAGATCTCTCCCACCATGTTGGGATCCAAAGACAACAGCAATAAGAGAGGCTCATGACTTGGATCTTCTCACACTGGACAGGCTCTACAGAAATTTAAAGACCTACGAACTTGAAGTAGAGCAACGACAACGCATGCATGGAAAGGATAGAGGAGCTGCGTTGATGGTTGAGACGAGCAAGTCTCAAGAGAAGCTTGATGAGGAATCTTCTGACGCTAGCTCAACTGATAATGAAGATGAACTGGATACTGATGATGACATGGAGGAATTCATGGCATTCATGGTCAAACAGTTTAAGAAATTTAGGGCTAGCAGAAAAGGAAGAAAATCATCGAGAAAACCTAACCCTAAATGAGAAGGTCAAAAAGTCACCTTCGACTTAAAGAAAATAAGATGCTACAATTGTGATGGGTTAGGGCACTTTGCCAATGAGTGTAAGAAGCCTAGATCTAATGATAGATCTAAGGATGAAAAATCAAGGAAGGACTTTGCTGACAAGAAAGCCAAATCCAAGAGCAAAGCCTTGATTAGTGAGGGAAAAGATTGGATTGACAGCGATTCTGATGAAGAAGTTGTCAACTTTGCCCTAATGGCTCGTAGTGACGAGTCAAGTGATTCTACAAAGGTATGTGATGCAAATCAGAATTTTAACGTGCTTAATTTACTTGATACATCTAGCATTGAAAGCATGCAAAAAGATATGTCTGATTTACATGTCAGTTTTAGGTCTTTGACTATAGAGCATACCAATGTAAAAGAATCACGTGACATTCTCTTAAAAAGAAACAAGTTTCTTGAAGAGAGATTGACACAGTTTGATACCATCAAGTCTGACTTAAACAAAGCACATCATATGATTGATGCTTTGAAAAAGAGGGAATATTACTTAGTAGAGCAACTTGAAATTGCTCAAGCTAAGATTAAACAATGGAATACTTCCTCTAAAAAGTTATCTGACTCGGTAGGGTATCAAACAATAGGTCAAAAATCTGGACTAGGTTATGAAGAAAATCTAGATAAAAGTTCAGATTTAAATGATCAAATCGTAGTTGCAAACTCCTCAACTAGTAAGCAAAGTTTTAAAAGAATTAATTTTGTATCTCCTGTTATTGAACCTAAATTTATAAACACTCAAGATCAACATATTACTGCAAAAACAGAAATTGATCAAAAGCCAGTTAATGTTGTTGATAAGAGTGAATCAAAAAGATTAAACATTGGGTTCATGACAAAGACACAATTGAATAAAAAACTGGAAGCTCTTCCAGACAAAAAAGCTGAAAAATTGGTGGAGTTAAGTAGAAAGAAGAAAAATAGGAATGGAAAGATAGGCATTAATAAACATACAAACTATGCTAGAATGCCTGATGCTCCTAGAAAGACGTGTCATGTATGTGGTAACCCCAACCACGTAGCTATAAACTGTAGGAGCAAAAATAAAATTCCTATGCTTGAGACTGCATCTTCAAAGAAAATAAAAGATAAATCACCAAGAAAAAGGTTAGATAATCTTTGCATTAAAACTGAAAATTCTAAACTTGGCAGTCTCTCACAAACAAGTAGCAAGACTATTGATTGTCCTATTCTAGTTAAAACTGTTAAAAGACAATCAACTCAATCTGAGTCAAGTCTTGAGTCTACAACTAGTGAGAAAGGATCCAAGAAAATCTGGGTCCCAAAAATCTCAAACTAGTTAATCTCTACTGTGCAGGGCAAAAGGAAGAAATCATGGTACTTGGACAGTGGATGTTTAAGGCACATAACCGGAGATAAGACCCTGCTAAAACAGTATGAAGAGAAAAGTGGCCCAAAAGTCACTTTTGGAGATGACAGCAAAGGCCATACAAGGGGATATGGCAATGTTGAACATGGAGATCTCATCTTCACAGAAGTAGCACTGGTTGACGACTTAAAGCATAATTTGTTAAGTGTAAGTCAACTATGTGATAAAGGATTCCATGTCACCTTTAAAGAAGACCTATGCCAGGTGTGTGACAAGGAATCTGGGAATGTGATATTGACTGGAAAAAGAAAAGGAAATTTGTATATTGCAAATCTTATTTCTTTTACTGATCAAATCACATGTCAGTATAGCAAAGCTTCAACTGATGAAAGTTGGCTTTGGCATAAGAAGCTTTCCCACTTGAATGTCAAGAACATCAACAAGCTTGTGAGGAAAGGACTAGCAGCTGGCATTCCACAATTGGAATTTATACAAGATGGATTATGTGATGCATGCCAGAAAGGGAAACAAAAAAGTGTATCATTCAAGAGCAAACCAGCAACATCAATCACTGACCCACTACAATTGTTACACATGGACTTGTTTGGTCAAGTGAATGTGATGTCTATTTTAAGAAATAGATATGCCTTGGTTATTGTGGATGATCACACAAGGTATACTTGGGTAAAATACCTCTTTACAAAAGATGAAGCTGCTCAGTTGATAATTGATCATATCAAGAAGATAGAAACTGAGTCAGGAAAAACAGTAAGGGTTATAAGGAGCGATAGAGGAACAGAATTCAAGAATTCCCAAGTACTTGAATTCTGCACTGAAAAAGGAATAACTCATCAATTCTCAGCTCCAAGAACACCTCAACAAAATGGAGTAGTTGAGAGGAAAAATAGAACCCTTATTGAAGCAGCAAGGACTATGTTACAAGAGGCTAAGCTTCCCACATATTTTTGGGAGGAAGCTATAAGCACTGCTTGCTTTACACATAATAGATCCTTGATTAATAAAGCATACAACAAAACACCTTACGAGTTAATGACTAGGAGAAAACCATCTCTCAAGTTCTTACATGTGTTTGGTTGTAAATGCTTTGTACTGAGAGATTCATCAGAGTCAAGAGGAAAGTTTGACAATAAATCTGATGAAGCAATCTTCTTAGGTTATTCTCTGTCAAGTAAAGCATACAGAGTATATAATCTAAGAACAAAAGTCATTGTGGAATCAATACAAGTCGTGTTTGATGATAAAAAGATTCCAGGAATGATTGGACAAGGATTGCATGAACCTCTCAGTTTTGAGAATGAATTGGATGCATGGGAATATCCATCAGAGACTACTGAACAACCCCAAGATAGCAATAATCGCTACATAATTGAGGGGGAGCTAACAGTTGTGCATGAAGTGCCTAGAACTAATACTCTATCAGAAAATAGAATGTTAGATGAAACTCAAGAGACTGGTAACATTAGTATCCCATCGGAGAGTAATGATCTACCAGAGACTAGAGTCACTGATGCACAATCAGAAACTATATTGACACCTGATTCAGTAGAAATAAATAGCTCAGGGGGAGCTAATAATGAAGGAGTCAATGGTTCAGGGGGAGCAGTCTCTGATCATGAAGCTAGAATAGATTAACCCAATCTAGAAAATGTAGCCTCAACTTCAAGATCAAATCTGCCACGTGCAATTCCATGGTTGAGAGACCACACGCCAGATTTGATAATTGGTAGTTTAGAGGATGGAGTCAAGACTAGAAGTGCAACTCAAAATGAATGTTTGTTAAGGTTAAACACTGATGATGATGGTTTAATAATAAGTTGTGCAAATTGTATATACTTGAGGTGTTGTATAAACCTTGAGATAAGCACAAGTTTTGCATCCGCTGATGATAATAATATCCATCAGTGGATGATTTAGTTCTTCACAAGACAAGTCAGAAAATGGAACATTTGAAGGGCTTGGCTTCGTGGAGAAGAATGTCTGATGTTACTTAAACAGTCAAAGTATTCCGCACATCAGATATTCTAAAAAAGAGTTACGTTGATTTCATACCATCAGGGGAACCCATCAGGGTGAACCCGTCAGGGGGAGCTCGTCAGGTGAACCCGTCAAGGGGAGCTCGTCAGGTGAACCCGTCAGGGGGAGCTCGTCAGGGAAACCAGTCAGGGGGAACCCGTCAGGGGAACCTATCAGGGGATGACGAAGGCAGACCAACCCATCAGGGGGACACTTCAAGATATGTCAGTGTCAGGCCAATTCATCAGGGTAACCTGTTGGGGGGGATTGGTCAAACATGACATCAGTGGAAGCCATGAATGTATGCAGTCAGTCATAACCATCAGGATCAAGAAGCACTGAGTAAATCTCAAGTGAAGAACGAAGCCCCGATCCAGTCAATATGCATCAGGGGGTCCAGAAGCAGTGATCAAGATCCATAAGGGTTGACCATCAGTGGATCGTTATGACAGCATACATCCGTCATCAGCATATACACGAAAATCAACGTAACTTGAACAAAAGCAAGAGATATCAACTGGAAAGATATTTCTTGAAGTCTGTATCCATCCAATGAGAACTCTTGCGCATTAAATGCATACAGATCAAGGGAAGAAATAGAAGCAACAAAGCATGCATCAGTCTGACACATTAGGCAGTGATGTGACATACTTGCGGCTAAGTTGAAAAAGGCAGCACGTCTCAAGCACGTGATTTTCAACCACTGATCTACATATATAAAGAAGGAGTTTTCATTGATGAGAATAGAGACAAATAGAAGCACACAAACACTAAGAAGCTCTGTAATATTTCTTGAGGGATTTATTGTCAGAGAGAAATCTTTGTAGCAAGTGAGTGTGAGAAACTGTGAATTTTATTCACAGAAATTGTAGCTATAATTCACATTTGTGATATTACAGATTTCCAGAAAAACACCATGTTATAATACATCAATTTTAACTTGAATCTGAGTGTTGTTATTTCACTGTTTTTCTGTTATCTTGCTATTTCTGGAAAGAGCTATCGAAGTTCAACAGAGTGAAAAAGTTTTAAGTGTTTGTATTCATCCCCCCCTCTACAAACACTTGAGCTTATTTTTCTCTAACAATTGGTATCAGAGACACTTAGCAGATTACACGTGCTAACAACGATCTATCAAGCCCTGATGGCCTCTTCCACAGACAACAATAGCTCACAGGTAAGTCTCGAAGTTTCCTCTAACATGTCTAAAACTGATTGTATTAAAACTGTTAAGGAAATGGCCTGTGAGATAAAGGATCTCTATGACACCCTAAGGAGTGCTGTGACTGAAACTGAAAGAGTGCAGAAAATAAACGATCAGTTGACTGCAAGAAACACCTTTTTAGAATCAGAGCTCTCTAGACTTGAGAATCTTGAAAAGGAACTCTCAACGACTAAAAATCTTCTTGACTATGCTATAAAAAGAGAGGAATGGACCTCAAATCTTCTTAGTCAAGAAAGGGAAGTCATTAAGAGATAGAGTGAGTCTGGCAAGAAACTGGAGGATCAACTAAATAATCAAAAATCTGATCCAAAATCTGGTTTAGGCTACGAGGAGACTCTAGTGCAGCAACCTCCCATTGAGGTTGAAAATGCAGCTAGCTTTGGAAAAAGGCCAATACAACCAATCAAGTTTGTAAAGGTAGCAACCAAGTTAGAAAAAGGGAATGTTTTCCCAAATAGTGAAGCTTCCACTAGTTGTGGGAGAGACAAGAAACATATTCTTGTCAAAGCACTCAAACTTCCCGTTAGAAAACAACTAGACTGTGCATCAGACCATTGTAGCCCATCAAGGGAAAAAGGTCTGTCAGGGGAAAGTAAACAGAATAGAAATGGTAAGCTAGGTATTAATAAGGCTAGCATTCACACTTCTACTCATGAAGCCCCTAGAAAAGTGTGTTGGAATTGTGGTAAATGTAATCATCTATCTTTTCAATGCAAAGAAAAACCACAAATTTTGACAGGCACTATTTTATATGCTGATGATTTACCAACAGCTAAAGCTGACTCTTCTAAGAATAAAAGCAAATTTGTTGTTAAGAAATCAAAAGCATATGTTGAAGCTCCTAGAAAGGAGAAAGTTTTTAATTTGCCAAAACCAAAAGTCACTAATAAAGAAAAGGCTGTGTTATCTACAACTGTGACTAAACCAAGAGGACCCAAAACCAATTGGGTACCAAAAACAATTTAAATGTTTTTTTTGTGTGCAGGGAAAGGTCAAAAGCAGTCAAATCTGGTTTCTAGATAGTGGCTGCTCAAGACACATGACAGGAAACAAAGCCCTGCTCACAGAATTCCAAGAAAAGGCTGGTCCAGTAATTTCATTTGGTGATAACAGCAAAGGACTAACTCTTGGTTATGGCAAAGCAGCAAGTGGGAATGTCTCATTTGAAAATGTAGCACTGGTTGATGGGCTCAAGCACAATTTGCTAAGCATAAGTCAACTTTGTGATAAAGGATTCATCATTTCCTTCAAAGGAGATCAGTGCCTAATCTCAAATGAAAGTGATGGGAAGCTGGTTTTGTCAGGGATAAGAAAAGGAGATCTCTATATTGCTGATTTTAATTCAATAAATGGAGAATCATGTTTCTACAGCAAGGCAACTCCTGATGAAAGCAGACTATGGCTCAAGAAGCTCTCTCACCTGAACTTCAAGTCAATCAATGATCTAGTGAAGAGAGAGTTGGTGACTGGACTACCCCAAATGGAGTTTATCCAAGAAGGATTATGTTCAGCTTGTCAACAAGGGAAGCAAAGGAAATCATCCTTTGTCAGCGAGGAAGCCACTATGATCAAGGATCCAATTCAATTGCTACATATGGATCTTTTTGGCCCTGTCAACATTATGTCAGTGTCAAAGAAAAGGTTTGCAATGGTCATTGTGGATGACTACACCAGATACACATGGGTGAAGTTTCAGCACGCTAAATCAGAAGTGCCTTAACAAATTATTGACCACATTAAGAAAGTGGAAACAGAATCAGGTTCAGTGGTTAGAATGTTGAGGACAGATAATGGAACTGAATTCAAGAATGCAGCTGTTGAGGGATTTTGTGTGGAGAAAGGCATAAATCATACATTTTCTGCTCCAAGGACTCCTCAACAGAATGGTGTAGTGGAAAGGAAAAATAGAACCCTGATAGAAGCTGCTAGATCAATGCTAGTAGAGGCAAAGATTCCCACCTATTTTTGGGCAGAGGCAATTTCCACCGCTTGCTTTACCCAAAATAGATCTTTAATCAACAAGGCTCACAACAAGACTTCATATGAGTTAATGATAGGGAGAAAACCAAACATCAAGTTTCTACATGTCTTTGGACGCAGATGCTTTATTCTAAGGAACTTTGGTGAGAACTTAGGAAAATTTGATCCTAAAGCTGAAGAAGCAATTTTCCTAGGTTACTCCCTGACATCTAAGGCCTATAGGGTTTACAACAAGAGACTTCAGGTGGTGATGGAGTCTATAAATGTAGCTTTTGATGATCAACAGATTTCAGGACTTGAAGACCCTGGTTTTCATGAAGAACTGAAATTTGAAAATGAATATGAAGATGATTATCAAGAGACTGAAGCCGATGTGTGCAAACAAATGGATAACTTATCCATTCCTGATGTCAATCCACATTTTGTAAAAGCTCAATCAACAGATAGAGTCAATCTTCTGGACAACAGATCAGGAGATACTTCATCAGGGGATCATTCATCAGGACATGCAACATCAGGGGATGACTTGAATCTTGAATTATCCACTAATTCAGGTGGAGAGTTTACAAAAGCTAGGAGCACAGACTTAGGGGGAGGAAATGCTAGTCAAGCAAGTTCATCAAGACACATTTCTAATCCTAAATGGGCTAGGAGTCACACATCAGATCTGATTATTGGTGACCCAAGTAAAAAAGTGCAAACCAGGAGGGCAACATCTAATGAATGCCTATATGCTTGCTTTCTTTCTCAAATTGAACCAAAGAAGTTTGAAAAAGCTATTCAAGATGCAGATTGGATCTTGGCCATGCAGGAAGAGCTAAATCAATTTGAGAGAAACCAAGTATGGAAGCTTGTACCTAAACCTAAAGACAGAATCATAATAGGTACCAAGTGGGTATTCAGAAATAAGATGGATGAAGCTGACATTGTTGTAAGAAACAAAGCAAGACTGGTTGCAAAAGGATATCTTCAAGAAGAAGGGATTGACTTTGACGAGACCTTTGCACCGGTAGCCACACTTGAGGTTATAAGAATTTTCTTAGCCTATGCAGCACATTCGAATTTTAAAGTCTATCAAATGGATGTGAAAAGTGCTTTTCTAAATGGAAAGTTGGAACAGGAGGTGTATGTCCAACAACCTCTAGGATTTGAATGCTCAAAGTTTCCAAATCATGTCTACAAACTGGAAAAGGCACTTTATGGACTGAAGCAAGCACCTAGAGCTTGGTATGATACACTGTCAAAGTTTTTGGTGGAAAACAAATTTTCAAGAGGTATCATTGACAAAACATTGTTCTTTAGACAACACCAAGGTCATCTGATTTTGGTTCAAATTTATGTTGATGATATTATTTTTGGATCCACTGACACAAGACTGTGTGAAAAGTTCTCAAAACTCATGCAAAGCAAGTATGAAATGAGCTTGATGGGTGAGTTGTCTTATTTCTTGGGATTGCAAGTGAAGCAAGTCACTGATGGAATTTACATTCATCAGACTAAATATGCCATAGAGCTTCTGAAGAAATTTGATATGGAGGACTCCAAAGTAGCAAAGACACCTATGGCCACTGCAACTAAAATTGACCCTGATAAGAATGGAAAGAAAGTAGACCTGAAGACTTACAGGGGAATGATTGGATCTTTGTTGTATCTAACAGCAAGCAGGCCAGACATAATGTTTGCAACGTGTCTTTGTGCAAGATATCAAGCTGACCCAAAGGAATCTAATCTCATTGTAGTGAAGAGGATCTTGAGATACATCAAAGGCACTACAGGGTTGGGACTTTGGTATCCAAAGGAATCAGGATTTGAATTGCTAGGATATTCTGATGCTGACTTTGGAGGATGCAGGATTGACAGAAAGAGTACAACAGGAAGCTGTCAATTTCTGGGAGAAAGGCTTGTATCTTGGTTCAGCAAGAAGTAGAATTCAATATCTACATCTACTGCAGAAGCTGAATACATCGCAGCTGGAAGTTGTTGTGCACAAATTCTATGGATGAAGAATCAGCTGATGGATTATGGCCTGAACTATACCAAGATTCCAATAAGGTGTGATAACACAAGTGCCATTGCCATTGCTGAAAATCCAGTACAACATTCCAGAACCAAGCATATAGATATCAGATATCATTTTATCAGGGAACATGTCATGAATGGAAATATTGAACTACAATTTGTACAGTCCAACAAGCAGCTGACAGACATATACACCAAAGCTCTTGATGAAGCCACTTTCTCAAAACTTGTGGGAGAGCTGGGCATGGTGAATTATTCGTCAGGGTCAGGGTCAAATTCCTAAGTTCTGGTATTTCTAACTCATTTCATAAGTTTCTGATAAAAACAATTGATATGTGATTATATATGTTTGGTTTATGTAAATATGTAAATATATACTTGTACATACTATATTTTTGTTTGTTTGGTGTTTTTCTTTTTGAACTGATGCATCAGGGTCAGGGCCTCCAATAGGACGCATCAGGGTCAGGGTGTCCGACTCGTACGTCAGGGTCAGGGTGTCTGACTCGTACGTCAGGGTCAGGGTGTCCGACTTGCACGTCAGGGTCAGGGTGTCCGACTCACGCGTCAGGGTGAGGAAGTCCGACTTATGCATCAGGGTCAGGGTATGTAAATATGGTAAACTTCAGGGTAAGTTTAAATGTTTTAACCGCTTCGGGAATCACGCTCAGTTAAGTAATGACAACTCATCATTAAGCTCAAATCTCACTGATGATGTGTCATCACTGAAACTGAACTGACACTCTGATAGCTTGTTTAAAGGAGCAGTTTTCAAACGTCAACAGGCGGGTATTAATACTCTATCTCTCCTACTTGTTAAAACTCCTTAACACATTTAATCTTTTTCTGATATTTGCTCGAGTTTTTG
>CM025786.1:53267015-53295542 GCA_014636745.2 Centella asiatica | reverse complement strand
GCTACGAGGAGACTCTAGTGCAGCAACCTCCCATTGAGGTTGAAAATGCAGCTAGCTTTGGAAAAAGGCCAATACAACCAATCAAGTTTGTAAAGGTAGCAACCAAGTTAGAAAAAGGGAATGTTTTCCCAAATAGTGAAGCTTCCACTAGTTGTGGGAGAGACAAGAAACATATTCTTGTCAAAGCACTCAAACTTCCCGTTAGAAAACAACTAGACTGTGCATCAGACCATTGTAGCCCATCAAGGGAAAAAGGTCTGTCAGGGGAAAGTAAACAGAATAGAAATGGTAAGCTAGGTATTAATAAGGCTAGCATTCACACTTCTACTCATGAAGCCCCTAGAAAAGTGTGTTGGAATTGTGGTAAATGTAATCATCTATCTTTTCAATGCAAAGAAAAACCACAAATTTTGACAGGCACTATTTTATATGCTGATGATTTACCAACAGCTAAAGCTGACTCTTCTAAGAATAAAAGCAAATTTGTTGTTAAGAAATCAAAAGCATATGTTGAAGCTCCTAGAAAGGAGAAAGTTTTTAATTTGCCAAAACCAAAAGTCACTAATAAAGAAAAGGCTGTGTTATCTACAACTGTGACTAAACCAAGAGGACCCAAAACCAATTGGGTACCAAAAACAATTTAAATGTTTTTTTTGTGTGCAGGGAAAGGTCAAAAGCAGTCAAATCTGGTTTCTAGATAGTGGCTGCTCAAGACACATGACAGGAAACAAAGCCCTGCTCACAGAATTCCAAGAAAAGGCTGGTCCAGTAATTTCATTTGGTGATAACAGCAAAGGACTAACTCTTGGTTATGGCAAAGCAGCAAGTGGGAATGTCTCATTTGAAAATGTAGCACTGGTTGATGGGCTCAAGCACAATTTGCTAAGCATAAGTCAACTTTGTGATAAAGGATTCATCATTTCCTTCAAAGGAGATCAGTGCCTAATCTCAAATGAAAGTGATGGGAAGCTGGTTTTGTCAGGGATAAGAAAAGGAGATCTCTATATTGCTGATTTTAATTCAATAAATGGAGAATCATGTTTCTACAGCAAGGCAACTCCTGATGAAAGCAGACTATGGCTCAAGAAGCTCTCTCACCTGAACTTCAAGTCAATCAATGATCTAGTGAAGAGAGAGTTGGTGACTGGACTACCCCAAATGGAGTTTATCCAAGAAGGATTATGTTCAGCTTGTCAACAAGGGAAGCAAAGGAAATCATCCTTTGTCAGCGAGGAAGCCACTATGATCAAGGATCCAATTCAATTGCTACATATGGATCTTTTTGGCCCTGTCAACATTATGTCAGTGTCAAAGAAAAGGTTTGCAATGGTCATTGTGGATGACTACACCAGATACACATGGGTGAAGTTTCAGCACGCTAAATCAGAAGTGCCTTAACAAATTATTGACCACATTAAGAAAGTGGAAACAGAATCAGGTTCAGTGGTTAGAATGTTGAGGACAGATAATGGAACTGAATTCAAGAATGCAGCTGTTGAGGGATTTTGTGTGGAGAAAGGCATAAATCATACATTTTCTGCTCCAAGGACGCCTCAACAGAATGGTGTAGTGGAAAGGAAAAATAGAACCCTGATAGAAGCTGCTAGATCAATGCTAGTAGAGGCAAAGATTCCCACCTATTTTTGGGCAGAGGCAATTTCCACCGCTTGCTTTACCCAAAATAGATCTTTAATCAACAAGGCTCACAACAAGACTTCATATGAGTTAATGATAGGGAGAAAACCAAACATCAAGTTTCTACATGTCTTTGGACGCAGATGCTTTATTCTAAGGAACTTTGGTGAGAACTTAGGAAAATTTGATCCTAAAGCTGAAGAAGCAATTTTCCTAGGTTACTCCCTGACATCTAAGGCCTATAGGGTTTACAACAAGAGACTTCAGGTGGTGATGGAGTCTATAAATGTAGCTTTTGATGATCAACAGATTTCAGGACTTGAAGACCCTGGTTTTCATGAAGAACTGAAATTTGAAAATGAATATGAAGATGATTATCAAGAGACTGAAGCCGATGTGTGCAAACAAATGGATAACTTATCCATTCCTGATGTCAATCCACATTTTGTAAAAGCTCAATCAACAGATAGAGTCAATCTTCTGGACAACAGATCAGGAGATACTTCATCAGGGGATCATTCATCAGGACATGCAACATCAGGGGATGACTTGAATCTTGAATTATCCACTAATTCAGGTGGAGAGTTTACAAAAGCTAGGAGCACAGACTTAGGGGGAGGAAATGCTAGTCAAGCAAGTTCATCAAGACACATTTCTAATCCTAAATGGGCTAGGAGTCACACATCAGATCTGATTATTGGTGACCCAAGTAAAAAAGTGCAAACCAGGAGGGCAACATCTAATGAATGCCTATATGCTTGCTTTCTTTCTCAAATTGAACCAAAGAAGTTTGAAAAAGCTATTCAAGATGCAGATTGGATCTTGGCCATGCAGGAAGAGCTAAATCAATTTGAGAGAAACCAAGTATGGAAGCTTGTACCTAAACCTAAAGACAGAATCATAATAGGTACCAAGTGGGTATTCAGAAATAAGATGGATGAAGCTGACATTGTTGTAAGAAACAAAGCAAGACTGGTTGCAAAAGGATATCTTCAAGAAGAAGGGATTGACTTTGACGAGACCTTTGCACCGGTAGCCACACTTGAGGTTATAAGAATTTTCTTAGCCTATGCAGCACATTCGAATTTTAAAGTCTATCAAATGGATGTGAAAAGTGCTTTTCTAAATGGAAAGTTGGAACAGGAGGTGTATGTCCAACAACCTCTAGGATTTGAATGCTCAAAGTTTCCAAATCATGTCTACAAACTGGAAAAGGCACTTTATGGACTGAAGCAAGCACCTAGAGCTTGGTATGATACACTGTCAAAGTTTTTGGTGGAAAACAAATTTTCAAGAGGTATCATTGACAAAACATTGTTCTTTAGACAACACCAAGGTCATCTGATTTTGGTTCAAATTTATGTTGATGATATTATTTTTGGATCCACTGACACAAGACTGTGTGAAAAGTTCTCAAAACTCATGCAAAGCAAGTATGAAATGAGCTTGATGGGTGAGTTGTCTTATTTCTTGGGATTGCAAGTGAAGCAAGTCACTGATGGAATTTACATTCATCAGACTAAATATGCCATAGAGCTTCTGAAGAAATTTGATATGGAGGACTCCAAAGTAGCAAAGACACCTATGGCCACTGCAACTAAAATTGACCCTGATAAGAATGGAAAGAAAGTAGACCTGAAGACTTACAGGGGAATGATTGGATCTTTGTTGTATCTAACAGCAAGCAGGCCAGACATAATGTTTGCAACGTGTCTTTGTGCAAGATATCAAGCTGACCCAAAGGAATCTAATCTCATTGTAGTGAAGAGGATCTTGAGATACATCAAAGGCACTACAGGGTTGGGACTTTGGTATCCAAAGGAATCAGGATTTGAATTGCTAGGATATTCTGATGCTGACTTTGGAGGATGCAGGATTGACAGAAAGAGTACAACAGGAAGCTGTCAATTTCTGGGAGAAAGGCTTGTATCTTGGTTCAGCAAGAAGTAGAATTCAATATCTACATCTACTGCAGAAGCTGAATACATCGCAGCTGGAAGTTGTTGTGCACAAATTCTATGGATGAAGAATCAGCTGATGGATTATGGCCTGAACTATACCAAGATTCCAATAAGGTGTGATAACACAAGTGCCATTGCCATTGCTGAAAATCCAGTACAACATTCCAGAACCAAGCATATAGATATCAGATATCATTTTATCAGGGAACATGTCATGAATGGAAATATTGAACTACAATTTGTACAGTCCAACAAGCAGCTGACAGACATATACACCAAAGCTCTTGATGAAGCCACTTTCTCAAAACTTGTGGGAGAGCTGGGCATGGTGAATTATTCGTCAGGGTCAGGGTCAAATTCCTAAGTTCTGGTATTTCTAACTCATTTCATAAGTTTCTGATAAAAACAATTGATATGTGATTATATATGTTTGGTTTATGTAAATATGTAAATATATACTTGTACATACTATATTTTTGTTTGTTTGGTGTTTTTCTTTTTGAACTGATGCATCAGGGTCAGGGCCTCCAATAGGACGCATCAGGGTCAGGGTGTCCGACTCGTACGTCAGGGTCAGGGTGTCTGACTCGTACGTCAGGGTCAGGGTGTCCGACTTGCACGTCAGGGTCAGGGTGTCCGACTCACGCGTCAGGGTGAGGAAGTCCGACTTATGCATCAGGGTCAGGGTATGTAAATATGGTAAACTTCAGGGTAAGTTTAAATGTTTTAACCGCTTCGGGAATCACGCTCAGTTAAGTAATGACAACTCATCATTAAGCTCAAATCTCACTGATGATGTGTCATCACTGAAACTGAACTGACACTCTGATAGCTTGTTTAAAGGAGCAGTTTTCAAACGTCAACAGGCGGGTATTAATACTCTATCTCTCCTACTTGTTAAAACTCCTTAACACATTTAATCTTTTTCTGATATTTGCTCGAGTTTTTGTTTCTCTTTCTCTCTCTCTTTTTTTTCGCAGAAACCCTAGTTCTTCAAAGCTATCAAGCATCAATGGCACGCCAAGAAATTCCAAGGAACCTGACAGTCCCACCTACAAACTATGTGGGCTTCTCTGATATTAATGAGGTAGATGACTGCTTTAAACCTATGATGAATTATCTACTCACTTCTGAGTATAAGAAAGCAATCTTTACTGATGACGAAATATCGGGGGAGGCATTGTCTCAACTTTGGACAAGCGCCAAGTTCATGTACTCCACTACACACACTGATGTGGTCAAGGGAATCTCATTCAGAGTTTCTTCTGAGAAAGGGAAAATAACCCCATCCAGAATTAACTCTGCTTTGGGACAACCTAATCAAGACCTGGTGGAAGTACCCAGTGATGCGGAACTCCTGGATTTTTTGAGGGAACTGGGCTATAACGCTGCTCCAAACGTAGTGTTAAAGTTCAAGGACCTCAAGAGGGTGAATGTGAAGAGAGAGATTTCTTACCTTTTCGACACCATCACTAAGGTGTTCTCAGGTAAGTGTTCTAACTTTGAAGTCATTACTTCTTTAACTTTAAAAATAGCATACGCAATAATCAAAAATGTAAATATAAATATAGGTAAAATAATTTTTGATGACCTTGTAAATAAATTAGGTAATTTTAATAATAGGAAAACTGAAGTATACTATTCTAGATTTTTGTTTATGATTATTAAAAATCAGATTTTTAACTTTTCTTTTGAGAATGATATACCTGTACAGATATACAAGCAAACAAAGAAATTGTTTGCAGAAATAATAAAGAAGTCCTATACAGCCGAACCATTTGCACTTCCACAGCACATGGTATAGGTAGTAAATTCTTCTCCTTCCACTTCTCACACTGTACATTCTTCACCTTCATCTAGTACGGCAGAGAAATCAAACACCTCTCTGCCTACCCAAATAGAACAACCAATTTCTTCTTAACCACTCTCAACAACCCAACCCACAATCTCCCAAAAGACTGTTGGGATTAAATGAAAAACCAAGTGAAGTTACCACAATAACTGAGGGGGAGCAAGAAGAGAGAGTGATTGGCTATAAGAAAAGATTGAAGAAGAAGAAGGGAGACATGAGTGTTACCTAAAAGCCTGACCTGGCAGTATCCTCTCAAAAGGATGCTGCTTTTGATAAGGAATTAAACATATTTCTAACTAGTTCCTCTCAAAAGGAATTAGTTATTGAAAATAGTCCTCAACCAAGGACACAGATGAGTGAGGCACATACACTGACCATAGACACTGATGAACTTACCATCAGGATCTCTGAAAGCCACTTGCAGATATCCTTCACAGTGAGTGCACACACCACTCAAGATGTTGTAGCTCAGAAGCTTCTCAATAAGATCCACATAAGTCATAAGCATTCTTCTACAACATCTTTTGATGAATCACCTCCTCGGTCAGTGATTCAACCAACACTCCCATCTACACCACTTCCTTCTTTCTCTGTTCCTCAAATTTCTTCAGATATAATGACACAAACATTAAGTGTCATACAATCAGATTCTCCACATTCTCAATTCGTGGAGGAGCCAACACTCTCTGACACAGTGTTTGATAGTCACCACTCTCACATGGTGGACTCATTTTTACTTGATACAAACACTGATGATCAATCAGGGGACATAAACTCCACTGTACATACTACAGCAATAACACTCTATGTATCCCCAATTGTATATACTTCCTATAAAGAAACATACACTTCTCCAATTGTACATACACATTCTTCTTCCAATCCTTCTCCTATCACTGTTGTGGAACCAGAACCTGTACATACTTTACTTAAACTGGCCACAATAGCTGATCCCCAAGCCAATAGGAGCCCTTCTAGGACAATTTTGAGTGAGACTGAGAGAATATATAGTGAAGAAAGGCAAAGTCAAACCCCTGAGAGGACTTTGGCAAAAGGAGAGGAAGAGAGTACTGCCTTAGTAGGCAATAAAAAAGGAAAGGATACGAGTGATGCCTTAGAAGGTACAGAAAAAGGAGAGGATGAGAGAGATAAGGATGAGATCCTTGTAAATAAAGAAAATAGAGAAATTGTACCACATATTCATACCTCTTCAAGCTCTGAAAGTGATGAAAATGATGCTCCACAAGATGATTTTTCCCAGTTCATCGGAGTTGATTTGTACTTCCAACAAAATCAGATGGCAGATACTGTACAGTTATTGAAACAAGAATTAGCTAGGACTACTGATCCAATCTTGATCAAAGTGTTGAAATCACAGATCATGATTGGTCAGTCAATAGATATAGAAAACCAAAAATTGTATACACATTTTTCTTCCAAGATACAGAATGTACAGCAAGTTGTCGACTCTTTAGTCACCAGCCAAACTCTACTCCGGATGAAGAAGCAAGCTGACAATGTAGACAAAAAGCTTGCTGATCTTTCTACTCAAATGAACAGCATGGAAACTCTACAAAGATCCATGGTTGACACCATGACACAAGTTCTTCAAGTCACATCCCGACTCTCAACTCCCATTGATGATGCTATCAAAAAGGGTGAGAAATCAACCAAGCAGTCGGTAGGGGATGTTGCTGAGAAATCAAGTCAACCATCAGGGGATGTGACTACTACTGTTCCTGCTCCAAATCCTAAGGACAAAGGCAAAGACATCCTGATTGAGGAACCCAAGAAGAAATCCAACACTCAATCAGGGCCTAAGCTACTTGGAGACGCCATGAAGATAGCCCACTTTCCAACACCTGTTGAAGTTATTATTGATGGGAAAATGGAGCTGGTCTACCCTCAAGACAAAAAGCTGGTAGAAGCTGATGCAATCTTTGCACAGCAACTTCAAGAAGAAGAGGAGAGGGAAATGGCAAAAGAACAGGAGGAAGAAATAAAGAAGAAGAAGAATGTCAAGCCAAGGACCTTCAGGAAACCTCAACCTAGAAGATTACAGAACCCTAGAAGTGCATCAGGGGATAAAAATCAAGATAAATCTAAAGACCCTGATGCCACTACAAAGAAGTCAGAAGAAGCCAAGGACAAAGCACCATCTCCTGATACCAAAGAATATGGTTCACCCACTCTAGCTGGATCTCTCAGAGAAGAAAGGCGCAAAAACCTAACATTTATGTTCTCAATAAAAAGCATAGATGTCAGGTTCAACAATAGAAGAGATCAGCTGTTTACAGTTCAATTAAAGAATGGGTCAGAATTCAATGTGGCAATGGATTGGTTCAGGAGAATGGATGCTGAGCAATTAGGACTGGTTCTAAACCTGATTCCAAGATCCTCTCAGGCTAATAAAGACTTAAGGGGGATAATCGACAGGCTGAGGAGTGCCATCAACAATGAAAGAAGCCTGCCCACAGCATTGGAAAGTCCACTAAAGTTATTTTATAAATCCACTGATGGGCGGGAGAAGAGTATAAGGATTAAAGAGGTTGATGGCCTAAGCCTGGAGGAAGCGATGCATGTTCTGAGTCAAATTGCAAATCATAAGAACGAACATGTCATCAAATTCAGAGTCCTGCTGATTCAAAGAGTACTGAAAGAGATTGAAGAAACCAGAGCTGATGATAGGAACACTGTAGTAAGGGATGTGCCACCAGTAAAGGGATTCAAAGTCTGTCTGAAAATGATCACCAGCTCCATGGGAGTACAATTCAAAAACAAAAAGGGGGAGATCATTACCTTTTACTGGTCACAACTTGCTGCAACCAACATTCAAGAAATCAAGACAGTCCTTGAAGCTTTGGAAACAAGCAGCAATGTCAACACAGTAAATTTCAGACAGCTTCTTCAGAGGGAATTAGAGTAGCTAGAGGCAGGAGGAGAAGACAACAGACTCAAAATTCCTGATCAAAACCCTGAACAAAGAAGACAAGGCCTTGGTAGTGACTCCCAACCGATTGAATCAAGTCATCCATTGCCATTTGTCTCAGCTAAAAGGAAAAGGGATTCTGATGTCTAAATACTAAATTCTTTTTGTAATAGATATAGGTTATACTTGTACAGAAATTCTTTTATTAGTTTATTCATTATTCTTTCTTAAATTTTATTTATTTTATTGGTTTTGACACCATCATCAGTGTATCTAGAGATTTATGATTATCAAACTGATAAACATAAATAGGGGAGATTGTTAAGGTTAAACACTGATGATGATGGTTTAGTAATAAGTTGTGCAAATTGTATATACTTGAGGTGTTGTATAAACCTTGAGATAAGCACAAGTTTTGCATCCGCTGATGATAATAATATCCATCAGTGGATGATTTAGTTCTTCACAAGACAAGTCAGAAAATGGAACATTTGAAGGGCTTGGCTTCGTGGAGAAGAATGTCTGATGTTACTTAGACAGTCAAAGTATTCCGCACATCAGATATTCTAAAAAAGAGTTACGTTGATTTCATACCATCAGGGGAACCCATCAGGGTGAACCCGTCAGGGGGAGCTCGTCAGGTGAACCCGTCAAGGGGAGCTCGTCAGGTGAACCCGTCAGGGGGAGCTCGTCAGGGAAACCAGTCAGGGGGAACCCGTCAAGGGAACCAGTCAGGGGAACCTATCAGGGGAACCTATCAGGGGATGACGAAGGCAGACCAACCCATCAGGGGGACACTTCAAGATATGTCAGTGTCAGGCCAATTCATCAGGGTAACCTGTCGGGGGGGGATTGGTCAAACATGACATCAGTGGAAGCCATGAATGTATGCAGTCAGTCATAACCATCAGGATCAAGAAGCACTGAGTAAATCTCAAGTGAAGAACGAAGCCCTGATCCAGTCAATATGCATCAGGGGGTCCAGAAGCAGTGATCAAGATCCATAATGGTTGACCATCAGTGGATCGTTATGACAGCATACATCCGTCATCAGCATATACACGAAAATCAATGTCACTTGAGCAAAAGCAAGAGATATCAACTGGAAAGATATTTCTTGAAGTCTGTATCCATCCAATGAGAACTCTTGCGCATTAAATGCATACAAATCAGGGGAAGAAAAAGAAGCAACAAAGCATGCATCAGTCTGACACATTAGGCAGTGATATCACATACTTGCGGCTAAGTTGAAAAAGGCAGCACGTCTCAAGCACGTGATTTTCAACCACTGATCTACATATATAATGAAGGAGTTTTCATTGATGAGAATAGAGACAAATAGAAGCACACAAACACTAGGAAGCTCTGTAATATTTCTTGAGGGATTTATTGTCAGAGAGAAATCTTTGTAGCTAGTGGGTGTGAGAAGCTGTGAATTTTATTCACAGAAATTGTAGCTGTAATTCACATTTGTGATATTACAGATTTCCAAAAAAACACCAAGTTATAATACATCAATTTTAACTTGAATCTGAGTGTTGTTATTTCACTGTTTTTCTGTTATCTTGCTATTTCTGGAAGGAGCTATCGAAGTTCAACAGAGCGAAAATGTTTTAAGTGTTTGTATTTATCCCCCCCCCCCCCCCTTTCTACAAACACTTGAGCTTATTTTGCTCTAACAATTTATATCTCAGTTTTCTCTCAAAGATTGAGCCAAAGAAAATTGAGGAAGCACTTCAAGATCCTGACTGGATAATTGCTATGCAAGAAGAATTGAATCAATTCACTCGAATCAAAGTCTGGAGACTGGTACCTAAACCGAAGAATAGATCAATTATTGGTGCCAAATGGGTCTTCAGAAACAAAATGGATGAAGCTGGTACAATTATAAGGAACAAAGCAAGACTGGTTGCAAAAGGATATTCTCAAGAAGAAGGAATAGACTATGATGAAACTTTTGCACCAGTAGCAAGACTTGAAGCAATACGAATCTTTTTGGCATATGCAGCCTACAAGGACTTCAAGGTGTACTAGATGGATGTCAAAAGTGCTTTCTTAAATGGAAAATTGGAAGAGGAAGTCTATGTTTGTTAACCCCCAGGTTTTGTAGACTCCAAATTTCCAAATCATGTCTGTAGGTTAGACAAAGCACTTTATGGCTTAAAACAAGCACCAAGAGCCTAGTATGATACTCTATCTCAATTTTTAATTGAAAACAAATTTGTTAGAGGTATCATAGATAAAACATTATTTTATTGAAAGTAAGGCTCTGATATTATATTGGTGCAGATATATGTAGATGATATTATATTTGGGTCTACAAATGAAAATCTTTGTAAAAAATTCTCAAAACTTATGCAGTCTAGATATGAAATGAGTATGATGAGAGAATTAACATTCTTCTTAGGATTGCAGATTAAACAATCACCTAATGGAATATTTATCAGTCAGTCAAAATACATCAAAGACTTACTGAGAAAATATGATTTGGTTGATTGTGCACCCGCAAAAACACCCATGCCTACTTCCACTAAACTAGATAAAGATTTAAAAGGAAAAAAAGTTGATATCACTAGTTATAGAGGAATGATAGGCTCTCTTTTATATCTAACTGCAAGTAGACCTGATATAATGTTTGCTACATGCCTGTGTGCCAGATTTCAAGCTGACCCTAGAGAGTCACATTTGATTGCTGTAAAAAGAATACTCAGATATCTAAAGGGTACCCTAAACCTTGGATTATGGTATCCCAAAGAATCTGATTTTAAACTAATTGGTTATTCAGATGCTGATTATGCAGGGTGTAAGCTTGACAGGAAAAACACAAGTGGAAGCTACCAACTTCTTTGAGGCAGACTTGTTTCTTGGTTCAGCAAGAAACAAAATTCAGTTTCTACTTCAACAGCAGAAGCTGAATACATCACAGCTGGGAGTTATTGTGCTCAAATCCTATGGATCAAGAATCAACTCCTAGACTATGGTATGTCATTATCCAAGATTCCTATTTATTGTGATAATACTAGTGCCATAGCAATAACAGAAAATCCAGTGCAACATTCAAGAACAAAACACATAGATATTATATATCACTTCACAAGAGAACATGTAAGTGAAGGTAATATCGAATTACACTGGGTAACAACTGATAAACAACTTGCAGACATATTCACAAAACCTTTAGATGAATCTACCTTTTCTAGATTAGTTTCTGAATTAGGAATGTTGAATTATGCCTCTAAAAATTGCTTAATTTTTTTTAAACAAGTTGTTTAGTTGTATGCAGCTAGAATTAATTTTCTGGAAATAAGTTGTTTTATTAAAACAGAATTTCAGGAGCTAGAATCTTATTTCTGGAAAAAATTGATAAAATGAATAACCAAATGATTGATTATTGAATAATATGAACTAGAGTGAGTAAGAGACTAACTAGTCCCTGATAGTTGTTTTTAATTAGTCCCCGACTAAATTAAAAAATTAAACTATCAGAGACTACCTTAGTCCCCAATAGTTAATACTATCAGAGACTATCTTAGTTCCCGATAGTTAATACTATCAGAGACTATTTTAGTCCCCGATAGTTAATACTATCAGAGACTATTTTAGTCCCCGATAGTTAATACTATCAGAGACTATCTTAGTCCCCGATAGTTAATACTATCAGAGACTATCTTAGTCCCCGATAGTTAATACTATCAGAGACTAACTAGTTCCCGATAGCAAATCCTATCGGATACTACCTTAGTCCCTGGTAGTAAACCCTATCGAAGACTAATCTTCTTTTAGTCTCTTACGAGTGAACAGATCAGAGATTAGGACAATCTCCGATCGAGGGTAAACTGGTAGTTACCCATCCGTAGGAATTGCAAACGTTTCTAACAAATTGATAAAACAAATTTCAAACATCTTTGCAATCACAATCACTCAAAGCTCTGAAATTATTTTCTCTCGGATAATACTCTGCAATTTAACTCTCTTTTAAGTTTCTTCCAAAGTTCACAGATCTCTTGCAATGGCCGCTAAAACAGTTGCTTTCAAGTTTGGAGACTTTGATTTCATTAAGACCAACCATGCAGGGGTGACTGATAAGAATGTCTTTGAAGCCCAGTACCACCCATTCGTGGATTTTCTTCAAAACTCCACACTAACTTACGCCATTTATGAAGCTCCCGTCCAAGCCGCTGAGGTCATCACGGCTATTTGGTCCACTGCTACCATACAAGGTGCAAAAACTAACTCACCTATGGTAAGTTTCAGGTATGCAAACACTACTTATACTATAGATCATACCGTTGTAAATAATGCTTTACATTTACCAGTTTATGAAAACTTTGACTCCCTTGCCTCCGATGAAGAAATAATTTCTATGTTGAAAAACTTAAATTATTCTGCTGAAATTGGGTCTGTTGGGTCTATTACACGACCCCATCTAAGGCAAGAGTGGTCACTATTCTTTGACATAATTACTAAAGCTTTTACAACAAAATGCAGTGGATATGATGCTATCACTACACTCACACAACAAATTGCTTTTAGTGTGTTGTATGGTAGACATCTAAACATTGGGCTTTTAATTCTGCAAAACTTGTTGCCAAAACTTAAAACCAGTAAAACTAAAATTTATTATGCTAGGTTTTTGATGATGATTGCTTATTATCTAATTCCTAACCTAAATATTACTGGAATGCAAGTTGTACCAACTGTTTTGCAGAGTAAAAGAATATTCAAAGATGTGAAGAACTCTGCAAAGGTAACTGTTCCTTTATTTTTCCCTCCTATCATGAGATCTACTCTTATTGATAGGCTTCCCAATCTTTACTCTATGCAATTTTTTGAGGATAATAAAAGCCAAAACCCTGTGAATCCTCCAACAACTTCACCACAACAATCTATAGCCCCCTCCACAGTCTCCCAAAAGATTGTGGTTGTAAAAACCAAGACAATCACAAAACTCCCAATAAAGAGAAAAATAAGTGAGGGAGCAAGTGAGGACGAGGGAGAACCAGAAGCTGAAGTTCCACTTCAGAGGAAAAAGAGAATTATAACCATTAGCCAAGCCCAATCCAGTGCTTCTCAAAAAGCATTGGAGGCTATAAGGACAAATAGTGAACTGTCACCATCCTCCCAAAAGGATGTTGACATTGAAGAAAGTTCCCAACCAGGAACATACTGTACAGAGTCAGCACAAACTCTTGGTCACAATCAAGAGGAACCAATAAGAGAGTTAATAAAACAAAAGAGTGACACAAGGAGTGCACACACAGAGTCATCTATTGATGTTCCATAATTTTTAATCTCTGAGGAACAGCCAACACTCCCCACTGTACATTCTTCTCCTTTTTCTCCCATTCTTGATTCTTTTGATGTAAATATAACTGATTCTCTTGATTTTTCCCAAGAGGAGCCAATACTCGAGACAAGTTCTCATACAATTTCCATGGATAGCTCCCTAGCCCAAGATACACAAAGGGAACCCCCTATCCATGCTGTCACAAGCACTTCTCAAGCCCCCACTTCTGTAGAAAAGAGTGACACCATCAAAATGAGTGAGGCTATGAGAATAAATAGTGAGAGTAAGGCTCCTGACCTGGAAAAAGGAGAGCACATACACATAAAAGAGAGTCAAGCTTTAGAAAGCTTGGAAAAAGGAGAGCATGAGAAGCTGGGTGCGCAACCCCAGGCAAAAGGAGAGGGTGTGAGCAAGGATGAGATCCTTGAAGAAAATAAAAGAGAGAAATTCTCAGCAGGTAATTTTTTAAAACCTGTTGAGACATCCACCACACAAGAAGCCCAAACTTCCTCTGCTCAACAATCAACTCCAACAGAGGAAATTGGGGGAAGCTCCAGGACAGGGGATGCCACATTACAAGTTCTTTCTGACATGTCAAATGCAGATTTTGAGATCCTTTATGGCCTTCAACAATCTCAAGATCACATATCTGCATTAAAGACATCCATGGTAAATGAACCTGTTCCTGAAGAAACTGAAGCCGAGAATGTGGATGAGTGGCTCGATGCATAGTTCATAAATTCTCTGGAGGATGCAGCTACTCAACTAAGGCAGGATTATGTGACCAACATTGGGTCAACAGCAGCTGCACCAACTTCCAAGACCATACTAGAAGAGATAACCAAAGTGGACAAGAAACATACCAAGTTTCACGACTTTTTGGTTAATTGAATTAATTCAGCAGTCAAGGAAATCAAGCAGCAGATGGAGATTGAGACAGATAAGATTCGACGGAGTTATGAAGGACACTTGCCAAGGAGGACAATCACTGCCATAGATACTCTTATCAAAGAAAAGTCCAAAACTGACAGTAGACTTCAAGCCCTAGAATCCAATGTCAGTCTCCTTCTCCAGAAGCAAGATTGAATGGAACAACTTATGCTGCAGGCACTACCCCAATTGGCTACCTCCTCCAAACCCCAAGATGCTGATGTCAAAAAGGGGGAGAGTAGTCATTTCAAGCAACCTGTACAATCCAAATCTACTGTTCCAGAGTCAAATGCTTCCGTGCAGATGCAGATGGAGTTGCAAGCATTAAAAGAGAAAACATTGAAAGAAAATGCTGCACTGCAAGCTTATAAAGAATAAATTTTGAAGAAGCATGCTGATCTTGCACAAACATCAACAACAACAACATCAACAACAACAACACCACCAGCAGCAACAATTCTTCCTTCTTCCAAACCGACTGCAGAAGCCCCAAGCTTATCAAAGGATAAAGGCAAAGGTGTCATGGTTGAAGATACAAAGAAAAATTCTCTTACTCAACCAGGACAGCCTAAGCTAATGGGGGATGCTATGAAGACTGCTCACTTTCCCACTCCTATTGAACTTGAGCTGGGAGGGAAAGTTGAGTTAGTTAATCCTCGAGATCCAAGATTAATAAATGCTGATGCAATGCTTGCTCAAAAACTTCAGCAAGAGGAAGATATGGCTGCAGAACAAGAGAGGAAGGAGGAGGAGTCTAAGAAGAAAAAACATTCAACAAGGAAAACTAGTACAAAGAAGGTGGCTATGACCAGTAAAAGGACTTCAAAATCTACAAAGCAAGAATCTTCAAGGTCAACTGAGACTGCCTTGGTGGCTGTAAGTGGAATAACAAAACCACAAACAGTTCCATCAAGGAAGCCTTATAAAGTTGATATGGCTAGTACAAGTGAAGTGATCAAAGCTCTAAAGAGGAATACAAGAAATATAAATCTGATCAAGGATGAAAATGGCAAGGATTTACTGCATATCTTTTTCAGAGATGGAGACTCTGTGAAGTATGCTAAGCCAGACTTGGAGAAGCAATCAAAAGAAGACTTGGAATGGTTATTGTTTACTGTACTTTTTACTACAAAGCTCAACATGGAATTTCGAAGTCAGATCAAGAAGGCTATAAAGGAGATAAAGAGTGTGGACAAAGAGCTAACCGATCTTCCTGAATCAGTACCTCTTGGATTATGGTGTGAGACTTTCCATGGTGAGAAAGTTTTCTTTAACTATAACAGAGATATCAACCGAGTGAGTGAAAATCATATAGAAGGATTTATCAAACTTCTTAGAGATGCAGAAGAAACAACAGAAGTTGTTCTCAAAAAGTTGCTGATGGAAAGGTTAGAACAACTCAGGGAGAATAGAAGGAAAAGAAAAGAGTTGTTGAACTAAAGGTATGTTGTTTGCTGTGAAAGTTGTAATTTTTTTTTAAGCCAGACTTATAGGATTTAAACCTGAGTCTTGGTGGAAGCTGAACAAAAGATCAAAGATCTTAGTTCAGAATACATTTGTAGTTAGTAATTCTTTATTCTTTTTCTAAGTAATTGTAATATTGAGTTTTGACATCATCATCAACCTTGAAATTATGCTTATCATTCTGATATTCATAATTAGGGGGAGATTGTTAGGTTTTAGAACATTTGATGATGATTGTCTTTAGATTACTTAGAATACAAATGTATAGAAAGTGTTAATTAGTAACAGTGAAGTTTTGTAGCCAGTAGTTATCTCTTTGTTTGTAATTCATTTATTCTTTGTAAAGAGATACGATTATTTTTTATTTGTAATCAACTGCTGGAATGGAGTATCGAAGCTTCAAGAAGTCAAGTTGTGTATTTGATTTGTTAGAGTTTGCAAAAAGGCTTATCGGAGACTAAAAGAACTGGTCAGAGACTAAAATGTTTTAACTGTCAGAGACTAGTTTTTCTATCAGAGACTAAAAGCTTACGTCATCAGAGATTAAAGAAAAAGGAATCAGAGACTAAGCTGACGTCATCGAAGACTAAGCCTTAACGTGTCAGAGACTAAATAACACTATCGGAGACTACACAAGCTGACATCATCAGGGAAAAGTCATCAGGGACTAAACGTACCAGGGACTAAAAGAGTCATCAGGGACTAAATGTACCAGAGACTAAAAGATACGTTAGGGACTAAAAGAAGCACCAGAGACTAATTGTGAATTAATCTCTGATAGATACAGAGTTCGAATTGAAAAAGGAATGTCTTCCACGTAAAGTAAAATATTATTGAAGACGTAGCTGGTAAGGAAACTAACCAGAAATCTGTTCCTATCAAAAAGGAAAGATTGTATTTGATTCGAATAAGGAAGCTGAATTTTATTCAGAATAGGAACTGAGTCAATAGTAATTCAGTTGTAAGAGAGAAGCTGTAATTAGTTTTACAAAGAGTAACTTCGAAGCTGTATAGGTTTTTTATAGTTTTGTATCTTTTCTTATACATAATAGAAAAGAAGCTGACGATTACATTATTGTGATTGTTAGGATTTGTATTCAATTGTAAATCAATAAAGCAATTGTTTATAAATAGATTTGTGTTCTTGTTCTTTTTATTCCGCAAGAAAAATTTAGTTTTTTAAAGAACAAGTAATCGAAGAATTTTCAAAGACCTTGTATTCAACCCCCCTTCTACAAGTTCTTGTCATCTCAGTGGGAAAACACAAAGGCTGATGAAGTCATTTTCCTAGGTTACTCCCTGACATCTAAGGCCTACAGGGTTTACAAAAGGAGACTCCAGGTGGTGATGGAGTCTATATATGTAACTTTTGATGATCAAGAGATTTCTAGACTTGAAGACCCTAGTTTTCATGAAAAACTTAGATTTTAAAATGAAGATGATTCTGATTATCAAAAGAATGAAGCTGATGAGTGCAAACAAATTGAGGAGTTAAGTATTCTTGATGTCAATCCAACTAACAATGAAGCCCCCCACCCATCCCTACTACCCCTACCCCCTTCCCCTTATACCCCACCCCCACCCCCCCAATAGATGGAGTTAATCTCTTGGACAAAAGATCAAGGGATAATCCATTAAGACATGCACCATCAGGGGATAACTTTAATCTTGATTTAAGCATAAATTCAGGGGGAGTTTTCTCAGAAGCTGGTAGCACAGATTTAAGGAGAGGAAATGATAATCAAGCAAGCTCATCAAGATACCTCTCTAAGCCCAAATGGTCTAGGGGTCACACCAAAGAATTAATCATTACTGATCCTAATCAAAAAGTACAAACTAGAAAAGTTATATCAAATGAATGCCTATATGCTTGCTTTCTTTCTCAAATGGAGCCAAAGAAATTTGAAGAAGTCATACAAGATGCAGAATGGATTATGGCTATGCAGGAAGAGTTAAATCAATTTGAGAGAAATAATGTATGAAAATTGGTGCCTAAACCTAAAGACAGAACTATAATAAGTACCAAATGGATTTTCAGAAACAAGATGGACGAAGTTGGCATTATTATAAGAAATGAAGCAAGAATGGTGGCAAAGGGATATCTTCAAGAAGAAAGGATTAACTTTGATGAGACTTTTGCTCCAGTGGCCAGACTTGAGGCTATAAGAATCTTCTTAGCCTACGTAGCACATTCAAACCTTAAAGTTTTTCAAATGGATGTGAAAAGTACCTTTCTTAATGGGAAATTAGAACAGGAGGTATATGTTCAACAACCTCTAGGATTTGAAAGCTCAAAATTCCCAAATGATGTTTACAAACTAGAGAAAACACTTTATGGATTGAACCAAGCTCCTAGAGCTTGGTATGTCACACTGTCAAAGTTTCTGGTGGATAACAAGTTCGCAAGGAGTATCATTGACAAAACATTTTTCTTTAGAAAACATCAAGGTCATTTGATCTTGGTTCAAATATATGTTGATGATATCATTTTTGGATCCACTAACACCAAACTGTGTGAAAAATTCTCTAAGCTCATGCAAAGCAAGTATGAAATGAGTTTGATAGGTGAACTATCTTATTTCTTGGGACTACAGATCAAACAAGTCACTGATGAGATTTACATACATGAGACAAAATATGTGAAAGAACTCCTCAAAAAATTTGACATGGAGGACTCAAAAGTAGCAAAGACATGAATGGCCATTGCAACCAAAATTGACCCTGATAAGAATGGAAAGAAAATTGATCTAAAGACTTATAGGGGAATGATTGGTTCTTTGTTGTACTTAACAGCAAGTAAGCCTGATATTATGTTTGCAACATGTCTTTGTGCAAGGTATCAAGTTGATCGAAGGGAGTCTCGTCTAATTGCAGTGAAAAGAATCTTGAGGTACATCAAGGGCACTACAAAGTTTGGACTTTGGTATCCAAAGGAGTGTGGATTTGAATTACTTGGATATTCTGATGTTGACTTTGGAGGATGCAGAATTGATAGAAAAAGTATCACAGGGAGCTGTCAATTTCTAGGAGGAAGGCTTATATCTTGGTTCAACAAAAAGCAGCACTAATATCCACATCTACTGCTGAAGCTGAATACATTGCAGTTAGAAGTTATTGTGCACAAATCCTATGGATGAAAAATCAATTATTGGATTATGGCCTAAACTTTAACAAAATTTCAATTTTGTGTGATAATACTAGTGCCATTACAATTGCTGAAAACCCTGTGTAGCATTCCAGAACTAAACATATAGAGATTAGGTATCACTTTATTAGGAAACATGTTATGAATGGAACCATTAAACTACACTTTGTACCAACAAATAAGCAGCTGGCAGACATGTTCACCAAAGCTCTTGACGAAGCCATTTTTATCAATCTGGTGGTAGAGCTGGGAATGGTGAATTATGCAAGATAAAGTTTGATCAACTTGCTGAAGTCATGCCAAAAAAATTGTTGAGGTATTTCAAACTATCAATTGCTTAAGTACTGGTATTTCTAACTCATCTCATAATTTCCTGATAATGTTACTGATATATGGTTATATGTTCATAAAAAAAAAAAATTTGATGTGCATCAGGATCAGGGTGTGTATTAAAGGTTGTGCATCAGAGTCAAAGTTAAACGCTTGGACGCATCAAGTGAAGGTAACTAGTCTGTAATGACATTTCATTAGAGGATTCTTTTTAACCCTTGATGACATGGCATCACAGAATAGACACCACCCCTGATGATGTGTCTTCAAAAGAGAAATGTTTTTTTAAAACCTATTATTATTCTAATTTTCCCTCCTTGAAGAAACACCAAACGTTTAATCTTTCTCTAACAACTACTTGAGTTTTTTTTCTCTCTCTCTCTCTTTCTCTCTTTCTTTCACAGAAACCCTAGCTTTTCGAACAACTAACAGTTTTAATGGCACCAAGCACTACTAAAAAACTTCCAAGCAATCTAGTGATTCCACCAACTAATTTTGTGGGCTTTTCTGACATCAAAGAGGTAGATGCTCTCTTTAAGCCAATGATGCGCTATCTACTCAACTCAGAGTATAGCAAAGTCATCTTTACCGATGACGAGATGTCTAGTGAAGCAATATCACAACTGCGGTCAAGCGCTAAGTTCATGTTCTTTGCGAAAAGGCCTGAAGTTGTCAAAGGGATCTGCTTCAGAATTTCTTCTAAAAAGGGTAAAATAACTCCCTTCAGAATCAATTCCGCACTAGGGCTACCCACACAAGATTTTTTGGAAGTGCGTAATGATGTTGATTTGCTTGAATTCTTGAGGGAATTGGGCTACAACTCTCCAAATACTGCAGTGTTGAAGTTCAAGGACCTCAAGAGGGTGAATGTGAAAAGGGAGATCTCATATCTCTTTGACACAATAACAAAGGTGTTCTCAGGTAAGTCTTCTAACTTTGAGGTAATCATATCTTTAACTCTAAAAATAGCTTTTGTCATTATCAAAAATGTAAATTTAAATATATGTAAATTGATTTTTGATGATCTTGTAAATAAGATGGGTAGTCATACTTCTAGGAAACCAGAAGTTTACTATGTTAGATTTTTGTCAATGATTATTAAAGATCAATTTCCTAATCTTTCTTTTGAGAATGACATAGTTGTACAGAGTTATACACAAACAAAGAAATTGTTCATAGAGATAATGAAGAAATCCTATACAGCAGAACCTTTTGTGCTTCCATCCCATATGGAACAGGTAATCTGTACATGCTCTACCCTTTCTCTTTCTCTTATTTCTTCTACTTCAACTACGATGGCAGAGACCACTACCACTTCTCTGCCTACCCAAGTAGTATTACCAATTTTTACACAACCACTCTCAATAGCCCAACCCTCAGTCTCCCAAAACACTCAGGGTACTAAAAGAAAACTCTCTGAAGTAACCTCATCTATCGAGGGAGAACAAGGTGAGAGAGTGATTGGCTTGAAGAGAATGAAGAAGAAGAGGACAACCATGAGTGTTTACCTTAAACCAAATTAGGCAGTATCCTCCCAAAAGGATACTAACCTTGATAAGGAATTAAACACATCACGAATTGTCTCATCCCAAAAGGATTCAATTATTGAACAAAGTCCCTAACTAGGGACACAGTTGAGTGAGGCACATACATTCACCATACCCCCTGATGAAACTAACATCATGGTCTCTGAGAGCCACTTGCAGATACCCTACACGGTGAGTGCACACACAACTTCACTTGATGAATCACCTCATCACTCTATGATTTAGCCAACACTCCCTTCTATACCTCTTCCCTCTTTTTCTTCACCTCAAATTTCTACAGATGTCATGACACAAACACTAAGTGTTATGACATCAAATCCTCCAATTTCTCACTTCATGGAGGAGCCAATACTCAGTGACACGGTGATTGACAATCAAGATTGTCAAATGATTGATTCCTTCTTAAATGATTCAATCACTGATGATCATATAGGGGACATAAATACACCTGTATATACTACTGCAATAAATCTTTATACTCCCCCATTATATATACTTCTTCAATTAATACCTATACTTCTCCTATTGTACGTACATGTATCTCCTTCACTTCTGCACAAATCACTTCTGTGGACACAATAGTTGTAGATACATTACTTACATTGTCCATAGTTGTTGATAGCACAGCCCATAGGAGCCTAATTAGGACAATTTTAAGTGAGGCTGAAAAAATACTTAGTGAAAAGAGGCAAGGTCAACCCAATGAGTGGACCTTGGGAAAAAGAGAGCAAGAGAATGTTGCCTTAGATGGCAATGAAAAAGGAGAGGAACAAAGTGATGCCTTAGAAGGCATAGAAAAAGGAGAGGTTGAGGGAGATAACGATGAGATCCTTGTAAATAAAGAAAATAGTTAAAATATAGAATTTGTAAATACTTCTAGTTCTTTTGAGAGTGATAAAGATGACACTCCTATGGATGATTTACCTCAACTAATGGGAGTTGATTTATACTTTCAAAATAATCAAATGACAGATACTATACAGTTATTGAAGCAGGAGCTCTCATGTACCACAGACCCTATTCTTATCAAAGTGCTCAAGTCTCAAATTATGATAGGGCAATCTGTGGACATTGAATCTCAGAAACTACATACACACTTTACAAACAAAATAGACAGTGTACAACAAGTTGTCGACTCATTTGCCACAAGTTATATCATGCTCAAGATGAAGAAGCTTGTTGAGAATGTTGACCAACAACTTTCTTCCTTCTCCACTAGTCTCTCTAGCATGGAAAATCTGTAACTTTCTATGGTTGACACTCTCCAACAAATTCTTTGAGTCACATCCCAACTCTCAACCTCCACTGACGATGATGCTAAAAAGGGGGAGAAATCTTCAAAGTCATTATCAGGGGTTATTGCTGAGACATACACAAGTCAACCAACAGGGGATATGACTAATGTTCTTGCTCCAAAAGCCAAGGACAAGAGCAAAGGTATCCGGATTGAAGAACCCAAAAAGAAGACTCATACTTAATCAGGATCCAAGCTACTTAGAGATGCAATGAAGACAGCTCACTTTCCAACACCAATTGAAGCACTTATAGATGGGAAGGTGGAGCTTGTCTTTCCTCAAGATAAGATGTTGGTGGAAGCTGATGCATTCTATGCACAACAACTTCAACATGAGGAGGAGAAGGCTGCAGAGGAAGAGCAACAAGAAGAAGAGAAGAAGAAAAGGAGTGTCAGGCCAAGATCCTCTAGGAAAACTCAGCCAAAGAAATCTCAATCCCCTAAAGGTGCATCAGGGGATAAAGACAAAGAAAATCAAACATCCATTGATGCCACCAAACCCGAGTCGTCTAAAGCCAAAGCTCAAGCACCTTCTCCTACAACAAATGGATCACCTACAATAGCTACATTCTTAAGAGATGAAAGGCGCAAGAGCCTGACATATATGTTCTCAATAAAAAGCATAAATCTTAAGACAAACAGCAAAAGGGAAAAGCTAATTATCGTACAAATGGATAATGGGTCTGAGTTCACAGTCACTATAGACTGGTTTAGGAAAATGGATGCTGAGCAACGTGGGCTAGCCTTGAAAATGGTGCCAAACTCAATGATACTAAATAAAGACTTGTGGGGGATGATTGAGAAACTAAGGAAAGTCATCAAAGACAATAGGAACTTGCTTACAACCTTGGAGAGATCACTAAAGCTATAGTACAAAACAATTAGTGGGTAAGAAAAGAACATAAGGACAAATGAAGTTGATGGGCTTGACCTGAAAGAATCTATGCATGTTCTAAGAGAAATTGTTTACCACAAAAATGAACATGTCATCAAGTTCAGAACCCTGCTTGTGCAGAAAATGATGAAGGAGATTGAGGAAACCAGAGCTGATGATGGGACCGCAACAGTGATGAGGAATATTCCATCAGTAAAAGGATTCAAAGAATATCCGAAGATGATCACAAACCCCATGGGTGTGGAGTTCAAAAACACAAAAGGAGAGATTGTCACCTGTTACTAGTCACAACTTGCTACAGCCAACTTGCAAGAGATTGGATCTATCCATGAAGCTCTGGAATCCAGCACAAATGTCAACAATGTCAACTTCAGAAGACTTCTTCAAAAGGAGTTGGAGCAGTTAAAGGTAGGAGGGGAAGACAACAGACTCAAGATTCCAGATCAAAATCTAGATCAGAGAAGACAAGACCTTGGAAGTGACACTCAACCAATTGAATCAAGTCATCCATTGCCCTTCATTTCTGCTCAACAAAATAGGGATCCTGAATTCTGAAGTGTAAATATTGTAATAGATTAGTGATACACTTGTACATAGTTATTCTTTGTAATTATACAAATACTTATATTCTTTGATGTCTGTAGATTTGAGTTTTGACATCATCATCAGTACATTAGCTATATTTATGATTATCAATCTGATAAACATAAATATGGGGAGATTGTTAGATATAAATGGTGATGATGATAATTATATAGTAAAGAAATAAATGTGCATCTGTAAGTACTCAAGATATTCTACAAACCTTAATATATGTGCACAAGTTTTGCATCCACTGATGGACAAACCAGTCATCAAAGGATAGACTATTACACTAGGCAAGTCATCAGTGATAACTTCAACGAACTTGACAATGTCAATGAATGACTGTTGTTACTTAAAAGAAGATGAATATTCCTCATGACAGACATTCCAAGCAAAGCCAACAAAGTATCAGTGATTAAGAGAACAAGTATTTTTTTGAAGGGCATCAGTGAAAAGAACCCATTAGGGGAAGCCTAAAATACTATGTCGGGGGATGGCCCCGTCAGAGGATGACATCAAAGGATCAACCCGTCAGGGGAACTCATCAGTAAATGTCATCAGTGGATACTAGAAGGTCTCAACAATTGGTGGATAATGAAGCACTGATCAAGTCTCCATCAGGGCTTGACATCAGTGGGTAGTGAAACACTGATCAAGTCTCCATCAGGGACTTGTCATCGGGAGATCTAGAAGCACTGATCAAGTCAACATCAGGGGTTGTCTTCAGTGGATCATTATAACATAGTCCACTCATCATCAGGACTTACAAGCAAATCATTGATACTTGGCATGGAATTAAGCAAGGGGTATAACTGGGAAAATATTTCTTGAAGTTTGGTTGTCCAATAACAACTCTCAAGCATTAAATGCATGAAGATCAGAGGATGAAAAAGAAGCAACACCAGCCAAAAGCAATCTGACACATTACTCTGAAAGGACAATGATGTGACATACTGCGGCTATGTTAAAAAAGCAGCACGTCTAGTACGTGGATTCAACAATTGATCTTGAGAGAAATATTCAAATAAAAATCAGTAGCTAGTGTGTGAGTAGAAAAAAGCTGTAAGTTTTTACAGAGTTGTAGTTGTTAATCACTTTGTGATTAAACATATTTCTAGGAAAAGACCAAGTTATAATATAACTATTTTAACTTAAATGTTTGTGTGTTCATTTTAATTTTTGTAAGATTCTTCTGATCATTGCAGTTATTCCAACCGTTGCAGATTAAATTTTAAAAGAGTAAAAAGTTTGTAATGTTTGTATTCAACCCCCTTCTACAAAAACTTGAGCTTATTCAGTTCCAACATAATACAATTTTGAGTGATAACAAGGTATTATTAGGTATAAAGCTACGTTTTTTTAATGGTGACAACAACAATAATTATGTGCCTTTGATTTTTTAAAAATATGTTGTGTTATATATGCTCTCTTTATTTATTTTAGAGATCATCATGGTGGGTCCTAGAGATAGTTCCACATCGTGCAGGACATGGTTTAGCCCATGCTGATAGAGATACTAACACTTCCTGTAGAGGAGGCGGTTGAGGCCACAGTCGAGATTGTGGGGATGCTACTTGTGCAAGTATATTTATTATCATTTTCATTAATTCAGCCATATAAATCATGCATGGTCTCATTTTCATTAATACAACAACATAAATTATCTACTATTGTATTCTCTATATGTTAACTTTGTTGCAGTACTTGCTAGATGACATCATCGAGGACATGGTAGGGGTTTAGTAGATTAGAAGCCAATAGAGCCTATTGTTATCATTTGCGACAAGAAATGGTAATTGTAATATTTATTTTTCTTTTATGTCAATACTGCATATATTCGTTACTAAATGTTATTTATATGTTATAAGTTTTTGGTTAGCTTCATTGCTAATAGGTTGCCACTTGACACACATAATGCTCTAGCTCGGGGCATTATCGAGGGTGGATCACTTGGAGCCAAGTGTGCAAGAGAATTCGTACTCTCCTTCAGGAGGAGTGGGAGGGTATAAATCACAACTTATATTATAACATCTTCTATATTTAGATAATAAATGTATTCTACATTTCACAAAATATCTGTATATAAATGTCTTTATTGTAGAGATATTATACTTTCTCTTTAGAGCAGAAGTTTATAGGTTGTTGTGGCATTCTGCTCGAGCACTTGCGGTGCAATTGGTGCAAGTGAAACGGTCGCTGGGGGGATTAGGTTAGGAACAGGTAATGTAAAGCTCTTATTAAATAAAATTTGATTATAAGCTATAGCTTTATGAGATTGATATTTACATATGTTATTTTGTCATTACAGTTTGTCGGATAGGGCCAACATGCGACACCACGCACCAGAGACCTCTCATCTTCTGCTTGGGAGAAGATGTGTGATGTTTGGAATAGCCCAGAGTTTGTGGCTAGTAGCCAGCAGAGGAAGCTTGCTCGTAATGCCCGACGGATTCCTCTTACCACCGGTCCCTGACTTTTCAGGAGATATAAGGGCACACTGGCCGAGCAGAATGGTGGAGTTAAGTCAGACGAACTCATTTCCTGGGAGCAGTCGCTCAAGAGATGGAAGGGCGAGTACTCCAGTGAATAGGCGGCTAAATTGATGTAAGTAAATTTAAAGTTACAAGAATTTAACACAAAGGTATTTGTCATAGATGATGTTATTTTATGTTTTATAATAAACAAAAAGCACCAAGGAACGAGTTTCATGCATTTCTACGAGAAAAGGCGTGCCAAGGTGAGACATATGGAGCTCTGCCCAGTCTCAGTCGAGATCAAGAGTTTGCAACTTATCTCAAAGTGGTGGACAACAAGCCTAAGAAGGGCTTGTTTGTTGGTTACCAGTCTTATGAGCTCGTTCTCCGTCCTAGGCGTCACAAGTCGACAGATATGGGATCAAGTTCGAAAGCATCTACATCGGGATTAGGGCCTTATATTCCTCCTGAGATCTTTAGAGTGATGATATGTGGCTTACAAGATAGGGTTTCGGAGGATCTTGAGCTGCAGGGTGAGACGCTTCCATCTGATTCTCGATTGCATCAGCTAGCGCAGAAGGTGATTGTTGGTATTCCTATTGAGAATCGCAATAGGATAGCGTATGTGAAATACTTAAGCTATTGTAAGTTTTACCTCCATAAGTGCTTTCTTCGATTTTTTCGTCAGTTATGTCTAGATATTGTTACCTCGTTTTTATTCGATTTTTTTCTCTTTTATATCTATCTTTAAACTAAATAAGAGAAAAGATGAAAATATATTAAAACACATGAAAATAGATTAAAAAAATAGAAAACCTGTCAAACGGCTTCAAAATGACACTAAACTTAGCATGAAGTAACTTTTGGATTCCTTGCTTACGTTAGAATCTATGAGACTTGATTCAAGGTCTGGTGTGCACGTAGTTATAGAAAATGTAAAATAAGCTCTTATACTTAAAAAAAAATAGCATAAAAATAGAAAACAAAAACAACGTCTAAACTATGTGAAACTTGACATGAAGTACCATTTAGGTTCTTTGCTTGCATTAGACTTGACGGAATTCGATTTTGAATTCCGGCGTGTGCATAATTATAGAAAATGTAAAAAGAAAAAAGAAGAAAACAACTCAAAAAGAGGAAACTCTTATTACTTGTTTATATATGCTTATTGGATTATATCTAACAACATTATACAAATGATGTATGATTACCTATATTTTTTGTCAATAGGGTATCGATCATCATGCGGATGAGAAGCACGGGGACGATGATGAGAGACGTGAACGGGATAATGATGACCATGATGATGACAGTGATGATCGGGATGATGATGACCCCATATATTAGGAAATTATTTTCTACTGTAGACTTTTGTACTTAACTTTTGATGATGTCGTTATCTAACTGTGACGACCCCATAATCCCATACCAGACTAGGGCATCATCATAAGAAGGTAAAGATAATCATTCATCCATTCATAAATAAATACTGAATAAAAACAACATTTAAGAGTTAGTACAACCCAAGAATTAAGTAATTACAGCGGAAGCTATTACATCACTTCTTAATAACAAAATAAATCTCGTTATCTCTTCAAACGTCTTCCTTCTTTCCTTCCTTCATTCCTTTCTTTCATTCATCAGTTCTATCAAAAGGATAAACACTTAGTAGCTTATCATCTTTGTTTTCCCCTTATCAGAGGGTTCAGCTTTAGCTTTCTGTCCTGCAAGACATTAACATTCAACATGGGTGAGCGTTTTACGCCCAGCAAGTATATACACATTGAGGAAAATATGAATAATTCAACGAATTTCATCTGGAATCAAAGGAGAGAAATTCAAATTCTGTTTGTGAGGTTTGGTGAAGCAATGCCAAGACCTCGGAAACCTTCAAAAATCTTTGAGGATTCACTGACGATATACAACTTGTGATCCTCCCTTGAAGAAAGTCAGGTATACACTTGATCATAACTTTCTCAAATATCCAACAGGGGCTACACCCGTGGATCAGCTAACCATACAGTACACAGCTGGCCAGGCTGGACTGCATGATCCCTTTGAGTGACTACGTAGTCAAATAACATTTCCTCTTGGTCAGGTGAAGAACACATCAACACCTTTCCTTTCCTCTTGCCAACCATGTGGCATAACCCCCATAAGGGGCATCATTCACATTCTCATTGCACAGATATAAGATTG
>CM025786.1:53251398-53262015 GCA_014636745.2 Centella asiatica | reverse complement strand
CCCATAAGGGGCATCATTCACATTCTCATTGCACAGATATAAGATTGAAAACATGGCTGAAATTTAAAGCTCATTAATATCCATGCATCATCAATCATATCATGCTAGCAGAATCAAAAGAATAACATGCTCATTCATCAGAACAATTAAAGTATAAATCCAACCTTCTACGCATATCGGAACAAATGATAATGCGTTAAACTGAAATAAGCATGAGATTGTGAATATACTTGCCTCAGTCCTTTGCTCACGACCAAAATTTAATTTACTCGTGAGTGGAAAATTCTGTAAGAATATACATATCACAAGATGAATTTAATATCTGGGTTAAAATATGAGGGAAAATGCACATGTGATGTCCTTAACTTTAAACGTCTCAATCTGATATAAAAACTATTGAGGTTAAGAAATCAATTTAAACATCTTAAATAATTTAAGAAAATATCATTTTATAGTTTTAAAACAAACTGCGCACTAGGGAATTACTACGCTTTAATTCATCGGAGACTAATAACCCATCGGGGATTAATAACTCATCGGGGATTATCAACCCATCAGGGATTAATAACTCATCGGGGATTATCAACCCATCGGGGATTAATAACTCATCGGGGATTATCAACCCATCGGGGATTAATAACCCATCGGGGATTAATAACCCATCGGGGATTAATAACCCATCGGGGATTAATAACCCATTGGGGATTAATAACTCATCGGGGATTATTTTATAAGATCTGAGACTACTTCAAACCCGTCAGAGACTAGGTTAAGGTCTGTCTCAGATACAGGGTCGTCTTCCTCACTCCTCCATGTGTGGTGCCCTCAATCATAACCACACTTAGGACAAAACTCATCATTCTCTTAGTGATACGTAACATTTCTTATGGTCTGCATGATATCCTTAACACGGTTTAGGGTTAAAAATCAGGTTAAAGAATACTCAAGCATGGGGTTGCAACTACTGACAAAAGAATGTTTGGTAGTTAAATGTTTGTCCACCAGGAGGTTGTCAACAACACTATACCCATCTTAGACAACTTGAAATAAATGACATTAACTCCGATCGTTAGAATATGCATTAAGTCATACTTTTGAAAATGAATGAACATGGTATTAAATGTGGTAGGTAGAGCAGAGATGCAAGAAATATAGCAAGACTTAAATGAGATGCTCTTACCTCCTTACTGTAGGAAGGAAATAAATGCTCCGGTTTATCCTTCAAGAAGAACTGCTGTCTCAAAAATTAAATTTAAGTTTGATGGAAGTTTAGAAAGGTAGAATCAGGGTTACAACAGCGTGATGTGTATATATATCACTTGATTGAACAACAAGGACCGTCGGATCAACTTGATCTCAACCGTTGGCTATGAAAAGAAAGGAAATGACTGAAGAAGGAAAGAGTGGTTGAAACGGCTGCTGTGTCCATCGGTCATCTTTAATAGCTGACTCTAGGGTAATGATAGGGATGATGAGCATTTAATGCTACTGTTCCCCCCAGCAGTGGAGTATTTAAAAAGAAGACGGGTACTGTAGCTACCCGAGGCATTCCCGCGAAACACTCCTTAAGGGTAGAACAACTCATAACCTCATGAGCTTTACAAAATCATTTAAAAATCTTTTGGACATCACATTGCAGATAAATTTTTCATAAGAAAATATAATTTCAATATTCACAACTTATAAGAAAATAATTTTCATGAAGAAAAATAAGCTAAAATAGTTAAATTTCATAACAGAATTTATTTACAAATCCGGGTCTTCACACTAATAATTGTAGAAACGATAGTTTTGGTTATATATATACACATATATACTTTCTGGGAAACTGATGAATGTTTTGAATGTAAATATATGTTATTTAAAGTAGGTTTTAGCGGTTGACCTTGTTAGGAATTATATCATTTGATGATAATGTATAACCTTAGAATTGTTAGATTTAGTAATTGAACAAATACATGCAGTAGTGTTCTATCAAAGACTACCATCAGAGTTTGCAGGAGACTATAAGAGATGACAAGGAATGCATTTGGGGAGTTTAACAAAAGTCAAAGTTGGTCAAGCAAAATTAGCCTATCTGAGACTAAGTTTTCGTTCATCGGAGACTAAGTTTTTGTTCATCGGAGACTAAGTTTTCGTTTATCCGAGACTAAGTTTTCGTTCATCAAAGACAAGTTTTTGTTCATCGAAGACTAAGTTTTTGTTCATCAGAGACTAAGTATTTGTTCATCAGAGGCAAATGTTGAAGCCACCAGAGACTAAGGCAAAGACACTCCAATGCATGAAAGTAGCCTTGAGAAGATTTAACCGTCGCCAAACTCGAAATAACTATCGCCAAAGTCATCCGAAAATTCTCTATCGCTGAAGTCAAGTGAAGCCCAAAATTACTCATTGCCAAAGTCGTCGAGTAATTTACACTAGCGCCAAAGTGCTCGAACATCAGTGGATAAATTATAAAGCGCAAAAGTTCTTAGGCATCAGGGGACAAATTCTTGGCATTAGGGGATAGGTTTCTCGTCATCACGGGATGGATTTCTCGGCACCAGAGACTGTCCATTGGGGGATAAATGATCAGAAACTAAAGATAACATATGAGATGACATATGGCTGATAAAATTAAGGCGGTGAAATTAATATAAGGATGGTTGACCAATAAGGAGAGATTGGCTACCAACGAAGCTGGTCCCATCCTCTTTGATTATGATTTTGGGGCTTGCTATTTGCTTTAAGAAAGTGGTAAGGTAGTTCAGCTAGTTAGAGCAAAGCGATGAAGAAAACATACTTTAGGAAAGTAGGTACAATCCAATATGGAGAGTAATAGACTTTTCTCCTGTCTTCTTTTCCACCTATACCATTCCCTATGCCTGTAAACTCTCTCTCTTCTCGGCTTGTCCTCTAACTAGTCTTCACCTTCCCTATAGGCTTGGAACCACATTCACATAGAGAGAGAAAGACTTTTTACATAAAGAAGTCAGGGGATAAGGTATAAGTGAACAAGTCATTAAGGGACAAGTCGTCAGAGGATAAATATTCACTGATGAACAAAGTCGTCAGGCGATAAATATCCACTAATGAACAACGTCACATCAAAGGATAAATAACTTGAAACATCACATCTCTACCAGAGTTCTTAAATGAACTAGAAGCCGACCAAAGATCCATAACCAAGTTACATTTGGATTAACAAGGTTGGGAAGTTGATCTGTGAATGATAAGAAATTTTGTAACGGTGATGTGACTTAACAGAGATGTTAGGTAATAGAGTTGTTACAACTAATGATAAAGAGAAGCTACTCTAATTGATTAGAGTAGTTGTTAAAAAGCAGAAAAGATCAGAAAAGGAAGTTGTGTGAAAAGTATACAAGTAAATATATATTCACAACACAGAAAAAGAAAGAAAATAGAGGCATATGAAATACAGAAAGAGAAATAATTCATACACTTTGTAATCCAATGCAGCAAATTCATATAGAATTTGAGAAGCAAGTTTTTCATAACTTGAGAAGCTAGAAATTCATTTCTAGATAGCAATTGTTCATACTTGAATAGATTTCAGAAGCTGGTATCAATTTTGATAAACAGATTGTAATTTCATATTCCAATATCAATAAAATACATTCTTATTAATTGATATAATTTGTCTTGTTTATTAATGTCGTATTTAATTTATAATTATATCTTGATCTTTACATTGGGAGAAAAAGTTGAAATTGTATTCAACCCCCTTTCTACAATTACTGATCCAGGAATAACAATTTGTATCAGAGCTATCTAGTTGACATACATACTAGACAATCAAGATGAGTAACAAAAGTGGAAATGTGAAGATTCCATTGTTGGTGAGGGAGGAGTATTTCTTATGGAAGAGAAGGATGCACATGTAACTAAATCTACAGATCCTTCCTTCATAACAATCTTGGAAGAAGGACCTCCTAAACCAATGAAGTTTGTTCCCTTGGCAACAATAAATGGCCAAGTAGTCTCTGATCATTCAATCTCTATACTCCCAAAAAACATGACAACTGAAGAAAAGGAAGACTCCATGAAGGATGCTAAAGTCATGACCATTCTCTATAATGGTTTGGACAATGACATGTTTAATAGTGTCATTAATTGTGAGTCTACCAAAGAAGTATGGGAGAATACAAGTGTTGTGTGAAGGGACTGAGGAAGTAAGGGAAAACAAGCAGTCCTTGTTGATCAAACAATATGAGCTATTTACAAGCAAACCTGGTGAATCTCTAACAAGCTTATTTGATAGATTCAACAGGTTAATTAATGACTTGAGGATCTTTGGCAAAACGTATGCCAACAAGGATGTGAATCTGAAATTTATAAGGGCATTGTCAAAGAGCTGGGATGCTGAAACTACAGCCATAAGGGAAGCCAAGGATATGAGCTCAATATCCTTAGAAAAGCTCTAAGGGAACATCAAAACTTATGAGTTAGAGGTTCAACAAAAAGAAAGTCTAAGTCAAGGCCATAGAAATGAAAAATCAGTGGCACTTGTGGCTGGGAGTTTGAGTATGAAGCTTCATGGGAAAACAGTTCTCATTGAAGAGAAAAGTGAAGCTGAGGCAAGTGGAGTTGAGAGTATGGATAGTGAAGATGAAGAAATCTATACTCCAGAGGAACAAGAGGCTGTTGATGAAGTCATGGTCTTCTTGGCAAGAAAATTTAAAAGGCTAAGATTCAAGAAGGGCAAGGACTTCAGAAAGACAGCACCAACAAGGAATCTTGTCCACTTTGGTGCTATTGATAGATCAAAGATTAAATGTTACAACTGTCAAGAGCCTGGACACTTTGCAAATGAATGCAACAAGCAAAAGTCTGTCAAACAGACAAGAGAAGTCAAGAAGGATGATGACTACTACAAAAAGAAATACTTTGAAGTCATCAACAAGAAGAACTAAGTATTCATTGCAGACGGAAAGGATTGGGCGGATTTTGATCAATCAGATGATGAGGAATTCATCAATCTTGCACTTATGGCAATATCATCTGATGGGACAACATCTAGATCCAGCAGCTTGTCTCAGGGCACTAAAGTAAAACTTGATCCCTCTAACATGTCTCTTTCAGATTGTAAATTAAAAATAAAAGAAATGACAATTGAAATTTACAATATGTATAAAGGAATGGAGTAATTCCTCTAAGATAGTGAGGGAAACCATTGAAAAATATAGTACTAGTCAGACTGAGGAACTAGTCTATAATAAGGTCCAGCAAAAGCAGCCAATGATTGAGGAATTGTCAATCACTGTAACTAATGAAGCTAGCACTAGCAAAAGCAAAAGCATTCCTGCAGCTACTATCCACCCTCTTAAGAAATTAAAATTTGTTAAGCCAGGAGCTACTAAGGAAAAGATCAAGGAGACGGTGCTAGAACAAAGAGTGATTCAGTTAGAAAAGAAGTTAAATGAGTCAAGAGACAAAAGCTCCAATTAGACGAAAATTGACTCATCAGGGAGTAGAAAGTTGATTCACTCATCAGGGGATAATGATCTGAAGAAGAATAGAAATGGTAAGGAGGGAATTAACAAGTTCACTAACTATTCTCCTATCATTAATGCTCCTAGAAAAGTATGTTGGAAGTGTGGAAATCCTAACCACCTTGCTTTTAAATGTCAAAATGTACCTAGGAACATGCATGCTAGACAACCATCCCCTGATAAAAAGACATTAACTGTAAAGAACCAGTTGCATGCTAAAATGGTTAAAAATAGTTATGAAAAGCCTCTTAAAAAGTTAATGGTAAAATCTGAATCACCCAAGGCTAAGAAGAAAGTAATTTCTTCTATGCAGTGGGTGAAAGAGCATGAAAATTCTGAAAAACCTACAACTTTTACTAAGCTAACTGCTATAAATGTCAATGGACCCAAGAAAATTTGGGTTCCAAAATTAACTTAGGTGTTTATTGTGTGCAGGGCATGAGCAAACAAGTTTGGTTCTTGGATAGTGGTTGTTTAAGACATATGACTGGAGATAAGACCCTACCGATACAGTATGAGGAGAAAGTTGGTCCAAGAGTTTCTTTTGGAGATGACAACAAAGGATATACCTTGGGATATGGCAAAGTCACAAATGAAGATGTCATCTTGGAAAGTGTAGCACTAGTTAATGGTCTTAAGGATAACTTGCTTAGTATCAGCCAACTATGTGATAGAGGTTATCATGTTACTTTCAAGGATGAACAATGCTTGATAAGTAACAGCAAAGATGGAAAAATAGCTCTAACTGGAGTTAGGAAAGGTTACCTCTACATAGCTGACGTTGGTTCATCAAAGAAAGATCAATCTACATGCTTTTATAGTAAAGCATCAGCAGAAGAAAGTTGGTTATGGCACAAGAAGTTTTCTCACCTGAACTTCAAAACAATCAACACTCTGGTGAAGAAAGAATTAGTGACAGGACTTCCACAACTGGAATTCACTCAATATGGATTGTGTGGAGCCTGTCAGAAAGGGAAGCAAAAGAAAACTTCCTTTAGGAGAAAAAAGATATCATCAATTACAAGTCCAATGCAACTACTTCATATGGATCTATTTGGACCTGTAAACATTATGTTTATCTCAAAGAAAAGTATGCTCTGGTGATAGTTGATGATTTCACCAGATACACATGGGTAAAATTCCACCATGCCAAGAATGAAGCAGCTCAATTGGTGATTGATCACATCAAGAAAGTTCAAACTGAATCTGGGCTGACTGTTAGAGTTCTAAGAACTGATAATGGAACATAATTCAAGAACTCTGTTAGGTTTTATAATATTTGATGATGATTGTCTTTAGATTACTTAGATATACAAATGTATAGAAAGTGTTAATTAGTAACACTGAAGTTTTGTAGCTAGTAGTTATCTCTTTGATTGAAATTTATTCATTTGTAATAAAGAGATAGATTTATTTTTTATTGTAAATAACTACTAGAGATTGTATCAAAGCTTCAACAAAGTCATATTGTGTTTTGATCCGTCGGAGATTAAGAAAAGGCTTATCGGAGACTAAGGCAACACTTGTCAAAGACTAAGGATTTTGCCTACAAGAGACTAAGTTTTGCCTACAAGAGACTAATGCTTACGTCATCAAAGACTAAGTCTAAAGCATCAGAGACTAATGCTTACGTCATCAAATACTAAGTCTAAAGCATCAGAGACTAAGCTGACGTCATCAAAGACTAAGCCTAAAAGCATCGAAGACTAATGACTCTGTCGGAGACTACACAACCTGATCAGGGACTAAAGACCAAAGACTAAGGTGATCGAGGACTAAGACTGAAGCTGTCGGGGACTAGTCGTGAATTATTCCCTGATGAGATAAAGAGTTCGAATTGAATAAGGAATATCTTCCACGTGGACTGAGATATTATTAAAGACGTAGCTGGTAAGGAAACTAACCAAAAATCTATTCCTAATCAAAAAGGAAAGATTGTGTTTGTTTCGAATAAGGAAGATGAATTTTATTCAGAATTGGCAACTGAATTAATTACGATTCAGTTTAGGAAGCTGTAATTAGTTTTTATAGAGTTGTAATAGAAGCTGTATGTTTTGATAGTTTTATCATAGATATACAATACAGAAAAAAAACGAAGCTGACGATCATATTGTTGTGATTGTTAGAATTTGTAATCAATTGTTAAAATCAATAAAAGTAATTGTTTATAAATTTGTTCTTGTTCTTTATATTCCGCAAGTAATAATTAATTTCTGAAAGAACAAGAAATTCAAAAGAATTCAGAGAACTTGTATTCAACCCCCCTTCTACAAGTTCTCGGCTATCTCATTGGGAAAACAATTGGTATCTGAGCTTATTAATTGATATATTTCAATTAACAAGATCCAAAGATGGCTAATGATGAAGGAAGAGCTCTAGCATAATGGCTTATGTAGGAAGTCGTAATGGTGGAACTAGGATTCCAATTCTGAAATGAGAAGAATATCTTATGTGGAAACAAAAGATGTACATGCACTTGAAAGCAACAGATCCTGACTAAATTGCAAGGATTGAAAAGGGTCATTATCTACCCAGGAAATTTGTTCCTGCTAAAACTGTTGAAGGATCCGTTGTTGTTGAACACTTTGAACTTGCTTCTGAAAGTGACTATACAAACGAAGACAAGTTACAAGTGTTAAAGGATGTTAAGGTTATGAACATACTTTACAATGACATTGACAAAAATATGTTCACAAGCATCATCAACTGCACAACATCTAAGCAGATTTGGGACACCATCAAAGTCCTGTGTGAAGGAACAGACCAAGTCCGAAAGAATAAAAGATCATTGTTGACTCAACACTATGAATTCTTTCAAGCAAAGCCTGGTGAACCAATCACGTCAGTTTATGACAGGTTTAACTCTTTGCTCAATGACTTGAAAATACTTGGAAAGTCTTATGACAATGAAGATGTCAATACGAAGTTCATGAGAACACTCTCACCAAGCTGGGATCTAAAGACAACTGCAGTAAGGGATGTTTTCCCAATGAGATAACCTAGAACTTGTAGAAAGGGGGTTGAATACAAGTTCTTGAAAATTCTTCGATTACTTGTTGTTTAAGAAATTAAACTTTTCTGCGGAATATAAAGAACACAATCAAAACTCTATAAACAATTGTCTTTATTTGATTTAACAATTGATTACAAGTTTTCTAACAATCAAGACAAGCTTTGATTGTCAGCTTCTATTCTGTATATTAAGAGAATACAACACTTCTAATTCTATACAGCTTCTTATTGCTATTCTGTAATTTTATAATTACAGCTTCTTAAAAACTAAGTTACCAAAAACCTAGCTTCCTAATTCAAATCAAATACAATCTTTCCAATTGAAAGATTTCTAACAAGTTTCCTTGTCAGCTACGTCTTCAATAAAGTCTACGTGTGCATGGAAGACTTTCCTTCTTTGATTTGAACTCTAACTCCATCAGTGATTAAGTCCTCGACTAGTCTCCGATGGCTTCTTTAATTAGTCCCCGATCACTTCGAGTAATCTCCGATGCTTTGGCTTTAGTCGCTGATGACGTCATCTTTTAATCTCCGAGGTATTGTGTTAATCACTGATGACGTCAGCATTAGTCTCTGACTCTTTAGTTCCAATCCCCGATGTCGTAAGCTTTAATCTCCGATGAAGGATTCTTCAATCTCCGATAAACAAAACTTTAATCTCCGATGAAGGATTCTTCAATCTCCGATGAACAAAACTTTAATCTCCGATGAAGGATTCTTCAATCTCCGATGAACAAAACTTTAATCTCCGATGGGCAAAGTCCAATCTCTGATGAACAAAAACTTAGTCTTTGGTGGACTTTTCCCTTAGTCTCCGACAAGCCAAATTCAATCTCCGAAGGACTAATAAATTTAAAACAACTTGTTGAACAAACTCAACAAGTATTCCAGCAGTACATACAAATGAAATAAATCTATCTCTTTATTATAATGACTAATCTACAAACAAGAGATACTACTGCTAGCTACAATACTAAAGTATTACAAACCAACACTTTTCTATACATTTGTATTCCTAAGTATTCTAAGAACAATCATCATCAAATGTTTATAAAACCTAACAGGAAGCTTATGACTTGGACATACTCACACTGGATAGGCTCTATGGAAACTTAAAGACGTATGAACTTGAAGTAGAGCAAAGACAAAGAATGCATGGCAGGGACAAAGGAGCTGCACTAATGGTTGAGAAAAGCAAGTCTCAAGAGAAGCCTGATGATGAAACTTCCAATGCTAGCTCTACTGATGAGGAAGATGAATTGAGCACTGATGATGACATGGAAGAATTCATGGCATTCATGGTGAAACAATTTAAGAAATTCAGAGTTGGTAGAAAAGGTAAAAATCGTCAAGAAAGTTTACTAAAAAAGAAGGTCAAGCTGTGACCTATGACAAAAAGAAAATCAGGTGTTACAACTGTGAAGGGCATCTAAGGATGAAAAATCAAGGAAAACGGGGAATGACTTTGCTGACAAGAAGATTAAATTAAAAAGCAAAGCCTTGATTACTGAGGGCAAGGATTGGATTGACAGTTATTCTGAGGAGGAAATTGTCAACTTTGCCTTGATGGCTCAAACTAATGAGTCAAGTGATTCTACAAAGGTATGTGATGCAACTCAAAATTTTAATGTGCTTAATTTACTTGATACATCCAGTATTGAAAGCATACAAAAAGATATGTCTGACTTGCGTGTTACTTTTAGATCATTAACTATTGAGCATACCAGTGTTAAAGAATCACATGACCATCTCTTGAAAAGAAATAAATTTCTTAAAGAGAGACTGGTACAATTTGACACTATTAAGTCTGATCTAGACAAAGCTCATCATATGATCAATGCTTTGAAAAAGAGGGAATTTTACTTAGTCAAACAACTTGAAAAAGCACAGGCTAAGATAAAACAGTGGAACAGTTCCTCTAAAAAGTTGACAGACTTGGTAGGATGTCAAATGATTGGTCAAAAGTCTGGACTAGATTATGATGAGTGCCTAGGAAACAATTCAGATTTAATTGAGACCATTGAAGCTGCTAACTCTACTACTAGTAAGCCAAATGTTTTGAAAAGTGTTTTCCCAGTGAGATGGCCTAGAACTTGTAGAAGGGGGGTTGAAT
>CM025786.1:53220428-53236398 GCA_014636745.2 Centella asiatica | reverse complement strand
AAGTATTCTAAAGACAATCATCATCAAATGTTAATAAAACCTAACAAAAAGAATTAATTTTTTTTCTCCTGTTAATGAACCCAAATTTATTAACACTCAATACCAACAAGTCACTGCAAAATCAAAGGTTGATCAAAAGACAATGAAAACTGTTGATAAGAGTGAGAATAAAAGATTAAATATTGGGTTCACGACAAAGACTCAATTAAACAAAAAATTGGAAAATATTCCTATGAAAAAGGCTGAAACATTAGTGGAGTCTAGTAGTAGTAAGAGAAATAGGAATGGAAAGATAGGCATTAATAAATACACAAATTATGCTAGAATGTCTGATGCTTCTAGAAAGACATGTCATATATGTGGTAATCCAAATCACATAGCTATGCACTGTAGGAGTAAAAATAAAATTCCTATAATAGAGACTGCATATTCAAAAACAATAAAAGATAAATCACATGTAAAAAGGTCAAATCATCTTTGCATTAACTGTGAAACTTCAAACCTTGGCAGTCTCTCACAAAAAGAAAGCAAGAGTAATGATTGTCCAATTAAAATAATAATTAATAAAAGACAGTCAACTCAATCTGAGTCAAGTCTTGATTCTACAACTAGTGAGAAAAGACCCAAGAAAGTCTGGATCCCAAAAATTTCTAACTAGTTACTCTTTACTGTGCAAGGAAAAAAAAAACATGGTACTTGGACAGTGGCTGTTCAAGACACATGACTGGAGACAAGTCCCTGCTAAAACAGTATGAAGAGAAAAGTGGCCCAAAAGTCACTTTTGGAGATGACAGCAAAGGCCATATTAAGGGTTATAGCAGTGTTGAACATGGAAATGTCATCTTCACTGAAGTATCACTAGTTGATGGCTTAAAGCACAATCTTCAGAGTGTGAGTCAACTATGTGATAAGGGATTCAATGTCACCTTCAAAGAAGATCAATGTTTGGTGTATGACAAAGAATCTGATAATGTGATATTGACAGGGAAAAGAAAAGGAAATTTGTATATTGCAAACCTTATCTCTTCCTCTGATCAAATCACATGTCTCTACAGCAAAGCCTCAACTGATGAGAGTTGGCTTTGGCATAAGAAGCTCTCTCATTTGAATTTCAAGAACATCAACAAACTAGTGAGAAAAGGATTGGTAGTTGGCATTCCACAATTGGAGTTTACACAAGATGGATTATGTGATTTATGCCAGAAAGGGAAACATAGAAGTGTGTCATTCAAGAGCAAACCAGCCACATCAATCACTAACCCTTTACACTTGTTACACATGGATTTGTTTGGTCAAGTGAATGTGATGTCTATCTTGAGAAATAGATATGCTTTGGTTATTGTGGATGATCACACGAGGTATACTTGGGTAAAATACCTCCATACAAAAGATGAAGCTGCTCAGTTGATAATTGATCATGTTAAGAAGATAGAAACTGAGTCAGGAAAAATAGTAAGGGTGATAAGGAGTGATAGAGGAACAGAATTCAAGAATTCCCAAGTTATTGAATTTTGCACTGAAAAAGGAATAACTCATCAATTCTCAGCTCCAAGAACCCTTCAACAAAATGGAGTTGTTGAGAGGAAAAACAGAACCCTTATTGAAGCAGCAAGGACCATGTTACAAGAGTCAAAGCTTCCTACATATTTATAGGAAGAAGCTATAAGCACTACTTGCTTTACATAGAACAGATCCTTGATAAACAAAGCATACAACAAAACACCTTATGAATTGATGATTGGGAGAAAACCAACTCTCAAGTTTTTACATGTGTTTGGTTGTAAGTGCTTTGTACTAAGAGATTCATCAGAGACAAGAGGAAAATTTGACAACAAGTCTAATGAAGCAATCTTCTTAGTATATTCTCTGTTAAGCAAGGCATACAGAGTATATAATCTAAGAACAAAGGTCATTGTGGAATCAATACAAGTTGTATTTGATGACAGAAAGATTCCAGGAATGATTGGACAAGGATTTCATGAACCTCTCAGTTTTGAGAATGAATTGGATGCATGGGAATATCCATCAGAGACTAGTGAAAAACCCTAAGATAGTAATGATCCCTACATAATTAAGGGGGAGTTAACAGTTGCGCATGAAGTACCAAGGACTAATGCTTTATCAGAGACTAGAGAATTAGAATCAAATGAAACACAAGAGACTGGTGACATTAGTATATCATCGGAGACTAATGGTTCACCAGGGACTAGTGTCACTAATGCACAATCGGAGACTATCTTGACACCAGGGACTATAGAGATAAACAACTCAGGGGGAGCTAACAATGAAGAAGTCAATGGTTTAGGGGGAGCAGTCTCTAATCATGAAGCTAGATTGGACAACATCAATCTAGAAAATGAAGTCTCATCTTCAAGATCAAATCTACCACGTGCAAGACCATGGTTAAGAGATCATACAACAGATTTGATCATTGGAATTATAGAGGATGAAGTCAAGACTAGAACTGCAACTCAAAATGAATGTTTATATCTCAGTTTTCTCTCAAAGATTGAGCCAAAGAAAATTGAGGAAGCACTTCAAGATCCTGACTGGATAATTGCCATGCAAGAAGAATTAAACCAATTCACAAGAAACAAAGTCTGGAGATTGGTACCCAAACCAAGGAACAGATCAATTATAGGTGCCAAATGGATCTTTAGAAATAAATTCGATGAAACTGGTACAATCACAAGGAACAAAGCAAGACTGGTTGCAAAAGGATATTCTCAAGAAAAAGGAATAGATTATGATGAAACTTTTGCACCAGTGGCAAGACTTGAAGCAATTAGAATTTTCTTGACATATGCAGCCTACAAAAACTTCAAGGTGTACCAGATGGATGTCAAGAATGCTTTCCTAAATGGAAAATTGGAAGAGGAAGTCTATATTCAACAACCACCAGGTTTTGTGGATTCCAAGTTTCCAAATCATGTGTACAGGTTAGATAAAGCACTCTATGGCTTAAAACAAGCACCAAAAGCCTGGTATGATACTTTATCTCAATTTTTACTTGAAAATAAATTTGTTAGAGGTATCATAGATAAAACTTTATTTTATAGAATTCAAGGCTCTGACATTATACTTGTGCAAATATATGTAGATGATATTATATTTGGTTCTACAACTGAAAAACTCTATGAAAAATTTTGAAACCTAATGCAGTCTAGATATGAAATGAGTATGATGGGAGAATTAACATTTTTTTTAGGATTGCAAATAAAACAATCAACTGATGAAATTTTTATTAGTCAATCCAAGTACATCAAAGACTCATTGAGAAAATATGATTTGATTGATTGTGCATCTGCAAAAACACCCATGCCTACTGTCACTAAGCTAGATAAGGATTTAAAAGGAAAGAAAGTTGATATTACTAGCTTTAGAGGCATGATGGGCTCTCTTTTATATCTAACTACAAGTAGACCTAATATAATGTTTGCTACATGTTTATGTGCTAGATTTCAAGTTGATCCTAGAGAATCACATTTGATTGCTATCAAAAGAATATTCAGATATCTAAAGGGTACTCCAAACCTTGGGTTATGGTATCCCAAAGAATCTGATTTTAAACTAATTGGTTATTCAGATGTTGATTATGCAAGTTGCAAGTTTGATAGAAAAAGCACCAGTGGAAGCTGCCAACTTCTTGGAGGCAGACTTGTTTCTTGGTTTAGCAAGAAACAAAATTCAATTTCTACTTCAACAGTAGAAGCTAAATATATCGCAGCTGGGAGTTGTTGTGCTCAGATATTGTGGATCAAAAATCAACTCCTAGACTATGGTATGTCATTATCCAAAATTCCTATCTATTGTGATAATACAAGTGCCATAGCTATAACAGAAAATCCAGTGCAGCATTCAAAAACAAAACACATAGATATTAGATATCATTTCATAAGAGAACATGTAAGTGAAGAAAATATTGAATTACACTGGGTTACAACTGATAAACAACTTACAGACATATTCACAAAGCCTTTAGATGAATCTACATTCACTAGATTAGTCTATGAGTTAGGAATGTTGAATTATGCCTCTAAAAATTGGTTAAAATCTGAGAAAGCAAGTTGTTTAGTTGTGAGAAGCTAGAATTTCATTTCTGCAAAATGAAGTTGTTCTTAATGAACAGAAATTAATGGAGCTGTTATAATATAACAGAAATTTTTGTAGGTAATAATCAAAAGATTGATTGTTGGAAAAATTCTGAAAAACAGGACTACAGCAGAGACTAACTTAAATTAGTCACTGAGAGCATTTGAGTAAGAGACTATCTTAGTCCCTGTTAGTTGTTTTTAGTTAGTCCTGATGAGTCAAAAATGAACTATCGGACACTATCTTAGTCCCTGATAGTGATTTTACTTAGTCCCCGACTAAACAAAAAATTGCACTATCAGAGACTAATCTGGTCTAGTCTCCTAAGAGTGGACATGGCAAAGATTAGGGCCATCTCTGAACTAGGATAAATAAGTAGTTTCCCATAATTCACTCAGAATTGCAAACGTCTCTAACACTTTAATAAAAGTAATTTCAAACATCATTGCAATTAAAACTACTCAAAGCACTGAAATTGATTTTTCTCTCTACACTCTGTGCGATTTAACCCTTTTGCAAAGAAATTGTTCAAAGTTTACACAGATCTCTTCAATGGTGGCCAAAACTGTATGCTTCAAGTTTGGGGACTTTGATTTCATCAAAACCAACCATGCAGGGGTGGTTGACAAGCATGAATTCGAAGCACAGTACCACCCTTTCGTGGATATTCTCCAAAACTCCCCACTCTCGTACTCCATTTATGAAGCTCCCACCCAAGCCGCTGAAGTCATCACGGCTATGTGGACAACTGCTACTATCCAGGATGAGAGTGATGCCTCTCCTGTGGTAAGTTTCAGGTATGATAATACTGTATATAATATAGATCATACTGTTGTGAATAAAGCTTTACATTAACCTATTTTTGAAAACTTTGACTCTCCTGCCTCTGATGAAGAAATTTTTGTTATGTTTAAAAACTTACATTATTCTTCAGAAATTGGTTCTGTTGGGTCCATAACTTGATCCCATCTAAGGCAGGAGTGGTCACTGTTCTTTGACATTATCATAAAAACTTTTTCTTTTAAATGCAGTGGCTATGATGCTATTACCACACTTACCTCACAAATCGCTTGTAGTGTGTTGTATAATAGGCATCTAAACATTGGGCTTTTTCTTCTGCAAAATCTGTTGGTCAAACTTAAAACTGGTACTAAAAATAAAATTTATTATTCTAGGTTTTTGATGATGATTGCAAATTATCTAATCCCTAACCTGAATACTACTGGTATGCAAGTTGTTCCCACTGTTTTGCAGAGCAAACGGATTTTTACTGATGTGAAGAATAAATCTGCAAAGGTAAAGGTTCTTTTATTCTTCCCTCCTATCATGAGATCTACTCTCATTGATAGGTTCCCAAACCTCTATTCTTCGTCATTCATTGAGGATACTGAACAACAAATCCCTATTGATCCTCCAACCACTTCACCACAACAATCTATATCCCCCTCCACAGTTTCTCAAAAGACTGTGGTTGCAAAATCCAAATCAGCCAAGAAGCTCCCTGTGAAAAGAAAAATAATTGAGGGAGTAAGTGAGGTTGAGGGAGCAAAGGAAGCTGAGGTGGCACCTCAGAAAAAGAAGAGAGTTCTAACCCTTAGAGAAAAGGAATCCATTGCTTCCCAAAAGGCAATGGAGGTTATAAGGAAAAACAGTGAACTGTCAATGTCCTCTCAAAAGGATGTTGACATTGAAGAAAGTTCCCAACCAAGAACAACATGTACAGAGTCTGCACAACCTTTTGTACATCAACAAGAGGAACCACAGAGAGAGATAAGATCAAAGAAAAAGAGTGACACTAGGAGTGCACCCATAGAGTCTCTTATTGATGTTCCTCAATTTTCCATTTCTGAGGAACAGCCAACACTCCCCCCTGTACATTTTTCTCCTTCTTTTCCATTTCTTGATTCTTTTGGATATGAAAGTTCAAATCCTCTAGATTTTTTCCTAGAGGAGCCAATACTTGAGACAAGCTCTCCAAAACATTCCTTGGAGAGATCCCTAGCCATAGACACACAAAGGGAACCCCCTCTCCTTGGTGAGACTTCTATTCCCTCTCAAACCCCTCCTTCTATAGGAACAAGTGAGTATATCCAAATGAGTGAGGATGAGAGAATATTTAGTGAGGGTCAGGCTCCTGCCCTGGAACAAGGAAAACAACAAATTCAAGAGAGTCAAGCTTTAGCAAGCTTGGAAAAAGGAGAGAAAGTGGAGTTGGGTGCCCAACCCCAGGCAAAAAGAGAGGGTGTGAGCAAGGATGGGATCCTTGGAGAAAAGAAAATAGAGAAATTCTCAGCAGGTGACTTCTTGAAACCTGTTGAGCCCTCCACCACACCAGAAGCCCAAGTTTCCTCTGCACCATCAACTACAATTCCAACAGAGGATATTGGGGGAAGCTCCAGGACAGAGGATGCAGTCTTAAACATCATTTCTGAAATGTCCAATACAGATTTTGAGACACTTTATGGATTACAACAAACTCAAGATCACATTTCTGCATTGAAGACAGAGCTTGCAAATGAACCTGTCTTTGAAGAACCAAAAGAGGAGAATGTGGATGCTTGGCTCGATCCAAGCTTCACAAACTCTCTTATAGAAGCAGCTGCCCAGCTTAAACAAGATTACATCACCAACATTGGATCTGGTGCAGCTGAACCAACCAACAGTGAAGTGCTTGAGGAAGTGACCAAAGTGGACAAAAAGCACACAAAATTTCATCACTTTTTGGTCACTGGCCTTAATGAAGCATTCACCAAGCTAGAGTAGAAGATGGACCCTGAGACAGACAAAATAAGAAGGTGCTATGAAGGCCATTTACCAAAGAGGACTCTCAATTCAATTGAATTCAAGCTCAAGGAGCAATCTTCCACTAATAAAAGACTTCAGGCATTGGAATCAAATGTCCAGAGTCTCCTGCAGAAACAAGACAAGCTAGAGCTTGGTCTTGATACTCTCAAAGATCTACTTCTACAGGCAATTCCACATCTAGTCACCCCCTCTCAACCCAAAGATGTTGATGTCAAAAAGGGGGAGAGTGGTCATTTCAAACAACCTGTACCCAAACCAAAACCAAAATTTGTTCCAGTTATTGATGCTGAGTTGCAGGCAATGATGGACAGAATTTTGAAAAAGCATTCTGATCTTGAGGCAGCTACAAAAACAACAACAACAAAACCACCATCAACAACAACACCAACAGCTAAAGCACCAATAAAAGCAGTAGCACCAACAAAACAAGTTCCTCCTTCTACAAAACCAATTGCACAAGCACCAAGTACCTCAACAGACAAAGGAAAGGGGGTAATGGTTGAAGAAACACAAACAAATTTCCACTCAACCAGGACAGCCCAAGCTAATGGGGGATGCCATGAAGACTGCTCATTTTCCCACTCCTGCTGAACTTGAAGTGGGAGGGAAAGTTGAGTTAGTTAGTCCTCGAGATCCAAGACTGATAGAGTCTGATGCAATACTTGCACAGAAGCTTCAACAAGAGGAAGAGATGGCTGCAACAAAGGAAAAAGAGGAGGAGGATGCAAAGAAAAAGGAAAGCTCTGCAAGAAGGACAAGTGCACAAAAGGTAGCCATTACCAAAAAGAGAAACAAGGAGATGGAGGAGGCAGAAAAAAAGTCAAGGAGGATTTCTTTGGTCCAGGAATCTGTTAAGAAACCTGTGACTAGAGGATTTATTAAGAAGACCTTGGTTAAAGTGCCTGTGAAGAAACAAATGCACAAGCCTACTCAAGAACAGCATTTGACCAAGGAATCTCCCAAGAAGCCAACTTCTCTAGACTCTTCAAAGAACACTGAAACTACAATAGTGACTATAAGTGGACCAAGAAAGCCACAAGCAGTTCCAACAAGGTTGAAATGGCCAGTACAGAGGACATCATTAAAGCCTTAAAAAGGAGTGCCAAGTACATCAACCTAATCAAGGGTACAAATAACAAAGAATTGCTCCATATCTTTTTAAGAGATGGAGACTCTTTGAAGTTTGGAAGGCCAGCCTTGGAGGAGCAAACAAAAGAAGACTTGGAATGGTTGTTATCTGTTGTGCCTGAAACTTCTGATCGCAACAAGGAATTTCGAAGCCAAATTCAGAAGGTAATAAAGGTGATACACAAATTAGACAAAGTACCAAGAGTTGATCCAAAGCCTTTTGGACTATGGTATGAGAATTTCCATGGGGAGCAAGTATTCTTCAACTACAACAGGGATATAAACAGTGTAAATGAGAGACATCTTGAAGGTTTTATTAGTCTTCTCAAAGATGCAGAAGAAGAAATAGAGATCATATTCAAAAAGTTGTTGTAAGAGAGATTAGAGGTACTGAAGAAAAACAAAAGGTGAAGTTGTTGAAGTTGGAGGTATGTTGTGTGTTGAATTGGTTGTAATTTTCGAAGCCAGACTTATAGGATTCAAACCTAAGTCTTGGTGGAGCTGAACAAATTGTTCAGGTACATTTGTAGTTAGAAAATTCTTGTAATTCTTTATTCTAAATAAATTCTGTAATTTTTAGTTTTGACATCATCATCAACCTTGAATTATGCTTATTATTCTGATATTCATAATTAGGGGGATATTGTTAGGTTTTATAACATTTGATGATGATTGTCTTTAGATTACTTAGATATACAAATGTATAGAAAGTGTTAATTAGTAACACTGAAGTTTTGTAGCTAGTAGTTATCTCTTTGATTGAAATTTATTCATTTGTAATAAAGAGATAGATTTATTTTTGATTGTAAATAACTACTAGAGATTGTATCAAAGCTTCAACAAAGTCATATTGTGTTTTGATCCGTCAGAGATTAAGAAAAGGCTTATCGGAGACTAAGGCAACACTTGTCAAAGACTAAGGATTTTGCCTACAAGAGACTAAGTTTTGCCTACAAGAGACTAATGCTTACGTCATCAAAGACTAAGTCTAAAGCATCAGAGACTAATGCTTACGTCATCAAATACTAAGTCTAAAGCATCAGAGACTAAGCTGACGTCATCAAAGACTAAGCCTAAAAGCATCGAAGACTAATGACTCTGTCGGAGACTACACAACCTGATCAGGGACTAAAGACCAAAGACTAAGGTGATCGAGGACTAAGACTGAAGCTGTCGGGGACTAGTCGTGAATTATTCCCTGATGAGATACAGAGTTCGAATTGAATAAGGAATGTCTTCCACGTGGACTGAGATATTATTGAAGATGTAGCTGGTAAGGAAACTAACCAAAAATCTATTCCTAATCAAAAAGGAAAGATTGTGTTTGTTTCGAATAAGGAAGATGAATTTTATTCAGAATTGGCAACTGAATTAATTACGATTCAGTTTAGGAAGCTGTAATTAGTTTTTATAGAGTTGTAATAGAAGCTGTATGTTTTGATAGTTTTATCATAGATATACAATACAGAAAAAAACGAAGCTGATGATCATATTGTTGTGATTGTTAGAATTTGTAATCAATTGTTAAAATCAATAAAAGTAATTGTTTATAAATTTGTTCTTGTTCTTTATATTCCGCAAGTAATAATTAATTTCTGAAAGAACAAGAAATTCAAAAGAATTCAGAGAACTTGTATTCAACCCCCCTTCTATAAGTTCTCGGCTATCTCATTGGGAAAATAAACTCCAAAGTTGAATGTTTCTGTGTGGACAAAGGAATATCTCACACATTTTCTGCTCCAAGAACCCCTCAACAAAATGGAGTAATTGAGTGAAAAAATAGAACTTTGATTAAAGCTGTCAGAACCATGCTTAAAGAAGCCAAGCTACCTACCTATTTTTGGGCTAAAGCAATTTCAATTACATGCTTCACTCAAAATAGGACCTTGATCAACAAAGCTCACAACAAGACTCCTTATGAGCTAGTGGCAGGCAGGAAACCTAATGTTAAATTTCTTCATGTATTTGGTGGCAGATGCTTTGTGCTAAGATGTCAAGAAACTTAGGAAAATTTGAAACTAAAGTTGATGAAACAATTTTCCTAGGTTATTCTCTAACAAGCAAAGAATACAAAGTCTACAACCTTAGTCTAAACACTGTAATGGAATCTATTCATGTTGCATTTGATGATCAAAAGATAATTGGAATGCAAGATGAAGGAAATCATGAGATCCTAAGGTTTGAGAATGAAGATGAAATGGATCTTCTAGACTCTTTAGATGATGAAGCTGAACCCCACGAAGCTATCTTGTCAGTGGATAATTCAATACTTGTTGAGGAAGCCTTATTAGAGGAAAATGCAATATCAATGGATAATAGCACTGCATTAGGGGATAATGCACTGTCAATGGATAATGAATTAGGGGATATCTTAAAATCCAATCTAGAAATATCCATTGATTCAGGGTGAGCTTCTCAAGAAGTTGAAAGCACTTTAGACCATGGAGGACAAGGAACAAATGAAGCTTCTTCTTCAACAAGATTTCTTCCATAGACAAAATGGACAAGAGATCATCCTATGGAGCAGATTATAGGAGATCCAACTGAAGGTGTGACAACAAGAAATGCTACTCAGAATGAATGCTATACCTCAACTTTCTGTCAAAGATTGAACCTAAAAAGGTTGAGGAGGCATTACAAGATGTTGATTGGGTGATTACTATGCAAGAGGAGCTCAATCAGTTTGTAAGAAACAAAGTTTGGAGACTAGTGTCAAAAGCAAAGAACAAATCAATAATTGGTACTAAATGGGTCTTCAGAAAAAAGCTGAATAAAGTTGGTACAGTGACAAGGAACAAGGCCTGACTAGTTGGAAAAGGTTATTCACAAGAAGAAGGGATTGACTATGATGAAACCTTTGCACTAGTAGCAAGATTGGAAGCAATCAAGATATTCCTTGCCTATGTTGTTCATGAAAATTTTAAAATGTACCAGATGGATGTAAAGAATGTCTTTCTGAATGAGAAATTACAAGAAGATGTATATGTCCAGCAACCTCCTGGCTTTGGAGATCATGAATTTCCCAATCATGTCTACAGGTTAGACAAAGCACTATATGTACTTAAACAAGCACCAAGAGCATCATATGATACTTTATCTCAATTTTTACTTGGAAATCATTTCATAAGAGGTACTGTAGATAAAACCCTTTTTCATAGAAAATATACTGGTGACATAATACTTGTTCAAGTTTATGTAGATGATATCATATTTAGTTCTACTAATGAGAATTTATGTTCTAAATTCTCAAAACTGATGAAAAATAGATATGAGATGAGCATAATGGGTGAACTAAATTTCTTTTTAGGTCTACAGGTTAAACAGACCATTGATGATACTTTATCAGTCAATCAAAATATATCAAAGATCTTTTAAAGAAATTTGATTTGGAAGATGTTTCAATTGTTAAAACACCCATGACAACATCCACTAAGCTTGATACTAATTTAAAAGGGAAAAAAAATTAATATATCAAGTTATAGAGGAGTGATAGGCTCACTCTTATATCTAACTGCAAGTAGACCGGATATAATATTTTCTACATGTCTATGTGCTAGATTTCAATCTGAGCCTAGAGAATCTCATTTGATTGTTGTTAAAAGGATATTCAGACATCTTAAGGGTACTCCAAATCTTGGAATTTGGTATCCTAGAGATTCTAGATTCAAGATAATAGGCTACTCAGTGCAGATTATGCAAGTTGCAAAATAGACAGGAAAGCCACAACAAGAAGCTGTCAAATTCTTGGAAGCAAACTAGTGTCATGGTTTAGCAAGAAATGTCATTATGTGTCAACCTCAACAACTGAAGCTGAATATGTTGCTACTAGGAGTTGTTGTGCTCAGATCTTATGGATGAGAACTAGTTAATGGACTATGGTATGTTGTGTAATCAAATTCTTATTTATTGTGATAACACCAATGCTATTGTCATTACAGAGAATCTTGTGCAACACTCTAGGACAAAACACATAGTTATCAGGTATCACTTCATCAGAGAACATGGGATGAATGGTACAGTGGAACTTCACTTTGTTCCAACAAAGAAGCAGCTTGCAGACATTTTCACCAAACCTTTGGATGAAGCCACCTTTAACAGGTTGGTAAATGAGTTAGGTATGCTCAACTTTGGTGAATAAAACCTTGAAAATATTGTGCAAGGCTGATAAGATTGAAGCAGTAGATAATTTTTTTTAAATTATCAGCTGAAAGTAGCAGTAGATAATTTATCCCCTCATGAATTACTCATCAGTGGATAATTACCTACTGGTAACATAAATTAAATTCTTAATTTCTAATATTATCTTCTTTATTTCTTCTAATTCTACTACAATGAAGGATGTTAGTAATGATCCAACTTCTTCTGCCTAAGTAGCAAAACCCTCTAATACAAGTCTATATCAAAAGCCACCTCCTCTATCTCTCAGCAGATAAAAGTTGTAAAATGAGAACAACCACATCCAATAATAGCTAAGGGGGAGGGTGAGCATTTAAAGGGAGTTATGAGGAAGAAATAAGGAAGAATGAGAACCCTTGGAGACTACTTAGTATTCTCTCAAAAGGATATTAAGTTCTAAAAGGAAAAAGCATATCTCTAGGTGCAACCTCTCACAAGGTTGTATCTATTGAAAATAGTCCAACTCCAAGGACACAGGTATTTGAATCTACAATGATCACATCTTTAAATACCTCTCAGTGGCGGAAAGGAGAAATTTTTTTTTCCTTTCCGCCAGTGAGACTGGCGGAAAGGTAAAAAAAAAAATTTTTTTTTTTGCCTTCCGTTTTTCCCCTTCGCCTGCCTTCCGCCAGTCTTGTGCTTGATATATATTCTTCAAGGGCATTATTTTTTGAAATCTTCCACCAGTTTTAAAAAAAATTTTCTTGATAAAGTATTATTTTTTTTAAAACCTTCTGCCAGTGTTTTTTTTTTATTTTTTTTTATCGTTCGCCTGCCTTCCGTCAATGTTGTGCTTGATATTTATGCTTTTAAGAGCAATTTTTTTTTAAGTCTTCCGCCAATGTAAAAAAAGAATTGCTTGATAAAATGTTATTTAAAGTCTTACTCCCTCCATTTCAATTTGTAACTCGTTTTAGGTTTGGAGAGATTTTTCATAATGTATGTCGTTTTATAATTCTTAGGCAAATTAATTATTTTTCTTCCATCTTTACCCCTAATAATGACCCAGCACACAATTACTTCTGTAACTTTGACATTGGGAAGGAGTAAAAGTAGGACACTTAATGAAGGGTATAAACGGGATTTAACATATAAATTTTCTTGAAATAACCAACAATTATTGGCTCCTTAGTTTATGTGTCATTGCTAAAATGACCTACAAATTGAAATGGAGGGAGTATGTCATATGTTTTCAGTGTAATAGATTATATTACACTGAAATCTCAAATTTTATAACACACAATCAATACATACAAATATATAACACACCATCGACAAAAAACATATATATTACACTGAGAAACAAATTGTATTACATCTGAATCAAATATAATTAAAAGAAATACAACTTCACTCATTGATCTTACATATTAATCATTATTCTTCATCAGAATCCATCATCAGTGATCCTATCATCTTGTACCCTCTAGGGGGACTCCTGGCCATTCCTTTGTGCAGTTCCCAAGCAAGACGCAAGCGAAGAATGGATGCATCTTGAACAGTCCATTTAGCTGCAATGGGATTTAGTCCACGTGAGATTGCGTCCATATATTTACAAATGTAAACCCCACAATCTGAAGCATTATGTTGTTTCGCCACTTCAACTTTCTTCCCGAGTTTTGCATCTCTTGGGGGCCAATTGGTTTCGGAGTCAGCAAATCTTAGCAAGATAGGTACAAGAGTCTTCTGCTCAATTCAAAAATAAAAATTAGTAAGTGACAATAACAAATTAAAACCATATGTAAATCAACATAAAATATTTTGTACTTACCGCAACTGCAATATCCGCCTGGTATCGCGCATCCAACTGTGCTGAAGTCATCTCAGGATGCATGGGATCAATGATTTTTATTGCCCATGCCTTAACAATGAACATCACCAGGACAAAATGTTCGTGTATGCGGGAATGGAATGGCATGAATATGACATCACATTCCGAAACACGTAAACCATTTTGTTCTACAAATTGCTGTACAAAGTCAACTGCATTTGCAATATCAGTTTCGACTTCGGCATTTATCATGGTTTGACCCACGGCAATGAAGAAAGTCGGCAGATAGTAGAAATTCCTTTTTAACTTCTTTCCCGCCCGTGTTATGACGGCGTCTCTTTCTACCAACAATTCTTGGTAGGCGTCCACAATTGTGTTGCCTAACCATGCCCCAGGCGATAATTCTGTGGCCTCCTGTTGATTAATGTTGTAACCTTTAATTTTTTGGGGCCAATACTGTGAATCATCGATTGGTTCACCATTAAAGCAGTGTCGAGTCAACCAATCCACCTTCCAAGGGTTTAACGGCTTCACCATGCCCCCTTTCACCGGAACCATCAGCAGATCGTGTCTTGACACTCTAGCCGGATTACGGACGGGTGGTGCCTCTTGGGAGAAATGTGTTGGAGTTGCATGTTCGGCGAAAGGATTGAAATCAGTTGTGAAGGACACTGGAGGATCTGATGTAAAAGTCATGGAAGTTGGAGCTTCAGAAGGATCAATGAAGGACGGAGTATAAAGGGGTTGCTCCGAATAAACCTCGAGATTGGACAATTACATTTGTTGAAACAGGGCACTATTATCAGTTAAGAGTGCTTGATATTGTTGTTCAATCTCGGGAGGCTTATTCGGCCACTGCTGCAACATTGTCAGTGTCTGCTTTAACTACACAATAAAAAAATACAAATATATGTTAATAGCGTTATAAAATAGATATAATGCAATACAAGGATTATAATTAACTATACGTACCACGTTTATTACGTGAGGTTGGTCAATAATGACATAATTACTGTATCGGATATCAGTGATGTCCGGTTTTGCAATTCGTTTTCGTGTCACTTTGTTGTACCACAAGTAGTACACGTCCATGTCCAATTTGTTGCGCTTGGTATTTTCAGATACCAACAAACCCACAAGATTCTCCTGGAAGTCGTGACACATCTCTATGTATGGCGTGCCGAATGCTTCATAGTTGGAGACTTGGAATCTATTCTCCTTCTCCGCCCGATTCAACCGTAGATGAGTGTGATCAACAGGAGGGTCAGGTATCCTTTGATAATGAAACAGTTGCCTAAGGACTCTATCTAGCATTTGATACTCAATCTCGTCAAAATGTATAAATGGGATTCGACTGTTTGCGAACAGTCGTGCCATCCAAGCGTCCTCGTCATCATCGTCAACCATTTGAATCGGCTTATACGGCTTCCAGATGAATTTGTCTTGCGGTTGATTTTCAAACTCAGACCGATATGTTAGGACGTTGTGGTGTGGATCTGCTCACCTGTCCTTATAGAAACCATGCTTAGCGTATGCATATGCCAGCACACGCGGTCACCACAACTCAGATCCAGGGCGAGGCATTGGACGTCCAATCCATAATCTGTCATATGCCCAAGTTTGCACCACTGTCATGCATCTCGTTATCCTTCTAGGTAAGACAATCTTACCCTTAACTTCTCTGTAGTGGAAATATACATCCGTATGTAAATGTATGCATTCCAACTACATTAAGTATATCCTTCTGTGCATCACTCAACATCCAAAGATCATACCTCTGATTACTCTGTTGAGCAACGTCGAGTACTCTGAATTCATTCGTGTTGTATATGTGAGTAGATATATGAGTAGGTTGATCATCCAACAAACTGTTATCTTCGGGACCCGGATTTAATTGATAATGGTCCATTGCAACGTACAAAATATTGAACAGCCTTAATCACACACTGCACACACACACAAAACATTGCACAGACACAGAAAACACAGACACACACA
>CM025786.1:53168857-53210752 GCA_014636745.2 Centella asiatica | reverse complement strand
ATGCGGGCACAGTTAGGCCAGCTGTATACCGTATGGTTAGCAGATCCGGCGGTTTTAGCCCCCGATGGATATTTTTACTTCAAGGAAGTTATGCTTTGTTTTAAGAAGGATTACACAATTGTTTATCATCAGTAATCCTAAAGATTCCTTAAAGATTTCTGAGGCATTGGTATTGAATCACTAAGCCTCTTAGTAGAATTGAATTCTTTGAAACATTCCAGATTTGCTTTCCCAAATTGTTTATATACTTGCTGGGCGTAAATCGCTCATTCTTGTTGAATTTTAATGTCTTGCAGTATAGAATATAAAGGTTGAGCCTTCAGACAAGGGAAAGGCAAAAATGATCGGTTACTAAGGTTGGCTAGCCTTGTAATGCCAATAAGGAGGGAAGAAAGGAAGATGATCTGGGAAATGATGTTTTGTATTACAATATAGAAACAGAATAACTTCTGCTGTAAATGTAATATTTTGGGTTGTAATAACTCTTCATTATCGTTTCTTTCAGTAATTATTATATGAATGGATGTGTGGTTATCTTTTCCTTCTTTTGATGAAGCCCTGATCCAGTGAGGGATTATGGGGTCGTCACAGTTGGTATCAGAGCCCAGTTACAGCCAGAAGTGATTCATAAGGAAACACTGCCCGTAAGCCACATCAAGGAGTAAGGAGTACTGTTGTATGTCGCAGAATTACTCCAGTAGAGGAATTTAAGAATTTGATGCTAGAACTGAAGTACTAGGATAGGTTAATGGGCCAAGGACTAAGACTCATGTTGGACATGATGGTTGTTGAACACCTTAAGGTTAGAAACTGCTAGGAGAAAATAAGACTGAAATGCAGGCACCACCTCATAGATCTATTGCTGCATGCATTGTTTATTAAGAAGTTCAGACTTATTGACTTTGATTGTTTCATGTAGATGGCTAGAGATCGTTCTAGATCCCCCGCACGTTCTCCTAGAATAAATCTCCCAGTTTATAACTCTACATCTGAAGAAGGAGAGGAGCCTAGTGTGGAGTCTCCACTGTTCACTTCTACACCATTGAATGAACATCCACCATCACCCGTATATGAAGGCCCCAGCCTCGCCATGAAGCCAATGCAGGAGGCCGGACCTTCCATTGTTCGCCGCGGGCCGCGCATTCGCCACATAGCACGGAAAAGCACAATACGTCAACGTTCTGATCGCGATCATATTGTGACACAAGATACCCCGAGGATGAAATGTGATACTCCGAGGCCTGCTTCATCCTCACCACCGGCAGCAGTGCCATCCCATGATGAAATGGTATGTAGTTACACAGAAGTTCACTATCGCTTGGCAGCTCGCACCATGACAGTTCGACGACAGGCTACTACTATTACTAGGTTTCGCATAGCAGCATCAGCATGGCAATCTTCTTTTTGGTTGACTCAGAGCCTGTACCATCGGCTGGCATTAGAGATGCATGCACAGATGGTAGCAGCAGCAGCAGCTAATCCGATGGTGACGCGTTTGGAGCAAATAAGCAACCACTGTGCGCGCCATATCGAGGAGACACGTATGCTGTCTCGACATTGGGAAAGGGAGGCAGAACGTGAAGGATCTTTGGACACGGAAGATAAGGAGGATTAGTTATAGAAGTGGATGTAAAATTTAGGCAGAGGTTATTTTGTATTTATTTTGAACCCTGTTTAGGACAGTTGCGAACTATCTCAGATGTATTTAAATGTATTTTGACCTACGTATGGCTTGTTGTAAGAACACGAGGGAACGATGTTTATGACAGTCTTCTATGTACATGAATGAAAGATATTTTGACACATCTAAATGCTTATGCTTATGTGTTGCTTAATGCTTTTTACCTTGTTGAAGTTATGAATTCTTGAGCCATATAGAAATGGAATGTTTCATGAAGGATGTTTAACTCTTTACGTATATTATATCCTAGATTATGGTTAGAGGAAGGAGACCAGGAAGACCTAGGAGAAGTAATCTCCATAACAACTTATTAAGGTCTAAAAATTTGGAAAATTTAGAAGGAGAAAACCAAGCTAGTAATGCTGACAAAGTGGTTGTAGAGGATGACAGCTCAGAGGAGGTAGTAGGGATGAATCGCAATACCCCGCATGTTCCACCACCGATCCCTGTTAATGACAATGATTATGCCAACAACAATGCTACAGGGAATGCAAACAACAACCCGCTAGCTCAATTTCTTCAAATTATTCGTGAAGTTGTAGCCATGAATCAGCCAACGCCACCACCACCTCCAGCCTCAAGGCCTACTACCCGTGGGCTATGTATTCGAGAGTTCACAAGTATCAACCCGCCAACTTTTGATGGTAAGGGAGGACCCATTGTAGCACAATATTGGTTGGAAGAGATCGAAAAAGCTTTCGACTTAGTAGATGTGCCAGAAGATTGCAAAACTAAGTATGCGGCTTTCATGCTAAAGGAGGAAGCCAATCATTGGTGAAAGGGTGCCAAGAGGATGGAGTTAACAAAAAGGGAAGCTACAAGGGACACAAACACTATGATAACCTGGGAACTGTTCACCCAAAGGTTTAGGGAGAAATTTTATCCCCCTAGTGTCTCCAATGCAATGGAACTAAGGTTCCTAAATTTAAAGCAAGGGTCCATGACAGTGGACGAGTATGAGGCAAAGTTTAATGAACTGATGAGGTATGCTCCTCACCAGGTAAACAATGAAGAGAGAAAGGCCCGAAGATTCGAGCAAGGATTGAATCCTTGGATTTTGAGGCAGGTAACAATTTTTCAACTAGGAAACTTTGATGCAGTTGTGGAGAAAGCAAGAATTGCGGAATGGAGTAACAAGACAGTATATGATTTCAATCGGGAAAATAAGAAGGGAGATAGGAGGAAGGGAGATGATAAGGGAAGCCATCAGAACCCTGGTGGTGTAAGCGTAAAGAAGGAAGAGAGAAGTAACAACAATATTAATCTAAGCAGTAGTGTAAAGAGGAAGTGGAGGGAGCAATCATCTGAAGTCATTACAAGGAGGACTACTATGTGTGCAAACTGCGGAAAGAACCATGGCACAACCCCATGCTTGAAAGGGAAGGATGTTTGCTTCAAGTGTCGCCAACCGGGGCACTTTTCCTCAAATTGTCCGACTATGAACTCCACCGCTGCCCCATTCCAAGGAAGACCACTACAACCCCAGCAAAATAACAGACCGATGGCCGCAGTAAGGACATGTTTCACGTGCGGAATGGAAGGAAACATCTCCCCCAATTGTCCTCAAAGGAAAGGCGGCAAACCAATGCTGACAGGAGCCAACACTATACCGGTACGACCACAAGCAAGGACTTATAATATGACGGTGCAAGGTGCTGTGGCTTCCGATGATGTTGTTACAGGTACACTTCTAGTGAACTCCTTACCTGCTCATGTGTTGTTTGATTCGGGTGCTACTCATAGTTTTATTGCTGAACGATTAGCTAGTAGCATGCTAGTATTGCCGGAGCTTTTACCTAATCCCTTGGAGGTAGTCGTTGCTAATCGTGAAGTAGTAAACATTTCTCATGTCTACCGTAATTGTACTTTGAAGATAGATCAACATGAGTTTCTTGCTGATCTTATTCCATTCCCTTTGGGAGAATTCGACGTAATATTGGGAATGGATTGGTTATTCAAATATCAGGCCAATATTGACTGTAAGAAGAAGAAAGTTATCTTACGATCTCCCCAGAAGGTGAAGGTTTGGTTCCATGGCACTAAAATGGGGAAATTCTCGTCATTCTTGACCATGATCCAGACAAAGAAAATGATTCGCAAAGGCTGCGAAGTCTTCCTAGCTTATGTGCATGATGTCAACAAGAATGAAATTAAGACCGTGGATGTCCCTGTTGTAAGGGAATTCGCGGATGTATTTCCAGAAGAGTTGCCTGGATTACCTCCAGATAGAGAAATGGACTTTGAAATTAACTTGATCCTCGGTACCGCGCCAATTTCCAAAGCCCCTTACCGCATGGCACCATCAGAACTGAAGGAACTAATGAAGCAGTTGCAAGAACTTTTAGAACGAGGGTTGATCAGACCAAGTGTGTCACCTTGGGGAGCGCCAGTGCTATTTGTTCAGAAGAAAGATGGATCAATGAGACTTTGCATCGATTATCGGGAACTAAATAAGGTCACGATTAAGAAGAAGTACCCCTTGCCAAGAATAGACGATCTTTTTGATCAACTTAAAGGAGGAAGGTACTTCTCAAAAATTGATCTTCGCTCAGGATACCACCAATTGAAGATCAAAGAAGGGGACATATCAAAGACAGCATTTCGAACTCGCTATGGTCACTACGAGTTCTTGGTAATGCCTTTTGGACTGACAAATGCACCCGCAGCCTTCATGGACTTAATGAATCGTGTCTTTAAGCCATTCCTGGATAAGTTCATTATCATTTTCATTGATGATAATCTTATCTATTCAAAGACGGCAAGAGAGCATGAGGAACATTTAAGGATAACGCTGGAAGTTTTAAGAAAGGAGCAGTTATTTGCCAAATTCTCCAAATGTGAATTTTGGCTAAAAGAAGTAAAGTTTCTTGGTCATGTGATCAACGAAATTGGTATTGCAGTGGACCCCAACAAGATAGAGGCAATCATGAAGTGGCCTCAACCAACAAATCCAACCGAAGTGAGAAGTTTCTTAGGTTTAGCAGGCTATTACAGAAGGTTCGTTAAAGACTTTTCAAAACTAGTTGTACCTTTGACAAACTTGACAAGAAAGACTACCAAATTTACTTGGACCCCGAATTGTGAGAAGAGCTTTCAGGAATTAAAGATGAGGTTGACTAGAGCCCCTATTCTGACATTACCAGATGACAAGGGAGAATTCATTATTTACAGTGATGCGTCAAAACAAGGACTTGGAGCAGTTTTGATGCAACATGGCAAGGTGATTGCTTATACATCAAGACAACTAAAAGATTGTGAGAAACGATATCCTACGCATGACATAGAATTGGCAGCTATCATTCATGCGTTGAAGATTTGGAGGCATTACCTTTATGGTGAAAAGTGCAAGATATATACGGATCACAAAAGTTTGAAGTATATATTCACGCAAAAAGAATTCAACATGCGACAAAGGCGTTGGTTAGAGTTGATTCAGGACTATGACTGTTCTATCAACTACCATCCCGGAAAAGCAAATGTAGTTGCTGATGCGCTCAGTTGTTGTGAAAGACTGAATGTAATGACCATTCAAGAGGAGATCAGAAAAGAATTCGAACGCTTGCAACTTCATCCCCTTACCACTGCTCAGAAGATGGATATGGAAGAAGAAATTCAAGTTCGGCCTCAATTGCACGATCTCATTAAAACCGCACAAAGAAAGCATTGCAAAGAAATGGACAGATTAATTAAAGGAGATAAAGGCAAATATCACATGCATAGCGGTGGATTGCTGCGATATGAAAGTCGGATGTGGATTCCTGCAAAGGCAGAATTAAAACACGAATTGTTGCACGAAGCTCATAACTCAAAGTTTTATATTCATCCAGGAAGCACGAAAATGTACCAAGACTTGAAACAAAGCTTTTGGTGACCCAACATGAAAAAAGAAATAGCTGAATGGGTAGGTAGATGCTTAACATGTCAGAGGGTTAAAGTAGAACATCAAAAACCAAATGGACTACTTCAACCATTGGAAATCCCCGAATGGTAATGGGAATTTGTCACAATGGATTTCATAGTTGGATTACCAACCACGCTTGGAGGAATGAATGCCATTTGGGTCATAGTCGATAGACTGACCAAATCGGCACACTTTTTGGCCATCAAGTATACTTACAAGATGGATCAAATGGTAAGGTTATATGTTAAAGAAATTGTGAGTCGACATGGAGTGCCTGTCTCCATTGTCTCTGATCGAGATCCGAGGTTTACCTCAAGAGTTTGGAAAAGTTTCCAAGATTATCTGGGAACAAGACTAGATATGAGAACAGCCTATCACCCCCAGACAGATGGTCAATCTGAACGCACGATTCAGACACTAGAAGATATGCTACGAGCTTGTGTTCTCGACTTCAAAGGCCATTGGGACAAACATCTGTCACTAGTCGAATTCACGTACAATAATAGTTATCATGCTAGCATTGGCATGGCCCCCTTTGAAGCATTGTATGGTAGAAAATGCAGAACTCCACTTTATTGGAACGAAGTAGGAGAAAGGAAGTTAATTGGACCTGAGATAGTTCAACAGACTGAGGAGGCAATTAGGATGATCAGAATGAGAATGAAAGCAGCTCAAGACTGACAGAAACAATATGCTGATCAATATAGGAAGGATCAAATTTTGGAAATTGGAAATTATGCACTATTGAAAGTATCACCCTGGAAAGGTGTAATGCGTTTTGGTAAGAAAGGAAAGTTGAGTCCCCGCTATGTAGGACCTTTTGAAGTAGTAAGGAAGATTGGAGAAGTGGCCTATCAACTAGCACTGCCACCGACTTTAAGCCACATTCATGATGTATTCCATATATCTGTGTTACGTCCTTACAAGGCAGACTATGGAGGAGTGATTGATTATCAACCGATAGAGCTGCAATCGAATTTGAATTATGAGGAGGTTCCAATCCAAATTTTGGATCGACAAGTTAAAATTCTAAGGAATAAACAAATTCCTTCTGTAAAAGTGTTATGGAGGAACCATAGTATAGAGGAAGCTACTTGGCAGCTTGAAAGTGCTATGATTGACAAGTACCCCCATTTATTTCATAGTTAAGTTTCGAGGACGAAACTTTTTTTAAGGGGGGAAGGATATAAGAACCCGAGAATTTTTAAAATGTATTTTATGATGAATAATAATAATAATAATTTTATTTTGTGCTATTATATTTTTGCATGGAAGATTTCCTTTTTATATATGAATGATAAATTCATATCTACAATAAAAAATTTTATGATGATGTGATACCCATGTTTATGAGGGTAAGTTCCATAAAAAGGTATTAAAAAGGGGATTAGCAAATCCCATATAAGATTATATTGAACAACATGGAGGAAGAGGAGAGGGTTACATAGTATTTGTGATTACATGTTTGATTAGAAACTGTTTAGGTGGCTAAGTTTTCATGCATGTAGGACAGCAGCTGTTTGCTGTCAAGAAGTCATGATGAACAACTGTTTTACCGTCTAAATTAACCAATCATTTTATTCCAATGCATAACCTTAGTTTACTTCTCTTGAACTCTATAAATACCTCATTTGAGATGAAATTTTAATTCCTTTACCAAAATTTCTCTCTTCAGAGTTTCGTTTAAACATACCATCTCTATAAATTTCCAAGCTTTTCTCTCGAAAATTATTTTCAGACTAGCTTTGATCTCACCCTTGAGAACAAAGAGGTAAGAACCTGGAACCCACTCAGTTTCTTTCGTGCATAGCATCAAAGATTTATGCTAAGTTCTTATTCTTTTGCATCTTCATAAGACATCATAAGCTGAGTTTGAGCATGATAGGTCTTCCATCGTAGCAGAAACAAGTTCCAATGTTAATCTCTAAGGAGATTTGTTAATCTCTAATGAGATGTTGTTAATCTCTAAATGAGATGTGTTTAATCTCTGATGAGATATGGTTGGTCTCTGACGAGATATTCTTAATCTCTAACGAGATTTTCGTAGTCTCTGATCAGTTATTTAGTCTCTGATGACGTCAGATTTAGTCTCCGACAGGCTAAAGTTTAGTCCCTGATGACGTCATTAGTCTCTGATGAGAAGTTAGTCTCCGATGACGTCACCCTTAGTCTCCGATAGAATTAAGATGACGTCATCAGTCCCTGATGAGTTGCTAGTCCCTGATGACGTCATTCCTTAGTCTCCTATGGGCTAAGTTCAGTTCTTGATGACGTCATAGTCTCTGATGAAGGAGATTTCTTAGTCTTCGATAGAGGAAATTCCTAGTCTCTGATGGCTACAGATATCAGTCCCTGACGAGTTTAATAATGAGAAAATTATTCCCCAATGCATATTTTGTTATCAAGACTATAAAACATTATTTTCTTAAAGTTATTTTATGATGTTATTCTTTAAAACAGTAAAAGTTTAAGGACATCACATATATATTTTCTTTCATAAATTCTTATTAAAGTATTAAAATATTACTTGCATAATTTACAGAATCTTTCACTCATCAGTAAGTTGAATTTGAAACTTTGTTGCAAAGGACCGAGGCAAGTATATTCACAATCTTATATTTATTGCAAGTTGATGCAAGTATATACATTCAATCTGATGCTTATTTCAATTTAACGCAGTATCATTTGATTCGATATGCGTGCAAGACTTGATTATATGCTTCAATTGTTTGTTTAAGAATGAGCATGCTATGCTTTAAATTCCGCAAGCATGATATGAATGATAATGCATGGATATAACTGAGCTTTGATTTTCAACTAATTCTAAATCTTATATCTGTGCAAATAAATGAGAATGATATACCCCTTTAAATGGGTTATACCACATGAATGGTTAGAGGAAAGGAAATGTGCTGATTTGTTCTTCACCTGACCTAGAGGAATATTATGTGACTACGTACGTTCACACAAGGAGGGATCATGCGGGCACAGTTAGGCCAGCTGTATACCGTATGGTTAGCAGATCCAGCGGTTTTAGCCCCCGATGGATATTTTTACTTCAAGGAAGTCATGCTTTGTTTTAAGAAGGATTACACAATTGTTTATCATCAGTAATCCTAAAGATTCCCTAAAGATTTCTGAGGCATTGGTATTGAATCACTAAGCCTCTTAGCAGAATTGAATTCTTTGAAACATTCCAGATTTGCTTTTCCAAATTGTTTATATACTTGTTGGGCGTAAATCGTTTATTCTTGTTGAATTTTAATGTCTTGCAGTACAGAATATAAAGGTTGAGCCTTCAGACAAGGGAAATGCAAAAATGATCGGTTACTGAGGTTGGCTAGCCTTGTAATGCCAATAAGGAGGGAAGAAAGGAAGATGATCTGGGAAATGATGTTTTGTATTACAATATAGAAACAGAATAGCTTCCGCTGTAAATGTAATATTTTGGGTTGTAATAACTCTTCATTATCGTTTTTTTCAGTAATTATTATATGAATGGATGTGTGGTTATCTTTTCCTTCTTTTGACGAACCCCTGATCCAGTGAGGGATTATGGGGTCGTCACAGAATCTGCCCTTGTTTTTTCCCTTCCGCTACTAACACTGGCGGAAAGGAAAAAAATTTTGAAAATTTTTTTTCCCTTCGGCCAGTGTTAATAGCGGAATGAGTATTTTTTTTAAAAAAAAAATTTCCTTGTGCTACTAACACTGGCGGAAGGCATTTTTTTTTTTTAAGTTTGATCTCACGCGTTGGATCATTTCTTGGACGGCTATAAATGTGTTAGCTACGAAAGACTCCAGAGCTAACGTTAGACATGGATCGGCCCCCATATATATATATATATATATATATATATATATATATATATAACCAAAATCTTATATACACACACGTATTCTTTACTCTCAATTTATTTGTTTAATTATTGTTCTTGTCTCCATAGATTTTACAGAAAAGATCAGAAGAAAATTAATAGTTGACTTATTAAAAAATTAAATTAAAGTTACTATCCACTAAAAAAAAAATTAGTTGATCAAAATCAATGTATATTAACAATTAACAATAGTTACATGTCATTATGATTATACTAAATTTGTAATGAACAATTTTTCAAAAAAAAAATTAATATATAATAATTTTATAGATATTTTTGAATTAAACAATTCACATAAAAATTTAAAATTATTTTTTTTCTAAATAAAATTTAAAATTATTAAACGACAAATATTTTGAGTTATGACTCTGATCGATAAATCTATCTATCTATTACTGTATATTAATTGACAAACTATATTCAAATACAGAGGCGACTCTGTTGAATCAATTATTGACTCGGTCAATTTGGTTATTTTTTTTAATTGTTGCTAAAAATAATTTTTAATTAAGTTAAATTCAAATACTATTTAGTTTGACTTTAAATAATTTTCTACTTCATAATTAGAACAAATACTATTTAGTTTTGATTTTGAACATGTTAATAGTTAAAAAAAATATTATTTTATATATATAATTACATATATACAAATATTATGAATAAAAAATCCAAAAAATTATAATTCTCCTAAAAGAATGGTAATCTCTTATCGAATAAGGAGCCTGCATAAGAAATATTCTTCTACGAAACTTTAAGTTCCAATATTTGGATACGGTTTTACATAATTATACAAACACTTTATGTCATCCTAATAGAAAGGTAGTAATTTAGAATTTTAACATAAAATAAAGGGTGTGGCCCAACAAAATAAGTGTTAAAAATTCGTCCACGAATCTTCCAAGTTCTAATAATTGAAGTTAGATCACCTACACTACTACAATTATTATTATTATTACTATTACTATTACTATTACTATTATTATTATTATATATAATTGTAGAAACACTCTATGTCATCTTTATGTAATATATTATATTATTTTTGAATTATATCCCACATATTTTGATATGAATAATTAGTTATAATTTCTCTATGCGTCATCTAATTTTTTTCTCTATGTTTCTGGGTCCACCCTATACTTATGTTCACTTAATTTATTTTTGTCTCTGTGATGCAAGTTCACTTATTAAAATAGAACTTCAAAATTCTAACTATGCAGTAGATAATGAATGAGTTTCAGTAAAAGTGTAAATTTTTATCAGTTTAACACGGATAAATATTTTGCTCAACCAACCCAATGTAATACTTATTCTTCGATAACCAAATCAAACAAACGTGACATCAACATCCAAAGTCAACACATTACAAAAAAATCACTCAAAATAATAAATTAACGAGAGAGAAAGCAAGATCTAAATGTTTTATTTGCAGTAAATGGCAAATAAAATATACTGATGTAAAAGTCTTTACTTCATAACATTTAAACCTTCGCTAAATAGAGAAATGAAAGAGTCCATATCAGCTTTAGAGAGCACAACACCAACCTCAATACCACCTTTTAGCTCCCTACTTTCTGTCAAACTCATAACATTTACTCTGTCACTTAAAATCTTTTCTATTTTACTAGGCTTCCCCCACCCAAAATCCATCTCATACAAATCCACCTTTGGTGATCCCACAACCATTACATGAACAACAGATGCTACCAACTCTTCCCATTCATAAATCCACTTCTTAGCATCTCTTAGAACTTCTTTATCCAATTCTTTGATCGTCTTTCCGATCGCTTTCGCCGCCACAACGACGCCGTCTTCGCCTACTAACTCATGCTTCGTTGCCCCTGACCTGCCAAATCCTACACAATTGCCAAAATATGTCGTCGGGACACCATAATCGAGGCGATGAATCCCACCTGCAATGAAGCCAAGATACAATATTGGCTCTTGGCCAACATTTAGCCTTTTTGTTTCTCGAGATTTAGTCATACAAACCCATACAAATGCACATGCCAATACATATGCTGAGAGTAGTATGGGTTGTGGTTGATTTTTGTTGCTGCATTGATTAATAATCCATCTTTTTATCTTCCCCATGTCATCCACATTCAACACAAATGTGGCTCGAACTATGTCATATTTATCAAATGTTTGATATTTTTTTGGATTTTTATAACCATTCCACAATTGACTTAAAAGGGTATTTTTAAGATGCCCATTTGGATCAATTATTACATTTCTATCAAAAAAAGGAAGTGACTTAACTGTAGGGGCCAATGACTTGTCCTCTTCTAGTAGTAAGGACTTGGAAATTGATGCCCATGACTTCATGAACATGTTAAATGTTCTTTCATCAGCCACTACATGTTGGAATGAGAGTCCGATAGACATACCCGTATCGCGGAAAATGGTGATCTGCACTGCTAGGGAAGGAAGAAAAGGCATGTTTTGTGACCCCCCTGACAGGAGCTCTGGGACAAGTGACAAGAATTCCGGGACATAACACACATGGTTGCTGCAAAATTCATGGAATGTAGCAGAAAATTCAGCATCTGCAATAGTTAACAAGACAGAGTCACCATTCTTGTAAACAATTTGAGGCTTTGAAAGTGGAGATGCGGTGGAAATGTTGCCAGAAAATGGTTGAAAGTGTTGGAGAGTGAGTGAAAGTGAGTGTTTGAGAATGGGAAGGATGGTGGTTGTGAATTGACAGGTAGAAAAAGGCAATGCATAGAAGAAAAGGGGTTGGCTTGGTGAGAATAAAAGCCATGGAATATCAAAGAATGTTAAAGGTAGAGAAATTGGAGAAGTGTTTGCTGGTGGAGAGATATGGCATTGCTCAACAACTCTTACTTTGAATCTTGGAGCCATAGACAGATAAAGACACTGTTTTATCTTGAAAAAGAAAAGACTGAATATATTATGATGCTACTGGGTAAATATATTACTCCCTCGATTCCCCCAAGGAAAAAAAAACGAAATAAAAAAAATAAAAACGTTATTTAGGACTTTTGCAAAAATTTATACTTAGAAATTAATTTAACGTTGACAAATTTTAATTTTAAAATGATTAAAATTAAGAAATACGTTAAACAACAAATAATTTCTTTAAAATTTATAATCCGTACAAATAAAATAAAATATTACTCTTTCCGTCCTATTAAAATTGTAACATTTTTATTTTTGGACGTCTCACATTTTTTGCAACATTTTCGCTTTTAATAATGTTTGAAGTGTAAAAAAAATCAAATTAGTCATTCTCTTTCTTATTTTTATCTTATGAACATATATATCATCAATATAACTTTTACTTTAACTTCTTTACTTTATTATTTAAAAAATTTTCTTCCTACGCTTTTTTAAATTATGCAATGCTAAATTAAACATTTATTGCAAAGTCAAATAATTTTTTAATAATTATGTCATGTCAAACCGTTGTAACAAATATAAAACAAAGGAGTATTATTTTTGTAGAACCGAGAAACTTTCTCCATTCTTATTTACATGTCGTTTGGATTTTTTGTAATTATTTTTATATATATCTTTATATATATTAAAAAATTTATTTTATTTTCAAAAATTAAAAAGTAAAAATATTTTAAATAAGGATTATTATAAATAAATTATTTATATGAAATAAATTAAATATCTTATATATATATATATATATATATATATTTATTTATTTATTTAAAATTACGTGCCAAAACACAAACCACATATTATCCCTTGCACTTCAACCACTATCTCTGGATCATGGTCAGATAATACATCGCTTGTAATGAAGGTCGTGTTTCACATGTTCTTTTATTTATTTCCACCTTTACTTTGTATAAGAAGACAATTTATGGAGATACATTAACAGTATTAGGTGTAATAAATTGTGTAATGTATATTAAACGTGTGTTGTGTGTGTATATTTTAAGTGTAGCCTCCGTTACAGTTTGTCATTTTATAATTAATGATTACATGAAATTATTTAATTATGTGTAATACTCCGTATACTCCTCACCTTCTCCGTGAACTACTAATTCCACAAGAAGCTTTTGGATTTTTGTACTTTTTCTATTTTTATTATTCTTTCCGTTTCCTAATAATTGTTATTTGACTTTTTTATATATAATTTTAAGTGATTTTTTTGATATATTAAATATTTTATTTTAACTAAATTTTTATGTATATTAATTCCTATATAAAATATTTTTTATTAATATTTTTTTAAAAATTTAACATATAAAAAATTTACTTGAAATTATGTGTAAAAAAATCATACATAATTTAAAATGAAAGTAGTATCTACTTTAGAGTTTGAAGTTTCAAAAATTTAGATGAACTCACTCTCTCGTACTGTCATAAATAATTTCTCAATAACATGTAAAGCTCGTAAATATATTACTCCCTCGATTCCCCAAAAAAAAAAAAATGAAAAAAAAAATTAAAAACGGTATTTAGTACTTTTGCAAAAATTTATGCTTAGAAATTAATTTAACATTGACAAATTTTAATTGTAAAATGATTAAAATTACAAAATACATTAAACAACAAATAAATTCTTTATTATATGGAGTCACAATTTAAAATTTATAACTCATATAAATAAAATAAATGGTACTCCTTCCGTCCTATTAAAATTGTAACAATTTCTTTTTTGGGACGTCTCAAATTTTTTGCAACATTTTCATCTTTAGTAATGTGACGGTCCCAAAAATCTTATACCGGATTTCGGGCACCGTTAATAATTGATAAAAAAAATAATATTATCCAAGCATACATATTAATAAATAAGATAAAATAATAGTAATCTCTATTACATTCATCCCAAAATAATATTTTAACAACGAAAGTCTATGTCGGCCCACACAGACCTTATAATCTAAACATTTCAATAATAGTCTCACGTTTCATCCTCCCCCTAAATCTCATCCATAAGAGAGCGATCATGAAACGTTCATCATGTCATTCTCGTCTTGCCTTTATTAGACGACTCGGCCTTCTCGCCATATCCTGTAAAATATTTGATAATAATAAAATGAGTCATTTACACTCGCAAATATATAATCAAGTATTGGGTGAGGTTTGAAAATGGATAATTTATTTGGGTTTAAGTGTTTATGAGGTTGGACAGAAATAATGTCAACACCTCTTAATAATTTGGTGGAAAAATAGATTCTAGGGACCTCGAGTGATAACGAGGGATTTGACCCTTTACTTAAAAGAATAAAGAATAATTTTGCATGCGCCTTGTAACCATGCCCGTTTGGCGCACGTGCCCATAGGAACTCTATATCAAACAGTATATCAACTAGCAACCTGACCACCATCTGACTTCATCATAATGATATACGTAGTCAATATAGAAATATTTTATTTGCGAGAATTCGATTACCGATGCCTCGGTTTCCATCCCCTATAAATCCTAAGCTCGGGATGCTAGGCAGATAAATCCTGTGAGAAACCAAAAATTTAAATAAAATGTACGAATATTAAATTCGTTATTTATTAAGTTCTCGTTCATTTTCAATGACCGATAAAATTTTACGATTTAGTCTACACTCTAATCACGCTAATCGATGCGCGCACGTCCACTAGCGACAAATTGTAACGAACATGACATTTTAATATTTACGAGACGTTAATCATTACAAGAACATCATAAACATATTTCTATCTCACCTATGCAGTTAAACTTTTCGGTTTATGCATTAAATCAATGCATAACCATTTAAAATTGTAATTAGTGAATAAAAAATTTCATTTAAACCCTAATTAATTCAAATTTCATCATTTTCTCAAAGTGGCAAAACAAGAAGGTATTTTCCAATCCAAGGGAAAAAATTTTCAATCCAAGTAAAATTTTCAAAAATTAATCCAATGGCCAAAAATGATTTACAAGTTATATAAATACATCTTATTGACTAAACTCTAGCCTCCATTTCAGTCAAATCTTTTCAGCAAACTCACTAAACAAAAATTTAAATTTGGATCTTGAGGATTTATTGAAGTTTTGGGCATTTATTTCATTAAAACTTTAAAGAGGTACACACACTGCTCTGTTATTTTTACATTTATTGTCATTTCTGTTTATGTTCTTGTGTAGAATATTTTTTTCAGTATCATTTTCATACATAGCATTTATGGGTTGTGAAATATTAATTTTTAAAGTTTATTCAAAAGAAAAATAAAAATTCAAGAACAATATTAAGAACTCAAGAACCCTATGTTCTTTGGATCGAGATTTCTGGCAAGCCGCATTTGTGTTTGAGTAATCGGTTTTAAGGACTTGTTTCTGCACTGATTCCAGCCTTTTGTCCTCATCTAATTTCAGATATGGTCAAGCGTAGTATGTTTCCTTGTTCCGATCGAATTTTTAAAAACCCAAATTGTTCCTTTTGATTTTTCTTGCGATTGAGTTGTTGAAACTTGAAATCAATAGCTTGAAATGGTTTCTGGGAGTCCCCGGATTCATTTCCATGTAGGAATCGACTAAAATGGGCTCGTGAAAGCCATTGACGGCAAGAACCGAAGCTTGCCGATGTTAATGGAGGTCACCACCTCCGGAGGTCCGACCAAGCCTCCTTCTGTCCATTTCAGGTGACGGCGTGAAGAGAAACGGGGTAGTCGCCTATGGCGATTGTCTATGTAGTAGCCTCGCCGCCTAAGTGTGTGTGTGTGTTCGGCAGTCTAGCAGTAGCTGCAGCAGCCAAACGGTGCCGATGACGCTAGGGTTCTTTCTACAGATGAAGAAGAAGAAGAAGACGGGTCAGGTCTAACCAACCCGGTTCTGAGCCACCCGTGACCCGACCCTGTTTGACTCAGTTTTGACTTGGTCTGACACACTGTTGACTCAGATCCGACCCAATCCAAATTTAAAAATAAAATAAAATACCCTTAGATTAATTAATTAATATTAATTGATCAATTTTAGTTTAAATGACTTTATTAATCATTTAACATTTATCAAATTTATTCCTTTATTAATCATTTAACTTTTCCTATCTAGTTTACATCTAGGCTCTGGGAGCTTGTTTCGATCCATAAAGTGCTTTATTTAACCTGTAGACATGGTTTAAAAACTTGGGATCTACAAAACCGGGTGGTTGTTCAACATAGACCTCTTCTTCCAACTTTCCATTCAAGAAAGCACTTTTAACGTCCATCTAGTACACCTTAAAGTTCCTATAAGCTGCATATGCCAAAAAAAATCCTTATAGCTTTAAGTATTGCAACTAGTGCAAAAGTTTCATCGTAATCAACACCATCTTCTTGAGAATATCCCTTTGCTACAAGTCTTGCTTTATTCTTTGTAATTGTACCAGCTTCATCTAAATTATTTCTGAAGACCCACTTGACACCAACTATTGATATGTTCCTTGGTTTGGGCACCAGTCTCCAGACTTTATTCCTTATGAATTGGTCAATTCCACTTGCATGGCAATTACCCAGTCAGGATCTTGAATTGTTTCTTCAATTTTCTTTGGTTCAATCCTTAAAAGAAAACTGAGATAGAGACATTCATTTTGAGTTTCACTTCTTGTCTTGACTGCTTCCTCTAAATCTCCAATTATCAAATTTGGTGTATGGTCTTTCAACCATGATCTTGCAAGTGGCAGATTCAATCTTCAAGATAAGGCTTCAGATTCTAGATGAACATTGTCCAATCTATTTGTTGGATCAGAGACTGCTCCCCCTAAACCAATCATTTTTTCATTATTAGTTCCCTCTGAGCTGTTAGTCTCTTCTTGACCATTTTCTTCTGTTTTCCCAGTGAGATACCGAGAACTTGTAGAAGGGGGGTTGAATACAAGTTCTTTTAATCCTTTTCAAATTTCTTGTTCTTTAAGAAATTAAACTTTCTTGCAGAATATAAAGAACAAAAACTCAAATCAATTTATAAACAATTGCTATATTGATTTCACAACTGATTACAAATTCTAACAATCATAATAAATATGATCATTAGCTTCTTTTCTATTCTGTATAGGAAAAGATACAAACTATGAAAAACCTATACAACTTCAAATTACAGTTCTCTGTAAACCTAATTACAGCTTCTCTAACAAATGAATTACTATTAACTCAGTTCCTATTCTAAATCAAAACTGATTCAGCTTCCTTATTCGAATCAAATACAATCTTTCTTTTTTTATTAGGAAAAGATATCTGGTGAGTTTCCTTACCAGCTACGTCTTCAATAATATCTTACTTTACGTGGAAGACATTCTTTTTTAATTCAAACTCATCGGGAAAAAATATCTGGTGAGTCCCTGATGCTTCATCTTTAGTCTCTGGTGACGTCATTATTAGTCCCTGGTGCATTTAGTCCCTGATGACGTCAGCTTGTGTAGTCTCCGATAGAATTATTTAGTCTCTGAACGGATCAAATACACATCTTGACTTTCTGAAGCTTTGATACACCATTCCAGCAGTTAGTTACAAATAAGAAATATTTATATCTCTTTACAAAGAATGAATGAATTACAAACAAAGAGATAAATGCTAGCTACAAAACTTTAGTGTTACTAATTAACACTTTCTATACATTTGTACTCTAAGTAATCTAACGACAATCATCATCAAATGTTCTAAAACCTAACAATCTCCCCTTAATTATGAATATCAGAATGATAAGCATAATTTCAAGGTTGATGATGATGTCAAAACTCAACATTACAATTACTTAGAAAAAGAATAAAGAATTGCTAACTACAAATGTATTCTGAACTAAGATCTTTGATCTGTTGTTCAGCTTCCACCAAGACTCAGGTTTAAATCCTATAAGTCTGGCTTCAAAAAACAGCTTATTTAACAACTAACATACCTCCAACTTCAACAACTTCATCTTTTATTATTCTTCAGCACATCCAGCCTTTCTATCAACAGTTTTCTCAGAATAATCTCCATCTCATCTTCAGCATCTTTGAGTAGACTAATAAATCCTTCAATATGTCTCTCATTTACACTGTTGATATCTCTGTTATAATTGAAGAAGACTTTCTCTCCATGAAAAGTCTCATACCAAAATCCTAGAGGTTTAGGATTAGCTTCCGACACTGTATCCACTTTATGCTTCACCTTCAATACCTTTTGAATCTGGCTTCGAAGATCCATGTTGAGATCAGAAGTTTCAAATACAACAGTCCGCAACCATTCCAGATTTTCCTTAGTCTGTCCCTCCAAGGCTGGCTTCTCAAACTTCAAAGACTCTCCATCCTTCAAAAAGACATGAAGAAGTTCTCTGTTATTTTTACCCTTGATTAGATCTATCTTCTTAGTACTTTTCTTCAGGGCTTTTATTATTTCATCAGCACTTGTCATTTCAACTTTGTAAGACTTCTTTGATGAAACTGTTTGTGGTTTTGTTGTTCCACACACAACCACCAAAGTAGTCTCAGTTGACCTTGGAGGATCTTGAGAAGTAGGCTTCTTGATAGTTGCCCTGGTTACAGGTTTCTTTGCAGATTCCTGAACCAAGGGTTTCCTCCTTTATTTTTTTTCAGCCACTTCCATCACTTTATTCTTCTTTTTGGTTATGGCTGCTTTCTGTGCACTTGACCTTCTTGATAAAAGTCTCTTCTTCTTTGCCTCCTTCTCCTCCCTTGCTGCTGCCATATCCTCATCCTCTTGAAGTTTCTGAGCTAATAGTGCATCAGATTCTATCAACTTTTGTTCTTGAGGATAAACTAACTCCACTTTCCCATCCACTATCAGTTCAACTAAAGTGGGAAAGTGAGCAGTCTTCATAGCATCCCCCATTAGCTTAGGCTGTCCTGGTTGAGTGGATTTTGATTTCTTTGGCTCCTCAACCAAAACACCCTTGCCTTTGTCTTTTATTGTTGGGGCTTGTACAGTGGAAGAAGGAGATGCTGCTGTTGCTGCTGCTGTTGTTGTTGTTGTTGGAAGTTGTGTTGTTGTTGTTGTTGTTGGCTTTGTTGTTGCTGCTTGAAGATCAGAATGTTTCTTTAAGATCCTGTCCATCATTGCTTGCAATTCTGCATCAAGGACAGGACCAGATTTTGGTTTTTGTACAGGAACATGTTGTTTGAATTGACCACTCTCCCCCTTTTTGACATCAGCATCTTTAGGGTGAGAGGAGGTGGCCAAATGAGGAATTGCCTGCATCAGAAGTTGCTCCATTCTGTCTTGTTTTTGGATCAGTAGTTGGATATTGGCTTCTAGGGCTTGAAGTCGACTGTCAGTCTTGGACTTGTCTTAGATAAGTGTATCAATGGCAGTAATAGTCCTCCTTGGCAAGTGTCCTTCATAGCACCTTCTAATTTTGTCTGTCTCCAACTCCATCCTTTCCTCCATTCTTTTTACTGCACCTTGTATTCTTGTAACCAAGTAGTGGTGAAACTTTGTGTGTTTCTTATCCACCTTGGTTACTTCTTCAAGAATATCTTTGACTGAAGGTGCAGAGGCAGTTGACCCTATGTTGGTCACATAATCCTGCCTCAGTTGGGTGGCTGCATCCTCCAGTATGTTGGAATAAGTTGCATCCAACCATTCATCAACATTTGTTTCTGGAGCTTCTTCATGCACAGGTTCATCTGCAAGCCTTGTCTTCAATGCAAAAAGGTGATCTTGTCTTTGTTGCAGACCATATAAAACTTCAAAGTCGGCATTAAACATTTTAGATATCACATTTAATGCTGCATCCCCTGTGCTGGAAATGTTCTCAGGTTCTTCTGTTTGGATATTTGTGGAGGGAGCAGAAGAAACATGAGCTTCTTGTGAGCTTGTATCAACAGGTTGTAAAAATATACCTGCTAAGAATTTCTCTCGTTTATTTTGTTCAAGGATCTCATCCTTGCTCATACCCTCTTCTTTTGCCTGGGGTTGGGCACCCAGCTTCTCTTTCTCTCCTTTTTCCAAGCTATCTAAAGCTTGACTCTCTTGTATGTGTATATTCTCTCCTTTTTCCAAGTCAGGAGCCTGACTCTCACTATTTATTCTCACATCCTCACTCATTTGGATGGTATCACTCTATCCTACAGAAGTGGGGGTTTGAGAAGTGCTTGTGACAACATGGATAGGGGGTTCCCTTTGTTTAACTTGGGCTAGGGATCTATCCATGGAATCTGTGTGAGAGCTTGTCTCGATTATTGGCTCCTCTTGGGAAAAATCAAGAGAATCAATCATATGTATATCAAAAGAATCAAGAGTGGGAGAAAAAGAAGAAGAATGTATGGTTTGGATGTTGGCTGTTCCTCAGACATTGAAAATTGAGGAACATCAAAAGATGACTCTGTGTGTGCACTCCTTGTGTCACTCTTTTCTTTTATTTTCTCTCTTTGGGTTTCCTCTTGTTGGTGAACAAGAGGTTGTGCAGACTCTGTACAGTGTGTTCCTGGTTGGGAACTTTCTTCAATGTCAACATCGTTTTGGGAGGATGGTGACAGTTCACTGTTTTTCCTTATAACCTCCACTGCCTTTCGAGAAGCACTAGATTGTTCTGGGCTTTTGGTTATAACTCTCTTCTTTCTCTGAAGTGGAACTTCAGCTTCTTGTTCTCCCTCATCCTCACTTACTCCCTCAAGTATTTTTCTTTTAATTGGGAGTTTTGTGATTGTCTTTGGTTTTACAACCACAATCTGTTGAGAGACTATGGAGGGGGCTATAGACAGTTGATGTGAAGTGGTTGGAGGATTAATGGGGTTTTGGCTTTCAATGTCCTCAAAAAATTGCAAAGAATAAAGATTTGGAAGCCTGTCAATGAGAATAGATCTCATGACAGGACGAAAAAATAAAGGAACTATTACCTTTGCAGATTTATGCTTCACATCTGTAAATATTCTTTTACTCTGCAAAACAGTTGGTAAAACTTGCATTCCAGTAATATCAAGGTTACGAATTAGATATTTAACAATCATCATCAAAAACCTAGAATAATAAATTTTATTTTTACTGGTTTTAAGTTTTATCAAAAGATTTTGCAGAATTAAAAGTCCAATGTTAATATGCCTATCATACAACACACTAAAAGTGATTTGTTGTGTGAGTGTAGTGATAGCATTATAGCCACTGCACTTAGTAGAAAATGCTTTTGTTATTATGTCAAAAAATAGTGACCACTCTTGCCTAAGATGGGGTCGTGTTATAGACCCAACAGAACTAATTTCAGCAGTATAATGTAAATTTTTAAACATAGAAACAATTTCTTCATCAGAAGCAAGAGTGTCATAGTTTTCATGAACAGGTAAATGTAAAGCATTATTTACTACAGTATGATCTATGGTATAGACATTATTAGCATACCTGAAACTTACCACAGGGGAGTCAGTTTTCTCACCCTGGATGGTAGCAGTGGACCAGATAGCCGTGATAACCTCAGCGGCTTGGATGGGGGCTTCGTAAATGGCATACGAAAGATTGGAGTGTTGAAGGAAATCCACAAAGGGGTGGTACTGGGCTTTAAAGACATGCTTATCAGCCACCCCTACATGGTTTGTTTTGATGATATCAAAGTCTCCAAACTTGAACATTACAGTTTTAGCAGCCATTTTCAGAGATCTGTGAACTTTTGAAGAAAACTTGAAAAAGGGTTAAATTGCAGAGTATTTGTAGAGAGAAAATAATTTCAGAGCTTTGAGAGATTGTGATTGCAAAAATGTTTGATTTTACTTTTAGCAAAGTATGAGAAACGTTTGTAATTCTAAAGGTAGTGAACCATTTTTGATCGTGGTAGGGATAACTACCATATTACCCTCGATCGGAGATTGCCCTAATCTCTGGTAAGTTCACTTGTAAGAGACTAGAAGAAGATTAGTCTTTGATAGTGTTGACTATCGGGGACTAAGGTAGTCTCGGATAGTATTAACTATCGGGGACTAAGGTAGTCTCTGATAGTATTAACTATCGGGGACTAAGGTAGTCTCTGATAGTATTAACTATCGGGGACTAGTTAGTCTCTGATAGTATTAACTATCGGGGACTAAGGTAGTCTCCGATAGTATTGACTATCGGGGACTAGTTAGTCTCTGATAGTTCAATTTTTTAATTTAGTCGGGGACTAATTAAAAACAACTATCAGGGACTAAAATAGTCTCTTACTCACTCTAGCTCATATTATTCAATAATCAACCATTTGATTGTTCATTTCATCAAATTTTTCCAGAATTAAAATTCTAGCTACTAAAATTCTGCTTTAATAAAATAAGACAGCTTCTATCCAGAAAATTAATTCTAGCTTCACAAATTTTGTTTAATTAAAAACAGCTGCAATCTAGAAAATAAATTCTAGCTGCATACAACTAAACAACTTGTTTTCAAAAATTAATCAATTTTTAGAGGCATAATTCAACATTCCTAATTCAGAAACTAATCTAGAAAAGGTAGATTCATCTAAAGGTTTTGTGAATATGTCTGCAAGTTGTTTATCAGTTGTTACCCAGTGTAATTTGATATTACCTTCACTTAGATGTTCTCTTATGAAGTGATATCTAATATCTATGTGTTTTGTTCTTGAGTGTTGCACTGAATTTTCTGTTATTGCTATGGCACTAGTATTATCACAATAAATAGGAATTTTGGATAATGACATACCATAGTCTAGGAGTTGATTCTTGATCCATAGGATTTGAGCACAATAACTCCCAGCTGCGATGTATTCAGCTTCTGCTGTTGAAGTAGAAACTAAATTTTGTTTCTTGCTGAACCAAGAAACAAGTCTGCCTCCAAGAAGTTGGCAGCTTCCACTTGTGCTTTTCCTATCAAGCTTGCAACCTGCATAGTCAGCATCTGAATAACCGATTAGTGTAAAATCAGATTCTTTGGGATACCATAAACCAAGGTTTGGGGTACCCTTTAGATATTTGAGTATTCTTTTTACAGCAATCAAATGTGACTCTCTAGGGTCAGCTTGAAATCTAGCACATAAACATGTAGCAAACATTATATCTGGTCTACTTGTAGTTAGATATAAAAGAGAGCCTATCATGCCTCTATAGCTAGTAATATCAATTTTCTTTCCTTTTAAATCTTTATCTAGCTTAGTGGCAGTAGGCATGGGTGTTTCTGCAGATGCCCAATCAACCAAATCATATTTTCTCAATAAGTCTTTGATATACTTGGACTGACTCATAAATATTCCATGAGTTGATTGTTTTATTTGCAAACCTAAGAAAAATGTTAATTCTCCCATCATACTCATTTCATATCTAGACTGCATAAGTTTTGAAAATTTTTCACAAAGTTTTTCATTTGTAGATCCAAATATAATATCATCTACATATATTTGCACCAATATTATGTCAAAGCCTTGTTTTCTATAAAATAAGGTTTTATCTATGATACCACTAACAAATTTATTTTCAAGCAAGAATTGAGATAGAGTATCATAACAGGCTCTTGGTGCTTGTTTTAAGCCATAAAGTGCTTTGTCTAATCTATAGACATGATTTCGAAATTTGGAGTCTACAAAACCGGGGGGTTGGCAAACATAGACTTCCTCTTCCAATTTACCATTTAAGAAAGCACTTTTGACATCCATCTGGTACACCTTGAAGTTCTTGTAGGCTGCATATGCCAAGAAGATTCTTATCGCTTCAAGTCTTGCTACTGGTGCAAAAGTCTCATCATAGTCTATTCCTTCTTCTTGAGAATATCCTTTTGCAACCAGTCTTGCCTTATTCCTTGTAATTGTACCAGCTTCATCCAATTTATTTCTGAAGACCCACTTGGCACCAATTATTGATCTATTCCTTGGTTTGGGTACTAGTCTCCAGACTTTGTTTTGAGTGAATTGGTTTAACTCCTCTTGCATGGCAATTATCCAGTAAGGATCTTGAAGTGCTTCTTCAATTTTCTTTGGCTCAATCTTTGAAAGAAAACTGAGATATAAACATTCATTTTGAGTTGCACTTCTAGTCTTGACTCCATCCTCTAAACTTCCAATTATCAAATCTGGCGTGTGGTCTCTCAACCATGGAATTGCACGTGGTAGATTTGACCTTGAAGTTGAGGCTTCATTTTCTAGATTGGTGTTATCCATTCTAGTTTCATGATCAGAGACTGCTTCCCCTAAACCATTGACTGCTTCATTATTAGCTCCCCCTGAGCTGTTTATTTCTATCGTCTATGGTGTCAATATAGTTTCTGATTGTGCATCAGTGATTCTAGTCTCTGGTGAAACATTAGTCTCCGATGGACTACTAATGTCACCAGTCTCTTGAGTTTCATCTAATACTCTATTCTCTGATAAAGTATTAGTTCTTGGCACTTCATGCACAACATTTAGCTCCCCCTCAATTAAGTAGGGATCATTGCTATCTTGGGGTTGTTCAGTAGTCTCTGATGGATATTCCCATGCATCCAATTCATTCTCAAAACTGAGAGGTTCATGCAATCCTTGTCCAATCATTCGTGGAATCTTTTTATCATCAAATAAGAATTGTATTGATTCCACAATGACTTTTGTTCTTAGATTATATACTCTGTATGCTTTACTTGACAGAGAATAACCTAAAAAGATTGCTTCATCAGATTTATTGTCAAACTTTCCTCTTAACTCTGATGAATCTCTCAGTACAAAGCATTTACAGCCAAACACATGTAAGAATTTGAGAGATGATTTTCTCCCAGTCATTAACTGGTAAGGTGTTTTATTGTATGCTTTGTTAATCAAGGATCTATTCTGTGTAAAGCAAACAGTGCTTATAGCTTCCTCCCAAAAATATGTGGGAAGCTTAGCCTCTTGTAACATAGTCCTTGCTGCTTCAATAAGGGTTCTATTTTTCCTCTCAACAACTCCATTTTGTTGAGGGGCTCTTGGAGCTGAGAATTGATGAGTTATTCCTTTTTCAGTGCAGAATTCAAGTACTTGGAAATCTTGAATTCTGTTCCTCTATCGCTCCTTCCCTTACTGTTTTTCCTGACTCAGTTTCTATCTTCTTGATATGATCAATTATTAACTGAGCAGCTTCATCTTTTGTAAAGAGGTATTTTACCCAAGTATACCTCGTGTGATCATCCATAATAACTAGTGCATATCTATTTCTTAAGATAGACATCACATTCACTTGACCAAACAAATCCATATGTAACATTTGTAGCGGGTCAGTGATTGATGTTGCTGGTTTACTCTTGAATGATACACTCTTTTGTTTCCCTTTCTGGCATGCATCACATAATCCTTCTTGTGAAAATTCTAATTGTGGAATGCCAGCTACCAATCCTTTCCTCACAAGCTTGTTGATGTTCTTGAAATTCAAGTGGGAAAGCTTCTTATGCCAAAGCCAACTTTCATCAGTTGAAGCTTTGCTATACAGACATGTGATTTGATCAGTAAAAGAAATAAGATTTGCAATATACAAATTTCCTTTTCTTTTCCCTGTCAAAATCACATTCTCAGATTCTTTGTCACACACCAAGCATAGATCTTCTTTAAAGGTGACATGGAATCCTTTATCACGTAGTTGACTCACACTAAGTAAATTGTGCTTTAAGCCGTCAACCAGTGCTACTTCTGTGAAGATGACATCTCCATGTTCAACATTGCCATATCCCCTTGTATGGCCTTTGCTGTCATCTCCAAAAGTGACTTTTGGGCCACTTTTCTCTTCAAACTGTTTTAGCAGGGTCTTATCTCCGGTCATGTGCTTTGAACAGCCACTGTCCAAGTACCATGATTTCTTCTTTTTTCCCTGCATAGTAGAGAGTAACTAGTTTGAGATTTTTGGGACCCAGATTTTCTCGGGTCCTTTCTCACTAGTTGTAGACTCAAGACTTGACTCAGATTGAGTTGATTGTCTTTTAACAGTTTTGTCTTTAATCGGACAATCATTAGTCTTGCTACTCGCTTGTGAGAGACTGCCATGTTTAGAGTTTTCATTATTAATGCAAAGATTATTTAACCTTTTTACAGGTGATTTATCTTTTATTATTTTTGAAGATGCAGTCTTAGTCATAGGAATTTTATTTTTGCTCCTACAGTTAACAGCTATGTGGTTGGGGTTACCACATACATGACATGTCTTTTTAGGAGCATCAGGCATTCTAGCATAATTTGTATATTTATTAATGCCAATTTTTCCATTCCTATTTTTCTTATTTCTGCTTAACTCCACTAATTTTTCAGCCTTTTTGTCTAGAAGATTCTCTAGTTTTTTATTTAGTTGTGTCTTTGTCATGAACCCAATATTTAATCTTTTTGTTTCACTCTTATCAACAACATTCACTGTCTTTTGATCACTTTCTGTTTTTGCAGTGATTTGTTGATCTTGAGTGTTAATGAATTTAGGTTCAATAACAGGAAAGACAAAATTAATTCTTTTAAAATTTGGCTTACTAATTGAGGAGTTCGCAGCTTCAAATAGATCATTTAAATCTAAACTTTTGTCTAGATTTTCATCATAACCTAGTCCAGATTTTTGACCTATTGTTTGACACTCTACCAAGTCAGTTAATATTTTAGAGGAAGTGTTCCATTGTTTAATCTTAGCTTGAGCAATTTCAAGTTGCTCTACTAAGTAATATTCCCTCTTTTTTAAAGCATCAATCATGTGATGAGCTTTGTTTAAATCAAAATTGATAGTGTCAAATTGTGTCAATCTCTCTTCAAGAACCTTGTTTCTTTTCAAGAGATTGTCACGTGATTCTTTTACATTGGTATGTTCAATAGTTAATGATTTAAAACTGACATGCAAATCAAACATATCTTTTTGCATGCTTTCAATGCTAGATGTATCAAGTAAATTAAGCATGTTAAAATTCTGATTTGCATCACATACCTTTGTAGAATCATTTAACTCGTCACTACGAGCCATTAGGGCAAAGTTGACAACTTCTTCATCAGAGTCGCTGTCAATCCAATCTTTTCCCTCAGTTATCAAGGCTTTGCTCTTGGATTTAGCTTTCTTGTCAGCAAAGTCTTTCCTTGATTTTTCATCCTTAGATCTATCACTAGATCTAGGCTTCCTGCACTCATTGGAAAAGTGCCCTAACCCATCACAGTTGTAGCATCTTATATTTTTTAAGTCGAAGGTGACTTTTTGACCTTCACGTTTTGGGTTAGGCTTCCTTGATAATTTTCTTCCTTTCCTGCTGGCCCTAAATTTCTTGAACTGTTTGACCATGAATGCCATAAATTCCTCCATGTCATCATCAGAGTCCAGTTCATCTTCCTGATCAGTCGAGCTAGCATCGGAAGATTCCTCATCAAGCTTTCTCTTGAGACTTGCTTGTCTCAATCATCAACGCAGCTCCTCTATCCTTGCCATGCATGCGTTGTCGTTGCTCTACTTCAAGTTCATAAGTCTTTAAATTCCCGTAGAGCTTGTCCAGTGTGAGGATATCCAAGTCATGAGCCTCTCTTATTGCCGTTGTCTTTGGATCCCAACTTGGAGGGAGAGATCTCATGAACTTGGTGTTTATATCCTCATTATCATAAGACTTTCCACGTATTTTCAAATCATTGAGCAAAGTGTTGAACATGTCATATACTGACGTTATTGGTTCACCAGGCTTTGCTTGAAAGAACTCATATTGTTGTGTCAACAATGATCTTTTGTTCTTTCGGACTTGGTCAGTCCCTTCACACAGGACTTTGATGGTGTCCCAGATTTGCTTTGATGTAGTGCAATTTATGATGCTTGTGAACATATTTTTATCAATTCCATTATAAAGTATGTTCATCACCTTAGCATCCTTTAACACTTGCAACTTGTCTTTATTTGTATAATCACATTCTAGAGCAAGTTCAAAGTGTTCTGCAACAACAGATCCATCGACAGTTTTAGCAGGAATAAATTTCTTGGGTAGATAGGGACCCTTCTCAATTCTATCAATATAATCTGGATCTGTTGCTCTCAAGTGCATATACATCTTTTGCTTCCACATTGGATATTCTTCTCGTTTAAGAATAGGGATTCTAGTTCCACCATCATGACTTCCACATACGCCATTATGCTAGAGCTGCTTACTTCATCATTGGCCATCTCTTGGAACGTATTAATTGAATAAATTCAATTACAGGCTCTAATACCAATTGTTTTCCCAGTGAGATGCCGAGAACTTGTAGAAGGGGGGTTGAATACAAGTTCTTTTAATCCTTTTCGAATTTCTTGTTCTTTAAGAAATTAAACTTTCTTGTGGAATATAAAGAACAAAAACTCAAATCAATTTATAAACAATTGCTATATTGATTTCACAACTGATTACAAATTCTAACAATCATAATAAATATGATCATCAGCTTCTTTTCTATTCTGTATAGGAAAAGATACAAACTATGAAACACCTATACAACTTCAAATTACAATTCTCTGTAAACCTAATTACAGCTTCTCTAACAACTGAATTACTATTAACTCAGTTCCTATTCTAAATCAAAACTGATTCAGCTTCCTTATTCGAATCAAATACAATCTTTCCTTTTTTATTAGGAAAAGATATCTGGTGAGTTGCCTTACCAGCTATGTCTTCAATAATATCTTACTTTACGTGGAAGACATTCCTTTTTAATTCAAACTCTGTAGCTTTCAGGAAATAAATCACGATTAGTCCCTGATGCTTCATCTTTAGTCTCTGGTGACGTCATTATTAGTCCCTGGTGCATTTAGTCTCTGATGACGTCAGCTTGTGTAGTCTCCGATAGAATTATTTAGTCTCTGAACAGATCAAATACACATCTTGACTTTCTGAAGCTTCAATACACCATTCCAGCAGTTACTTACAAATAAGAAATATTTATATCTCTTTACAAAGAATGAATGACTTACAAACAAAGAGATAACTGCTAGCTACAAAACTTTAGTGTTACTAATTAACACTTTCTATACATTTGTACTCTAAGTAATCTAAAGATAATCATTATCAAATGTTCTAAAACCTAACATCTTCAGTAATGTCTGATTGGGTATTTGAATTACCAATCTCTTATGGTTCATTTGTTGCTAGTACTCTAAACTCTGATGGAGTATTAGTTCTTGGTAATTCATGCACAACTGTTAACTCCCCCTCACTTATTGAAGGGACATCATCTTGGGGTTGTTCATCAATCTCTGATGGGTCTTTCTATGCATCCAATTCATTCTCAAAACTGAAAGTTTCATGTAGTCCCTAACCAATCATTCCTGAAATCTTGTTATCATCAAATGCTACTTGTATAGATTCTACAATGACTTTTGTTCTTAAGTTATAAACTCTATATACTTTACTTAATAGAGAATAACCTAAGAATATTGTCTCATTAGACTTGTTGTTGAATTTCCCTCTAGTCTCTGATGAGTCTCTCAAAACAAAACACTTATAACCAAATACATGAAGAAACTTGAGAGTTGGTTTTCTCCCAGTCATGAACTCATAAGGTGTTTTGATGTATATCTTGTTGATCAAGGACTTGTTTTGTATGAAGCATGATGTACTAATTGCTTATTCCCAGAAGTAGGTTGGAAGCTTGGACTCTTCTAACATTGTCCTTGTTACTTCAATAAGGGTTATGTTTTTCCTCTCAACAACTCCATTTTGTTGAGGAGTTCTAGGAGCTAAAAATTGATGAGTTATTCCTTTTTTAGTGCAGAATTCATTGACTTGGGAGTTCTTGAATTTTGTACCTCTGTCAATCCTTACGACCCTTACTTTCTTTCTTGACTCAATTTCCACTTTCTTGATATGATCAATAATCAACTGAGAAGCTTCATCATTCGAGTGAACGTATTTTACCCATGAATACCTTGTGTGATCATCCACTATAACCAATGCATATTTGTTCTTTGAGATTGACATCACATTTACTTGACCAAACAAATCCATGTATAGTAATTGTAATGGGTCAGTAATTGATGTTGTTGGTTTACTCTTGAATGACAAACTCCTTTGTTTTCCTTTTTGGCATGACTCACACAAACCATCTGTGTAAACTCCAATTGAGGAATGCCAATTGCTAACCCTTTTCTCACTAAAGTGTTGATGGTTTCGAAGTTTAGGAAGGAGACCTTCTTATTATGCCAAAGCCAACTTTCATCATTAGAGGCTTTGTTATAGAGACATGTGACTTGATCAGCAGTAGAGATTAAATTTGTAATGTATAGATTTGTTTTTCTCTTCCTTGTCAAGATCACATCTCCAGTCTTTTTGTCATACACCTGCATTGGTCTTCTTTGAAGGTGACATCTCATCCTCTATCACATAGTTGACTAAACCTCAATAGGTTGTATTTTAAGCCATCAACTAGTGATACTTCTATAAAGATGAAATCACCATGTTCAACATTATTATACTCCTTTGTATGCCCTTTGTTGTCATCTCTAAAGGTCACCTTCAGACCATTACTTTCTTTTGTATTGATTTTCTTTTAGAAATTGTGACTTTTAATGGACAATCATTAGTCTTGTTTCTAGGAGGAGAGAGACTGCCAAGATTAGTATTTCCACAGTTATTACAAAGATGATTAGACTAGTATAAAGGTGATTTAGATTTAACTATCTTTGTTGGCTTAGTCTTCTCCTTAGGAACTCTATTTTTACTTCTACAGTGTATAGCAATGTGTTATGTCCCAAAGGGGTAAAAATACTAGAAGGGGGGAGGGGGGGGGGGGGTTGAATAGTATTTTTCAAAAATTAAGTCTTGCTTAGAAAACTTTACTGATTTAAACACTTCTTGCTTATTAAAAGAGTTTATTATATTTTGAAACTGTTTAGCAGCGCAATTTGTTTAAGCAAAGCACCCCTTAGTTTTTGTAGCAAAGGTTAATGGCTAAAAGGAGCAAAGATAGTAAGTCTTTGATGATCGAGTTCAGCAGGACTTAAGCAAAGCATAAAACAGCAAGCAAGCAATAAGAAAGATAAGCAGGAATAGAGATAGGAATTTTTATAGTGGTTCGAACTAAGCCTACTCCACTCTTCTTCTCTTTTACTTGAGAAGGCTATCACTAAAACTTGTTCACACAGAATAATCAGCAGGCGTGTTCACACTGAACAATCAGCAGGAGGACACTTAGTCCAATTTACAATAGGTTACTTAGACCAGATTAGTCACACAGACTCTAAGCAGATTTGAGAAAATCTTGCTTGCTATCTTCAAGTAGATTGCTCCTTAGTTGAGCAGATTGATAGCACTTGTTCAAGCTTTATGATGTCTTGCTGAAGTCTTTAATGTGTCAGAGAGGTTGTTCAGACTTTACTCAGTTAGTTGGAGGTTAGTCATAAATGAAATTTATGACTCCTATTTATACTTCTCTAGAAAATCTATCCGTTGGGAATTTGAAATAGATCCATTGGAGTGTACTGAACTTGACGTGACTTGTACCTTTTCAGCATTCCTTGCTTAGTTCAAAAAGTTGGCCGTTATTCTGTCTTCTAGTGCCTTTTAGAAGAGCCTCCTAGAAGTTGACTAAGCAGGGATAGAAATAACTTTTCTAACAACTTGACTTTGATCAAGTAAAGGATCTTGCTTACTTAAGTCCTTGCTTATTTCCATTCTAAGCAGGACTATACTTGGAAAATTCTTCATATCTTCAGAATCCTTCTTGACCAATGATTTCCTCATAGCAGGCTTTATCACATCAGCAGACTTCAAATGGTGATCAAGCTCCTTGCTTAACTATAAATTATATCCACCTAACAAATTGGATATTTTTCTAAGTCCTTTTACAATACTTAAGCAAGGACTATATTACATCATTAATTCTTATATATTAAGCAATAAATAAATGTTTAAGCAAAGATTATATAAGTAGGGGTGCAACAACAATCTCCCCCTAATTGATGATGTCAAAACGAGTTATTTTGATCACCACAGCAAGAACCAAAAAGAATTTCATTTTATATCAAAATGTTTGAACTTACAAGATAAAATGAAATTACAAGATAAAATTATAACTATTCAGCAGATTCTTCTGAACCTTGCTGATCTTCTCCTTTGCCAAAATTCAGTAGCTCTTGCCTCCGCCTTTCCTCCGCTTCCTCCTTTTCTCTTTTCCTTGCTTCCTTTTCCTCCTCCCTCCTCTGCATCTTTTCTTTCTTTTTGTCGTACTCTAGTTAAATTTCCTGTACCCTGAGTCGCATCATTTCCAACTCGTACTGCTTAATCTTTGATTCTGATTCCTTGATACGTGCAAGTAACTTGAGACTTTCAGCAGGCCCTGACTTCATTGATATGACATCAGCTTCTTCAAGAGCCTTATGAAGTCTCATGTACGAGGAAGGACTCATAATTTGCACAGCAGACTCAGGGATATGCTTGGGAAGTCTTTTTCTTTTTGGTACAGCAACCGAAGCAACAACAGGGGTAGTTTCAGCAGGAAGATCAGCAGAGGTTAGAAGGATAAGAGTTTGATCTGCTTGTTCTTGCTGGGCTTCATGATCTCTCTCCCCCTTTTTGATATCATCAGCCGTAATAGGGAGGAAGTCAATCAGCTTATTTAGAGTTTATTGAAGCTTTTCAAGCTTATTTTCCATTTTAGTCAGCCTAAAGTCGAAGGCAAAATCAGCAGAGGTGGCTTTGGCAGCAGCAGTGTTCTCAGCAGGAAGTCTTGCTAAAACTTGTTCCAGTTGGGCTTCAAGTTTAGCAAGCTTCTGCGAGGATGGGGAAGAAACCTTGCTATCAGTAGGATAAGATTCAGATTCAGCAGGTTCCTCTTCCTGAATTGCCTCTCCTTCAGTAGCAATGTCCTTAAGCTCCCCCTCAATTGCAAGCAACTCTTCAGCAAATGTTTCTGGAGTGGGCTCCCCCTCGGTCAGTACCCTTGCTGAAGAAAGGTAGCTGGGGCCTTCTTGAATGTTCTCAGCAAGGTATGCGTTGGGATCCAAGCCGGCTGCTAAGGCATCTTTGATCAACAATGCCTTGATGAGTTCTTCTGATTGTTTTTCTTTTGCTCGTTCAGCAGGAACATCAGTAAGGTCACTGTCGCTGTTGCTGGAGTCACCCTTTACCTTTGCTTTTCCCTTTACCTTTGCTTTTCCCTTTCCCTTAACAGCAATGTGTTTTCTTGTGGTAGGAAGGGTCGGGTCAGCAGGTGAATGGATAGTAAAGCCAGGGAGGACAAGTCTTCGAGCAGCAGAGGGTTTTGAGATCGGCTCAGTTGGCTTAACCATCTCTGCAGTTTGCTCCTTTGGGGACACTGCTGATCTATCAATTTCAGCAGTGTCGTAAGCAGGAGGAAGATTAGCTTTATTTGCAATGTGTATTGCAATCTCCACTTCAGCAGGTCCTATGATGGAGTCTGGAGTATCATCAGACTCCAAGACCTCTGTGAGCTCCAACACTTCAGTAGGCGTTGAAGGTTCAGCTGTTGCTCTTTCAGCAGGGCTTGATAGGTCAGCAACAATGACCGCCTCTGTGACTTCATCAATCTCTTTGAAGAGTACATTGCAAGAACTCTTCTGATTACCAGCAGGCGTTGGAGACTGGTCGGCAGGGATGTAGTTGTCAATTTCATCAAAAATGTCATCCCCTCCTGACTCAGGTGTGAGAGAAACTGCGGTGGGAATTTCTTGTTCGTCTTCAGAGGGAGGCTCTATGTCAGATCCTCCAGCAGTGATAGCTTCAGCAGTAGAGTCTTCATCGTAGAGCTCCATGAAGAATTCATAAACCTCCCTCTCCTCTTCATTTAGAGTCGAGGGGTCAAATTTAGCAGGCGTTGCCTTTGATTTCTTTTTAGGCCTCTAAATTTGAGCCGCTGCTCGCTTCTTCTTGCTAGGTTGGACAACAAGAATGCGTTCGTCACTTCTAGCATTCGAGGTTAAAGATATTTGGATTTGGGACTTTACTGATCCCTTTGCTCTCCTTTCAGCAGCAGCTTTGGCAAGGGCAGCAGGGTTGCGCCCATAATTTTTTAGCAAAGAAGGGGTAATAACCTTGCTGCTGATCAGCTTTTTGGACTGGGTCCCTACTGGGAAGTTTGCTCCAAGAATTCCCTTGATCAGCAGGGACATAGTTCATCCATGACGAATCTTCGTCTTCCTCTTGCTGGAAAATGATTCAGTAAGGACTTCAAAAAATATCTGAGCCCAGTTAATTGGCTCCCCTGACTTCAGCAGAGAGACAATAGAAATAAACCTTGCTGATGCCTCGTTCTGTGAGGTGAACTTACACAGCAAGGTCTTGTGAAGGATGTCCATCAGAAGGTCCCATTTCCTTCGGAAATCCTTCCTCTTTTTGTTAGCATGAGTCTTGACATAGCCCAGCTCCGTAAGCACAGCAGGAGTGACTGTGGGTGGAGTCAGCAAGCCCTGACTTGGCATCTGTAGAACTTTAGCAATGCTTGCTGGGGTGATGAGAACCAGCTGACCACTTGCACGTCCAATAATGCTGTGATCACAGACTTGTATGGTTGAGCAGAACTCTCTGATTACTTCCCCATATATGGGAGTATCAGCAGAGATTACATATCTTACCCCACTACTCCTCAGTAGGGTTATAACTTCAGTGATTTCTTCATCTTGGATATCAGCAAAGGATTCCAAGTCAATGATTGACTTAGACTCAATCTTGTCTAACCAGTTGGCCATATCTGTTGATATTGATCGAAAAATGGGGTCGAAGAAGGTTTACGGCAGATTTCAGAAGGGTTTATAGAGTGATTTAAGAGAGTTGAATATTTTTCTTCAGTAAAGATTTGAGAAGGGGTAAATGAGTTTATATAGGAGGTAAAAGAAGTTGAACGGTTTAGAGAGTGGTAACTAATATGAGAAGATGATGAGTTAGCAGGAGAAAAATATGGGTAGTGGTGAGAATTAATTACTGAAATGATAGCAGCTGTAAAAAGTTCATGGGGCAGAGTGACATTTAATGTAGGGAGAGAGAATAAACGGCTAGTCATGATGCCCTATTTTTCCGACGGAAATTTCTTAGCACGATTCTTGATGTGAATTGACAAGGATAGGAATCAGCAGAGACAATATCCTTGCTGATCTTGTAGCTTCCTTTTGAGGCGGATTATCAGCAGGGTCGTGTAAACAGCAGTGTCATCCTTTGCTTATGGGATAAGCAAGGTCTTCGAGTTAGTCTCTGAAATGGTGCTTTCGTCGGGAGGTCTCTCCTTTTCCTGATATTTTCAGCAATGTTGATGTAGAGTTTCAGCAGCATGTGTTGAACTTGATCAGCAAGGGTTCTTCTTTCAGCAGTGTCTTTGACGTTTCAGCAGGAGCTTCACATAGTTTTTGAAACAGCTCTTTTGTCTGGACGTCTCCCCTTTTTCAGAAATTTTCAGCAAGGTCATTGTTGATCAGCATGGACTTTATCAGCAGCATCTTTGACGTTTCAGCATGAGATTTACATAGTTTTTGAAACAGCTTTTGTCTGGACGTCTCCCCTTTTTCGAAAATTTTCAGCAAGGTCATTTCGAATTAGCAAGGACTTTATCAGCAACTTGTGCTTATTCACTTCAGCAGCGTGAAATGTGTCTTTCAGCAGGGATGAAGAGCCTGCTTAGACATTAGCAGGACCTTTTCTTCTCCTGAATTTAACTTGCTAAGAACAAAAGTCCTTGCTTAAGCAAACAAGATGTTAGTAGCAAAATGCTTATTCACAATTTAACATGCCTAATTCACTTATTAGTTTATTAAAACGATTTTCATCCAAGGGTTTTGTTAAAACATCTGCTAACTGATTTTCAGTAAGAATATAGTTTATCTCTATAGTACCCTGCTGAACGTGATTTCTAATGAAATGATGCCTTATATCTATATGTTTAGTTCTAGAGTGCAAAACAGGATTATAAGCAATGGCTACAACACTAGTATTATCACAGAATATAGGAATAAACTTGAAATCAAACCCATAATCAGCAAGTTGATTCTTCATCCACAGAATTTGTGCAACACAACTTCCTGCTGATATGTACTCAACTTCAGCAGTGGATGTTGATACAGAGTTTTGTTTCTTGCTGAACCATGAGACAAGTCTTCCACCTAGAAATTGGCATGTACCACTAGTGCTTTTCCTATCAATTTTGCACCCAGCAAAGTCTGCATCTGAGTGTCCAGCAAGGTCAAAGTTCGAATCTTTTGGATACCAAATTCCTAAGTTAGGAGTTCCTCTGAGATATCTGAAAATTCTCTTAACAGAAGCTAAGTGTGATTCATTGGGATTAGATTGAAAACGTGCACAAATACATGTAACAAACATAATATCTGGTCTACTAGCAGTTAAGTATAGCAAGGATCCGATCATACCTCGATAACTTGTTATATCTACGGATTTACCTTGCTCATCTTTGTCCAACTTTGTTGTTGATGAAATGGGAGTCTTCATTGGACTTGCTGTTTCCAATCCAAACTTCTTTAGCAGGTCTTTGGTGTACTTGGATTGGTTGATGAAAATTCCATCACAACTTTGCTTAATTTGGAGTCCAAGGAAGAAGTTCAACTCTCCCATCATACTCATCTCAAATTTACTCTGTATAAGCTTAGCAAATCTTGCACAAAGTTTTTCATCAGTAGAACCAAAGATTATATCATCTACATAAATTTGTACTAACAATGTTTTATCTTTATGCTTTTTAATGAAAAGTGTAGTATCTACCTTACCTCTACTGAAACCTTCATCAATTAAAAAGGAAGATAAAGTATCATACCATGCACGTGGAGCTAGCTTAAGACCATATAAGGCTTTATCAAACCGATATACATGGTGAGGATTAGCATGATCAGCAAAACCTGGGGGTTGCTCCACATAAACTTCCTCCTGAAGTTCTCTATTCAAAAATGCAGTCTTGACGTCCATTTGAAACACCTTGAAGTCTTGATAAGTAGCGTAAGCAAGAAATATCCTTATGGCTTCGAGCCTTGCTACTGGAGCAAAGGTTTCATCATAGTCGATTCCTTCCTCCTGAGAATAGCCCTTAGCCACAAGTCTTGCCTTGTTCCTTGTGATGATTCCATCTTCATCCATCTTATTTCGGAATACCCACTTGGTACCAATTACTGCATGATTCCTTGGCCTGGGAACAAGATTCCAAACTTTGTTCCTGCTGAATTGGTTTAGCTCTTCTTGCATAGCAAGGACCCAATCAGCATCAGCAAAAGCATCCTCAATTTTCTTAGGTTCCATTTGGGATAGGAAGCTTAGAAAACTACTTTCGTTTTGAGCAGATCTTCTTGTCTTTACTGAGCTTGTAGGATTTCCAATTATTAAGTCTTTTGAGTGAGACTTGGTCCATTTCATCCTTCTTGGTAGATCTGTTCGAATGTCTTGCTGTCTTAGTTCCTCCAAGTTGGGTTCATCATTTTTTACTTTAGCAGGGGTGCTATCCAATGGAAAAGGTACTTCAGCAAGGTCTTCCTTAGTTTCTGCGACCTGTTGATTCTCATTTGGTTCCTGCTCAGCTATAAGAGGGAGTGAACCACTTGGTTCCTCATGGTTAGTTTCATCATACTACATGAACCGACTCTTCTACTATTAAAATTCTCTTATTAAAAATACGAAAATCTTTGATGTGAGTAGAATACCCTAAGAAAATACCTTCATCGGATTTTGCTTGAAATTTAGTTAAGTACTCCTTACCATTATTGTGAACATAGCAGGGACATCCAAAGATTCTGAAATAGCTTATGTTCGGTTTTCTTCCTTTCGATAGCTCATATGGAGTTTTGCTTAGTGTTGGATGAATGAGTGATCGATTTTGAATATAGCAAGCAGTGTTCACTGCTTCTGCCCAGAAGTACTCAGGAAGTCTAGCATCAGCAAGCAATGTCCTTCCAACTTCTTCTAAGGTTCTATTTTTTCTTTCAACCATTCCGTTTTGCTGTGGAGTCCTTGGTGCAGAGAAGTTATGAGAAATTCCTTGCTCATCACAGAACTCAGTAAAGCCTCCAAAGTCGAATTCTCTACCATGATCACTTCTTACTAACTTGATTCTGAGTTCCTTCTCATTTTGCACTTGTTTGCTGGATTTCTCAAACTCTGCTAACGCATCATTCTTGTGAGCAAGAAGTAATGCCCATGTAAATCTTGTGAAATCATCCACAATAGTGAATGCATATTTCATTCCACAAAGACTACTTGATATAGGGCCAAACAAATCTAGATGTAATAGTTGGAGGGGCATAGAGTTTGATTTTTCAGGTTTGCTTAAGAAAGATTGTTTTGTTTACTTACCAAATTGACAAGCTCTGTAAAGTTTTTCTTTTTCAAAGGAAAATTTAGGCAAACCTTTTACAAGATCTTTAGCAGCGAGTTTTGAAATCGTTTTAAAGTTTAAGTTTGAAAGTCTCTTATGCCATAACCAACTAGCATCTATTGAGGCTTTAGGAAGAAAGCAGGTTGTTTCAACAGGACTTAGCTTAGCCAAATCTACTATATAAATATTCCCATTTCTTGAACCAGAAAACTTCAGAGAATTTGTTTGAAGATCTCTTACCTGACATTGATTATCTAGGAAAGTGACCTTATGCCCTTTGTCACACAACTGGCTTATCCTAAGCAAGTTATGCTTGAGACCCTCCACGTAGGCAACCTTGTTCAAGCAGACTAACCCATTTCCTGCTAAACCATATCCCTTAGTTCTTCCAGCATTGTTATCTCCAAAGATCACTAGAGGTCCATCCTTTTCTTTCAAATTGGTGAGCAAGGCTTTATCTCCCGTCATATGTCTTGAACATCCACTGTCCAAGTACCAAATTTGTTCCTTGCTCACTTCCTACAAAACATAAGCAATCACTTTGGTACCTAGCAAGACTTGGGTCCATTAAGGTTAGTACCCTTGGGGACCCATACTTGTCTCATTTTTGGTTTTTGAGACCAACCAGTATAGTAAGGGTCAACAAGGCAAAGAGAGGCTATGTGGCCAATCCTATGGCAACAATAGCATCTCAAATGCATCATGTTGTGATGTGTGTGCCAGTGGTTGCTCCTAACCCAACCTTTGCTAAATTTCAAATTCCTCGCATGGTTGTAATTATGAGCAGGAGGAACACGGTTCTTGCTAAACTTTCCACCCTTGGTCTGTTTAGCACCATGTCCCTGCTTATAGTTACAGTCAGCAGGGAATTTGTTCTTTAGCAAGGCAACATTTCTGTTACCCCTGGTTGCAGCAGGAGGTTCACACTCTGCTGAATGCACAGAGATTGTTCTGCTGATTGACTCAGCATCACTTTCTTCACTCCCTTCAACAAGAACTTCGCAAGTCCCAGATCCAATTCCACTTTGATCTAGCATGCTTCTTTGGCTTTTCAGCAAGGCATACGCATTTGAAGAAGATTTGTTCCATATGGAGATTGTAGTAGTTAATTCCTCAACTTGGGAGGTTAACTTAGACTCTCTCTCTTGAGAGCCTCTAAGATGCTGTCTAAGCAGAGTCCTCTCATCATCAGCAGCAAGTAACTCCAAATTCTCAGCTTGCACATTTTCAAGTGTAAGCATGATTTCAGAGTTCTTGCTCCTTAGTTGATTAGACTCTGCTGAATCAATTCTCAGCAATCTTCTATATATCTATGCCACTGAGATGCAACATCTTTGAGCAAAGAGCGCAACTCAGTTTCAGTAATATCAGGAGCGTCAAAATCAAATACCTCAGTAAGGTCGACTTCCTTGCTGAGTTCGGATTCTCTAGCCATTAAGCAAAGATTAACAGTTTCTGGTCCGGAGTCTTCTGAGTCACTTTCACTCTCACTCCATGATTTTTCAGCAAGAAGACCCTTCTCTTTCTTGAAGCTTGAAGGGTTGTTCTTTTGTTGGTACTTCTTTTTGTAGTACTCTTTTCCCTTGCTTTTGTCATTAGCAGGGAATTTCCTCCCTTCTCTTGTTGAACTTTGGCAGTCAGCAGTGTAGTGGCCCGGCTTCTTGCAATTGTAGCATAGATCCTTTGATGGATCTCTCTTGCTGCTGCTTGTGTTTCTTCTGAAGTTTCCTCTATCCTTTTTCATGAACCTTCTGAACTTCCTGGCTAGCATAACCATATCTTCATCACTATCAGCAGACTCTGAGTCAGAATCTACTTGTTGCTTTGGCTTAGCAGCCTTCAATGCAACTCCTCTGTCTTTCCTTCTTGGTTCAGATGTAGAATCTCTCTGAGCTAACTCCATTTCATATGTAAGTAGGTTTCCATAGAGTTGTTGGAGATCAGTAGTATGTAAATTTCTCAACTCTTTGACAGCAGTGGTCTTGGGATCCCACTGCCTTGGTAAAGATCTCATGAATTTGAGATTTATATCCTTTGTGTCATAGGTTTTTCCTAGAGCACGCAAGTTATTAAGCAGGACAGTAAATCTTTTGTACATAGCAGTGAGATTCTCCCCTTGTTGCATGTTGAACATTTCATACTGCTGAATAAGCAAGGATCGCTTATTCTTTCTAACTTCTACCGTTCCTTCATTGAGAACCAGCAAGGCATCCCAAACCTCTTTAGTAGAGGTGCAGTTAGACACACTTTCGAACATTTCCTCTTCAAGAGCCATGAAGAGAATGTTCATTGCCTTCTTGTTGTGGCCTACTAATTTCTTTTCTTCATCAGTCCATTCATTCCTTTACTTAGGAATGAGCTTATTTGGATCATCAGCAGATAGCTTCTCTGGTATGTATGGTCCAACTTTTATTGCTTCATATAGTTCCTCATCAATGGCATCCATGCATACCTGTATTCGTAATTTCCAGTTAGCAAATCTATCTCTGGTACACATATGGAGCTTACCACCAAAATCACTTCTTAAAGCCATTAGAAAATTTTAAGTTAGGATCCTCTCAAGCTTTAGGGCTTAGCAAAGAGTGTTAAGCTCTGATACCACTTGTTAGGTCCCAAAGGGGTAAAAATACTATAAGGTGGGAGGTGGGGGGGGGGGGGGGTTGAATGGTGTTTTTTAAAAATTAAGTCTTGCTTAGAAAACTTTACTGATTTAAACACTTCTTGCTTATTATAAGAGTTTATTATATTTTGAAACTGTTTAGCAGCGCAATTTGTTTAAGCAAAGCACCCCTTAGTTTTTGTAGCAAAGGTTAATGGCTAAAAGGAGCAAAGATAGTAAGTCTTTGTTGATCGAGTTCAACAGGACTTAAGCAAAGCATAAAACAGCAAGCAAGCAATAAGAAAGATAAGTAGGAATAGAGATGGGAATTTTTATAGTGGTTCGGACTAAACCTACTCCACTCTTCTTCTCTTTTACTTGAGAAGGCTATCACTAAAACTTGTTCACATAGAACAATCAGCAGGCGTGTTCACACTGAACAATCAGCAGGAGGACACTTAGTCCAATTTACAATAGGTCACTTAGACCAGATTAGTCACATAGACTCTAAGCAGATTTGAGAAAATCTTGCTTGCTATCTTCAAGTAGATTGCTCCTTAGTTGAGCAGATTGATAGCACTTGTTCAAGCTTTATGATGTCTTGTTGAAGTCTTTAATGTGCCAGAGAGGTTGTTCAGACTTTGCTCAGTTAGTTGGAGGTTAGTCATAAATGAAATTTATGACTCCCATTTATACTTCTCTAGAAAATCTATCCGTTGAGAATTTGAAATAGATCCTGTTAGGTTTTATTAACATTTGATGATGATTGTCTTTAGAATACTTA
>CM025786.1:53139920-53153857 GCA_014636745.2 Centella asiatica | reverse complement strand
ATTCAACCCCCCTTCTACAAGTTCTAGGCCATCTCACTGGGAAAACAGATCCGTTGGACTGTACTGAACTTGATGTGACTTGTACCTTTTCAGCATTCCTTGCTTAGTTCAAAAAGTTGGTCGTTATTCTATCTTCTAGTGCCTTTTAGAAGAGCCTCCTAGAAGTTGACTGAGCAGGGATAGAAATAACTTTTCTGACAACTTGACTTTGATCAAGTAAAAGATCTTGCTTACTTAAGTCCTTGCTTATTTCCATTCTAAGCAAGACTGTACTTGGAAAATTCTAATATCTTCAGAATCCTTCTTGACCAATGATTTCCTCATAGTAGACTTTATCGCATTAGCAGACTTCAAATGGTGATCAAGCTCCTTGCTTAACTATAAATTATATCCACCTAACAAATTGGATATTTTTCTAAGTCCTTTTACAATACTTAAGCAAGGACTATATTACATCATCAATTCATATATATTAAGCAATAAATAAACGTTTAAGCAAAGATTATATAAGCAGGGGTGCAACAACACAATGTGATTGGGGTTACCCCATATGTCATATGTTTTCCTAGGAGCATCAGGCATTCTAGTATAATTAGTGTACTTATTAATGCCTATCTTTTCATTACTATCTCTTTTACCATTGCTAGACTCCAATTGTATTTCTTCCTTAGACTCTACCAATCTCTCTAGTCTTTTGTTTAGTTGAGTCTTTGTCATGAAACCTATGTTCAATCTCTTAGAGAGACTCTTTTCATCAACATTTACTAATTTTTTATCTTTCTTGGGAGAAGTAGTAATTCATTTATTTTGAGTATTAATGAAGATAGGTTCATTGACAGGTGAAACAAAATTAATCCTTTTAATAGGAATTGGCTTGTGAGTCATTGAGATAGCAATTCCTTCACTTTCATCCGTTACTGGTTTCTTTCCTAAGTACTTATCATAATCTAGACCAAATTTTTGACCTATCATTTAACTTCTTACCAAGTCTGACATCTTCTTAAAGGATTGAGTCCACCATTTTATCTTAACATGTTCAAGCTAAAGTTGTTCAACTAAGTAATATTCCCTCTTTTTCAAAGCATCAATCATATGATAAGCCTTATCTAGGTCAGACTTGATACTATCAAATTATGTTTGTCTCTCTTCAAGAAATTTATTTCTTTTTTAGAGTTGGTCATGTGATTCTTTGATTCTAGCATGTTCAATGGTTAATGATCTAAATCTAACATGTAAATCAGACATATATTTTTGAATGCTTTCTATACTAAATGTATCGATAAGATTAAGCACATTAAAGTTCTGAGTTGCATTACATACCTTTGAAGAATCACTTGGCTCATTAGTTTGAGCCATCAAGGCAAAGTTGACAATTTATTGTCAGTAAAGTCATTCCTTCATTTCTCATTCTTTTCATCCTCAGTTCTCTTAATTGATCTAGGCCTTTTGTACTCATTAGCAAAGTTCCCTAACCCATCACAGTTGTAACATCTGATCTTCTTTTTGTCAAAGGTCACAATTTGACCTTTTCTCTTTGGGTTAGGCTTCTTTGATGACTTCCTTCCTTTCCTACTAGCTTTAAATTTCTTAAACTATTTCACCATGAATTCCTCCATGTCATCATCAGTGTCAGATTCAGGTTCTTCTTCATCAGAACTTGCAGTGTAGCTTGCAATGATGTAATGGTCCTTTGACTTGAAGTCATTATATTTTTACACGATGATTCATATGGTTAGATATCACCAAAAGTCATCTTTAATTGGATGGACCATAAAGGTGACTATTGGCTATATTATGAGTTGTGTGAGGAATATGAATGATCTAGATGGGATTTGTCCCTCCTATTTATATTAGGAGTGATATCCTTGGGCCTCTTGATTGATTAGAACTATGAAATGCATGTCATGCTCAAATAGTGATTTGTCTCTTATAGTTTACTCATCGATGAAGAAAACAAAGATTAAATTATAAAGAGGATGACACACTTCATGCCTTGAGTTTAATCTTGGATATCAAGGGCAAAAGGAATCATATTACATTGAAACTTTGGTCACAAGAAAAGGTTACGTTGAATCACCAACATTATTATTACTTGGGTAACAGTGATTTATTACTAGATGTCGATCATTGTTTATAATTTTATAATATGATAACAAAATTATTGTCAACGTAATAATAACCTATAGGGTCTCATACTAAGAGTGTAATTAAAAGGAGAATTAATTTAAATATTAGATTTTAAATAAGTGAATATGATTGGCTTATTTAAAATTGTAGTTGAGAATTAATACTAGTAATTGACTTAGTCAATTATAACAGTCACTGCAGAGTATTAAATATTAATAGCTGCTTGCAAGAGGTGTTTAGCCACCTCTATCCAGGTTCATTGTATCTAGACATACCTCTGTCCAGGCTTATTGTATCTAGATATACATTTGTCCAGGCTCATTGTATATAGACACACCTCTATTTAGGTTCATTGTATCTAGACACACCTCTATCTAGGTTGATTATATCTAGACACACCTCTGTCCAGATTCATTGTATCTAACCACCTCTCTCTAGGTTCATTGAATCTAAATATATATATGATATATATGAAATTCTATTAGTTGAAACGGGTGGTGGAAGAAGAGGTTAGCCACATCTGTCAAGGTTCATTGAATCTAAATATATATATGAGATATATGATGATCTATTGGTTGAAAAGGGTGGTGGAAGAGGAGGTTAGTTGCCTTTAAATACTCCTCTTCTTCTTATCTCCTTTATGTGATATGTTTTGACATATACATAGATAGAGATCAGATTTAGAATTACTATTATAACATTAAGACAATTAATAAATAAATTTTGGTCAAATTTAATTGTGTGTATAGGAAATTATTTCTTCATAAATACTAACAAAAATAATTTTTAGTCTCATCCGAATTAATTTATGTGGTAATATAAAATTATTGCTTATCTCTTTGTTAAGATTTAGTATGAGATACCACCAGAGCTAATTTATGTGATAGTAATATAAATTGTTACTATTTGATATTATGGGAAGAAGGTTGAGTAATGACTCCGTAATGAGTAAGCATTACAGGTGTTGAAATTCTCTACAATGAGTAAGCATTGCAAGAGCTGAGTCATTAGTAACTTGTACCACCGTTTGACACCTATTAGTAACTCATACTTATCATACTTATGTGTAACCATAATTGTTAACATATTGTAGTAATTTAGTAGATTTCAAGTCCGATGTTAATCTAGGTAAGAAATATCTTAGATATTTTCATATTCCTAGCGCCTATATAAGGAGAACCTCTACTATTCATTTTATTCACAACACCCTCTCAAACACATAAACTCCTTAAACCTACGATAATATTCCTGTCTCTTGTTTTGCAGACCTATTGTACATTTATCACCCCGGTCAAGCTAAACCCAAGAAAGGAGACAGTTCCAAGGGTAAAGAAAGGTCGTGTCAGTGCCAGTAGATCTGGCTGTCTGGGGCTCATAAATATGATTTTCGGTTGGTTTGATCTTGTTCTGTTATCAAGAAAAAAAAAAGACATGTTATTCCGCTACTAAGAACTTTCAAAATAATGATTGTAATAATCACTGTTTATACTCTATTTTTATTTATTATCATAAAGAAAAGAGGTTTTTTTATGATAGCTCTTTGTATTCCCCCTTTGGCAACCCAATTTTTCACCAAAAAGGCCTATGTCTGAACAATTATTATTAAACTAATGACACTGGTCTATGGTTGGGAAACTGGGGCTACCACATACATAACCTTTAGTTCTTTCTTATGCTCTATATAGCAAAGAGTAGAGTAAAAAGAAATAGACCAAGCAGAAAGAGTGAGATAAAAGTTGTTCTTCGATTTCCTTTTAGCTAGTACCATATAAGGGAAGTCATTCATCTCCTTGGTTGAGTTACACGCTCGTGTGGATACTTGTAGAGGCTTGGTTCAGTTGGATTGAGCTTGTTGGTCATCACTATCTCCACCAAAGTTCAAAATCTACAGCTTGAACAGGTACTTTTCTATCAAATCTGTATTTCCTGCTTTGCATGGATTCTAGTTGGGGTTTCAATAAATTGTTTTAATTTATCACTTCCGCTACGTTTATGTGCATTAAACTCCAACAGTGGTATCAGAGTTACTTGTAAAACATTAATACAGATTATATGTATAATAATGTTTGATATAAGATGCATGGTTAATGTTCTACATATTGGATATGTTATATGTTTTGTAACTGTGTATTATGAAATATCAAAACTCTGAGAATATGCATGACTGCTTGGGTATTACAAATATATGATGTTCTGAAAATCTGAGTTTGGGATGAAGAAATTACTTGCTGATGCTTAAGTCATCATAGGATAATGTTTATAATTTTGAATTGTTCAAATTATATTATGTGCTTATGTGATATGCATGGTGCATGGTTATGGCATTCGACCCTATAGGCTAGTGGTTTTGTATTTGAAATATGACTTGCACGTCATGCTTTTCTCTATACATTCTAGTTGTAAAATTCTCTTATTATCTTACTCCCCTCGAATGTAACTTGAGGTTTCTTTATACCACATAATGCATAAATCATAATAGAGTTAGTATAGGTTTTTTCAATATTTGTACTTGATCAACTGAACAAGAGAAGAGGACAAAGAGGCGCACTTGCCAAGCAGGTTTGGAGGCTTATGATATGAAGATGGTGTATTGTCTTAGATTGACTTTCAATCTTTCATTAGCTTGAAAAGATTGACATAAGATTGGGTCATAACCATGACACATTTATTTTGCACTTTATTCATACATGTATATGATACAATAAATGATGTGCATGATTTATATGAATAATGAATGATGAGATCTTAAATTCTTAATTAAATCTCTCATAAAATTATTAAGTCTAAGATGCTTTCCAATATTACACGTTCATCAAAACCTCAATCAATAGGTGTGGGATTTGCCAAAGCAAGGCACCCCATTTATCTTGGGGAGATGCGATCAAATAATTATGATATCCAAACTGTTATGATATTGGGTCTGACTTTTAACTAAGTTATCACAATAGGATTGTGGGCTTAGAGGCATGGAGTTTGGTAAAATCTAAGAATTTAATAATCTTCTTAAGGAATGTGGTATTGTATCACAACTCACTCCACCTAGAACACCACAATAGAATGGTATATCCGAGAGGATGACTCATACCTTGTTGGACATGGTGCGATCCTTGATGAGTCATGCAGATCTTCCAATAAGTTTTTGGGGACATGCTCTAGAGATAGCTGCTTTCACACTTAATCGTGTTCTTACAAAGACGGTTCAAAAGACACCATATGAGATGTGGACTGGGAAACGTCCTAATATGTCTTTCATAAAGATTTGGGGTTGTGAGGCATATGTAACGTCAAGCTTGATAAGCTCGGACCCAAATTAGATAAATGTAATTTTGTAAAATAAACTAAAGGGTATCAATTCTACAAACCTTTGGAGAACAAAGTGTTTGTTGCTCGTATTTGTGTTTTTCTAGAAAAGGAGTTTATATCTAGAGGAAATAGTGGGAGGAAAGTAGAACTCGTAGCAATTCGAGAACCACGAGATATCATTGAACCTGATGTGGAATATGAGCAGGAATCACAAGTCATTGTGGAGAATGAACCCACTCAACCAACACAAAGCCTTCATGCTAAAAGCCTAAAAGATATATGGATATCTTATGACTATGACTAGCGATGTGATTCTCATGGACCAAGATGAGCCTACTTCCAACCAAGAAACTATGAACATACCAAAATCTGGGAGAAGGCTGGAAGCCATAAAATCCGAGATGGACTTCATGTACACCAACTAGATATGGACCTTGGTGATCCACTTGAAAGGGTAAAACCAATTGGGTGCAAGTGGGTTTTCAAAAAGAAAACTAACATGGATGGAAATGTACATACCTATAAAGGGAGACTAGTTGTGACGACCCCAAAATCCCTCACTGGATCAGGGCTTCGTCAAAAGAAGGAAAAGATAACCAGACATCCATTCATATAATAATTACTGAAAGAAACGATAATAAAGAGTTATTACAACCCAAAATATTACATTTTCAGCGGAAGCTATTCTGTCTCTATACTATAATTCAAAACATCACTTTTCAGATCCTCTTCCTTCCTTCCTTCCTTGTCGGCACTACAAAGGGTTAGCTAAACTCAGTAACCGATCATCTTTGCCTTTCCCTTGTCAGTGGGCTCAACCTTAATATTCTGTCCTGCAAAACATTAAAATTCTACAAGAATGAGCGGTTTACGCCCAGCAAGTATATAAACAATTTGGGAAATCCAATCTGGAATGTTTCAAAGAATTCAATTCTGCTAAGAGGCTTAGTGAATGGATACTAATGCCTCAGAAATCTTTAAGAAATCTTTAGGACTACTGATGATAAACAATTGTGTAATCCTTCTTAAAACAAAGCATAACTTCCTTGAAGTAAAAAAAATATCCATCGAGGGCTAAAACCGTTAGATCTGCTAACCATACAGTATATAGCTGGCCAAACTGTGCCCGCATGTCCCTCCTTGTGTGAACGTACGTAGTCACATAAAATTCCTCTAGGTCAGGTGAATAACAAATCAACACCTTTCCTTTCCTCTAGCCATCCATGTGGCATAACCCATTTAAGGGACATAGGATTCTCATTGATTGCACAGATATAATATTGAAAAAAAATAACTGATATAATAAAGCTTCTTTATATCCATGCACTTTCATTCATATCATGCTAGCAGAAATTAAAGTATAGCATTGTGATTCACAAAGAAATTAAATATCATAACTTTGTACGCATATCGAATCAATTGATCATGCGCTTAACTGAAATAAGCATAAGAGTGATAATATACTTGTCTCGGTCCTTTGCAACAAGGATTCAAATTCAACTTACTGGGGAGTGAAAGATTCTGTAAATTATGCAAGTAATATTTTAATACCTTAATAAGAATTTATGGAAAAAATATGTATGTGATGTCCTTAGACTTTATTGTTTTAAAGAATAACATCATAAAATAATTTTAAGAAAATAATGTTTTATAATCTTGATAACAGACTATACGTCGGGGAATAATTTTCTCATTATCAAACTCGTCAGGGACTGATATCTTTAGCCATCAGAGACTAACAATATCTCATCAGGGAATATGCGTCGGTTAATTAACACATTTTGCGTCGGTTATAAGGAGACGCATATGCAGGAGACACAAAAACTTACATATTTTGCGTCGGTTAAAGACACGACGCAAAAAAGAAGAATATGCGTCGGACCTATATAAACCCGACGCAAATAATAGTGTAATTTGCGTCGGTTATTATAAAATAACCGAAGCAAATGATTGTTTAATAAAAATTATTTTTAAAAATAATTTCATCTATTTGCGTCGGGTATTTTAAAATAACCAACGCAAATGATTGTTTAATAAAAAATTTTTAAAAATAATTTCATCTATTTGCGTCGGTTGTTTTAAAATAACCGACGCAAATGATTGTTTAATAAAAATTCATTTTAAAAATAAGTTAATATATTTGCGTCGGTTATTTTAAAATAATTGACGCAAATTATTGTTTTATAAAAATCATATTTTAAATAATTCAATCTATTTGCGTCGGTTCTTTTAGAATAACCGACGCAAATTATTGTTTTTTTTTAAATTTTCTTTTTAAAAAATAAAATATCCAACCTGTACATAAAAAAGGATACTCGATATGCCACAACAAGCCAAAATAGTAGAAAATCCAACCATTTCAATATTTGCAAAACAGGAATATATACAAATCCAAATTTACTAACAGTTCAAAACAGACATATTTACAAACTGTTCAAATTGCATGTCCAAATGTACAAACTGTCTAAATATATTAGGTCACATACAATAGCTCATAAAAAAATTTGCACAGAGGTCTCTAATTTCATCAAGATCAGACTGAGTATACGACTCTTGTACACTCAAACCCTAAAGAATAAAAAAGAAACAATTTTGCATATAATTAAAAGCAATATGCAAGGTAATTAATTTGTTAATAGATTGAAATAGTTAATTGCATGCATATAATTAAAAAAAAATAACTCAGTCCATTTTGTAAAGGGAGTCCGTTGATGCAACTTGACGATGTCATACATGTACCTCATGACATAGTAGCCACATTCAACACTTCCTTTTTGTTGAGGACACTATATAAATAGTCAAGTTGATTAAAATTTTAATAAGAAATTATATTAAGAACCAACAAAATCAACTTTGTTTGGATAAGTTAGCAAGTATTTTATACCTTAACCTCTTTCGTACACAATTGCAACTTGTTCTTTTTGTGCTTGCCACCTTGAGCAACATATGATTTAAATGCCCTACAAAATTATATATATTATAATATGAGTAAATAAATATGTTAAAAGAGTTTTACATGTTTAACTTATATTAAAAACTTAGGAACTAAAATATTATTTACTTACACTGCCATTACGTTCTTTATCGGCATATTCCTTTCCTTCTTCAATGAGTCGTACACATATACTGTGCTTTGCTCACAAGATATGAGAAATAACAGCCAACGCTCACTACATTTTTACAAATCAAATAACAATGTTAAATTATATCAATGAACAAGCTAGCTACAATAAGTTAATCCCACCATTTTTATGTTCTTACCTTTGGAAGTACGGCGCGAAGATGAATTTGGCTCCCCGGCAACCTAGAAAAATTGACGCAATGTATCAAGCAGACACATCTGGATCATTTTTTGCATTTGCCAGTGCTTGAGGACACAGGAATCCAAATGCATTAGATCCCTTAGTCATCTCGTTCAAGTACCTTAAATATAATATACAAATTACTCATTAGTTACTTTATAAAATAAACTTGTATATCAGCTAAAAAAAAAGATAAATGAGAATGTATGAAAATTATAGACTCACCTCATCCAAATTTGTACGACACTTATATTCAACCATTCCATTCTACAGAATTGGATGATATCTTCGCACGCGATGTACATAAGTTGTTCATCTTCCTTCTCAATGCAGTTGTCATAATCCAATGGCACTGAAATTAAGTCCGAGGAAGGCAATCCCATAATCATTTGTGCTAAATATTTACATTTTTCACTCAAGCTCGGATTAACATGAGTAGTTGACCCTTTGCTACGAACTTCATTATTTTTGGTGGGGGCGGGGGGATGCAGGCTCTTTACCCTTACCCGATAAGATGCGATCCTAATTAGATATAAAGTGTTAAACAATAACATTTACATGAATTTAATGAATTAACAACAATCATTTATAATTAATAATGTTATTTTGAAATTTGTTACCTGCCCCAACAGTACAAGTTGTTTAGGCCACTGAACAAAGCTACCTAATGCGTTACCTACTCTTGTATGTTCATACGTAGGGACGAGAAGAGGAGCTTGTTGAAATTCAGGGCGAACGTCATCGATGGATACTCTTACATTGTTGACCTCCATTTGAGTACCATGAACAACGGCACCCGATGCATTCAATGCAAAAACGGTCCCAAAAGCCACAATAGTTTTGTCGATCTCAGGAAGGATGGCACAGAGATGGCATGGAGTCGGCTTCTATGTTAATTATATAAAAAAAATCAGTTAGGATCATATAGGGCACTTATATGATAACTTATGATTGAAAGACATAGAAAAGAGTAAAAATAAGTATACCTTTATTTTTAAGAATGGATCCACCGAGTGAGAGCTACTGTGAATCACATCGGTTGTTGGAGTTTGTTGGGGAATAGGCATTCCCATTTAGCTCATTACATTTAATACGTTCGCAAGCTGACTTTGCAGTGTACCAATCTGGTGTTTGTATTTCATATCCATTTCATTCATTTGAGATTGGTACTGCTACGCAAGTCGATTGGCCACATTTGTTTCAATTTCTTGAGTTATCGTAGACAACTCATCCATTGATATTACGGCTTTACGGGACTTGCCTCTGTCCGTGCCAAATACATCCTTCATGCGAACTGTTCCTCCAACTCCTCTGACACGCCCCCCGTGCTCCTTCTTTCCAAGTGCACGTGACAATATGTCATCATGCCCTTGAGGAGTCCACGAAACCTTCAGAGGCTTTGTCTTTCCATTCCAACTGTTTCAAAATCAATTTAACGATTAATAATTTAAGCATAATTGTAAATATAAATAATTTTAAATTAACAAAATACTCTTACCATTTTTTGAAAGACATCCCTAGTCTCGTCCTTCGGAAAATATTAACCTTCACCTTCATCCCTCTTCCTAACTCTCGCCCGAATCCAATCGTAACTACGATCAACTCGATCTGTTGATACAATTTCTGAATTAACTGATTCGGACGAAGGCAGAGAATGAAGAGGGTCATCAACCATCCACTTCGACTTTTTTGCTGCATATCCATGTCTTCCCAGATAATGTGGATACTCATTAAACTTCTAGTTTTGACGTGCTTTGTCACTTTTAGTCTGTTAGAAAATAAAATAATAATATGAGTAAACAGTCCCTGTTCGACATAATATTATCTGAAAACCAATAATAATATAAATAATGAAAAGAATATACCTAAAATTCTTCACTTTGATGATCATGAGTGAATTTATCCCATTGCTCTCGACTTATGAAGTCATATTTCTCGCAAGGGTCCTTGTCTACATGCAAGTATCGGCAGACTAACCTTGACTTGAAATCCCTCCAAATTTTCCCTGCAGATTTTAATATGTCCTTCCGTCTCGCATCATCCGTTATATTCCATTCAGTCTGAAATACTCAAATCATGCATATCACTAACTTGTAATAAAAGTTGAACGGCAATATATGTTAAAACAACTAATTATTCTTTTCAATTCATACCTTAATATCTTCCCAAATCGTATCCTTTAGTCCATCACTGACTTCTTCTCAACTCTAAATATTTATGTCAACCTGAACTCTAACTAGTACTCCAATGTACGACTTGAATGCAGCAGCATATGTTCCAATGGGAACACCGAGATCATCAAACTCAATCACTTTCTACAATTGTTTATTTGCGGACTTTTCTTTCAATGTTTTGCAAGATGTTGGACCTCTAGTTTTTTTAGTAGGTCTCTCACTCGAACTTCGGTGGTCCATGATAATTGTAAACTACAAAGTACATCAGAAAATGTCAAAAACATCACATTAAAAAAAAAACTATAGAGTTAGAGTTAGGCAACAAGCAACTTAGGCAAAAAAAAATTCCCATCTAACAATATATAGTTCAATCATCAAGAAAATGAGAAGGTACCAATTTGTAACACAGCAAAAGAAAATGCAAAAATATTGCCAAAAATTACAGTGCATCCCAATAATAAAAACAAAAGACACACAAACAAAACACATAGTATATCGCAGTGCTTCCATTCAAAAGAAACACAAACAGAACATATAAAAACACAAATAGAACACATATATCACAAGATGTTTTTTTAGTAGGTCTGTCACTCGAACTTCGGTGGTCCATGATAATTGTAAACTACAAAGTACATCATAAAATGTCGAAAAAATCACATTTAAAAATAAACTACAGAGTTAGAGTTAGGCAACAAGCAACTTAGGTGAAAAAAAATTATGTACCTCTTTCACTTGTAACAAATCCGAAGCCGATCGATTACAGTGTATTCGCCAGAAACTGAAATGGAAATGTATTTGTATAGATTAAGAACTTGAAATGGAAATGTATGCAGCTCGTATGCAGCTTCTGAAGATTTAGGGCAAAACAAATGTTATGCCGCGCAAAACGATATGAATAGGCGGTAATGAAAAATATGCCTCGAAATGAAAATAATATAAAACTAAAAAAATTATTACCATTTGCGTCGGTTATTTTAAAACACCGACGCATAAACCTCACATTTGCGTCGGGTCTTTATAGAACCGACGCAAATAATTAATTTTTTTAGTCGGGTATTTGCGTCGGTGCTTTTAAAGCATCGACGCATAAACCCAACATATGCGTCGGTGTTTTAATAGAACTGACGCAAATACCCGATAATTTTTTTAACTCATTATTTTTTTTTAAATATACTATTTACATTAATATATTACCAAATAATCTAAAAGGAAAATTAATATTTTACTAATATTGAAGTTCATTAGTACCAAAGGTTATAGTGATTAATTCAAAAATGATATATATACCTTATATATATAGAAATGATATATAATATCATATATATATATATATATATATATATATATATATATATATATATATATTATATGCTATAAACTATAATAGAACAATATACAATACATTAAAAGGCAAATTAATGTTTCTATGTTAATGTAAAAAATACATGATCATATGTGGTGAGATACCTGGAATTATTGTATTTTATAAGTACTATATTATTATTAACTACTAAATATAAATATTGTGTTAATAATTAATTTTTTTAGTCAGGTATTTGCGTCAGTACTTTTAAAGCACCGATGCATAAACCCAACATATGTGTCGGTGCTTTAATAGAACCGACGCAAATACCCAATAATTTTTTTTAACTCATTATTTTTTTTAAATATACTATTTACATTAATATATTACCTAATAATCTAAAAGGGAAATTAATATTTTACTCATATTGAAGTTCATTAGTACCAAAGGTTATATTGATTAATTCAAAAATGCTATATATACCTTATATATATAGAAATGATATATAATATCATATATATATATATTGTTGTTGCACCCCTGCTTATATTATCTTTGCTTAAACTTTCATTGTGTTTAATATATAAGAATTGATGATGTAATATAGTCCTTGCTTAGACAATGTAAAAGGACTTAGAAAAATATCCAACTTGTTAGGTGGATATACTACTTAGTTAAGCAAGGAGTTTGATCACCGTTGAAGTCTGCTGAAGAAGGTTGCTGGAGATGAAAGAAATATTCTAAGTATAGTCCTGCTTAGAATGGAAATAAGCAAGGACCTTTGTGCACTTAGAATATTACAAGTATAGTCTTGCTTAGAATGGAAATAAGCAAGGACTTTCATAAGCAAGATCCTTTGCTTATCAAAGTGAAGATTGTCAGAGAAGCTATCTTATTCCCTGCTTAGTCAACTTCTAGGATTCTCTGCTGAAAGGCACTAGAAGATAGAAAAACGGCTAACTTTTTTGAACTAAGCAAGGACTGCTGAAAAGGTACAAGTCACATCAAGGGCAGTACACTCCAACGGATATATTTCAAATTTCCAACGGATAGATTCTTTGGAGGAGTATAAATAGAAGTCATAAATTTCATTTATGACTAACAATCAATAAACCAACTACCTCTGAGCAAAAACTCTCTGACACCTAAAGGCTACAGCAAGACATCATCAAGCTTGAACAAGTGCTATCTATCTGCTCAACCAAGGAGCCTTCTACTTGAAGATAGCAAGCAAGATTTTCTGAAATCTTCTAAGTGTCTGTGTGACAATTGGACTAAGTGTCCTGCTAAAGAGGTCTAAGTGACCCATTGTAAATTGGACTAAGTGTCCTCTTGCTGATTGTTCTGTGTGAACAGATTATAGTGATAGCCTTCTCAAGTAAAAGAGAAGAAGAGTGGAGTAGGATTATTCCGAACCACTATAAAAATTCTCTTCTCCTGCTTATCTTTTATATTGCTTCCTTGCTTTGCTGTGCTTTGCTTTAGTCCTGCTGAACTTGTTCAGCAAAGACTTACTATCTTTGCTACTTTTAAGCCATTAACTTTTGTTTTAAAATCTAAGGGGTTCCTTGCTTAAAACAATTCCGCTGCTAAATCCTTTGAAAATCTTAAGAAACCTTTTATAAGCAAGAAGACTTTTAATTCAGTAAGGTTTTCTAAGTGAAGACTTAATTTTTAAAAACACTATTCAACCCCCCTTCTAGCATTTTTACCCTTTGGGACCTAACA
>CM025786.1:53101868-53129920 GCA_014636745.2 Centella asiatica | reverse complement strand
AAAATGCTATATATACCTTATATATATAGAAATGATATATAATATCATATATATATATATATATATATATATATATATATATATTATATGCTATAAACTATAATAGAACTACAATACATTAAAAGGCAAATTAGTTACTCTCTGATGAACAAAATAACTGTCGGAGACTAGTTAGACTCTAATGACGTCAGCGCTCGTCTCGCATGAACAAATTTACCCGTTGATGACGTCACTAATCTCCGATGCCCTTTTTCCCTCGGCTAATGTTCAAAATTACCCAACTTATTATAAAAGTGTTAATAATTTATTTTTTAAATCGGGTATTTGCATCGGTTTTTTTCAAAAGCCGACGCATAAACTTATATTTGTGTCGTTTCTTTAAGAGGACCGACGCAAATTCTCATGACTTAAATACTCTAAAACAGGGGATGACTTAAGTACTCAAAAACAGGGGACTGCTGTAAGGTGTGCCCACGCCTTATGAAATATTATAAGCTGACATGTGATTTTATTTATAAACCACTTTAATTGTTGTATTGTTGCCAACAAATACTTCCCATACTTAACCAGAAATATATATATAAAATGGACTTCAGTAAACAATCAGCTACAACTATTGGAATAAAAATAAATTAAAATTTACAATTATCGGAATAAAAAAAATTAAAATATACAATTAACAATTATTTACAATTTACAAATAAATTAAAATTTTACAACAATTGGAATATAACAAATTAAAACCTTCAAGTCCTGCACTTATTTTCCATGATTAATCCATAACCCTTCACCATGGTCATTACGTAGGTAGTTTATTTCTCCATTATCATCACCATATTGGGAAGGTAGACCCATAGAGAAAGGAGGATTCTCATCAAATTGGTTATACTCCTCTTCGTCAACAACATCATCAATGCCAAGAATATTTCTCTTGCCTTGAACAACAATTGAAAACTTAGGATCGGCGGGGTCTTCGATATAAAATATTTGTTTCACTTGCGTTGTGAGTATAAATGGGTTGTCCATGTGACCCCACTGACTAAAATCTACCAAAGTAAATCCTAAGTCATCCTTTCGAACACCACGACGTATATCAATCCACTTACAACGAAAGAGACCAACCTTGAATTCTCTGTACTCAAGCTCTCAAATATCTTCAATCACCCCATAATATGACTTTTTCACATCTTTCGATCCTGAAGATTTGCCTCTGAAAAATTCTGTTGATGAAGCTTCCATGGTAACTCCACTGTTTTGCATAGTGCTCTTTCCATCTTGACGCTGGGTGTAAAACGTATATCCATTAACATCATAACCTTCATAAGATTGAACAAGCGTGTTGGGGCCATATGCTAACCATTTTATCGTATTAGAAACGACATTTGGTGTATCTGACAACTGGCACATTACACGGTCTTTAACCATCCAACAAATGAGCGATTATGTTCAGTTGTAACCCAAATGCCACTTTTTGAAGGATTCTGCCTCCTAATCAAACTGACATAACAATCTAAGTACGGATGAACTTCAGTCATGTGTTGCAGGACAAAGAGATGCGCTTTATCGCCCAGTTCACACCTAAGAGAGATCCATTTGGATCCCAATGTACCCTGCCCATGAAGTCTTCCCTCGTGACGAGATTTGGGAATTCCAATAGGATTGACAGCTGCTAAATACTCTGTGCAAAATTCAATAGCCTCCTCAACTGAATATCCTTCAATTATATTAGCTTCCGGCCGATATTGGTTCCTCACATATCCTTTCAATATACCCATGAATCTCTCAAAAGGATACATATACCGCAAATATACAGGGCTGCATAACTTAATCTCTCTAACCAAATGAATAACCAAATGTACCATAATGTCAAAAAATGAAGGTGGAAAATACATTTCAAATTGACATAGTGTGACAACAATATCAGCTTGTAATTTATCCAACGTGATGGGTTCAATCACCTTGCTGCAGATGGCATTGAATAAAAAACAAAGCTTCATCACAACAAGTCTCACGTGATTCGGCAATATCCCTCAAATTGCAATTGGAAGTAGTTGTTGCATTAACACATGACAATCGTGTGACTTCATACCCACGAGTTTCAATTCCTTCATCGACACAAACCTTTTGATGTTTGAAGAATATCCATATGGAACTTTCACACCAAACAAACACTGACAAAATGCAATTTTCTCTTTTTTACACAAAGTATAACAAGCTGGAGGTAGATATGTACGCTTCTCTGATTCTTGCGGTGCTAACTCTAATCGTATACCCATTTCTTTCATATCTTTTCTGACTTTGATCCCGTCCTTTGTCTTTCCCGGTATATTCAACAATGTCCCAACAATACTGTCACAAACATTTTTCTCAATATGCATAAATTCAAGACGATGTCTAACTTGTATATGTTCCCAATACGGCAGATCCCAAAATATGGATCTCTTCTTCCACAGATTATTTAGCTTCGGAGGTTGATACAACTTTCCAAATACAACATCAATATCCTTAACCCGCTCAAAGACTTCTTTCCCAGTTAAAGGCAAACGGGCTTCTCGAGTCTCGATATGCCCATCAAAAGCCTTTTTCATCTTACGATAAGGGTGATCATGGGGAAGAAATGTTCGGTGACTCATAAAGACATTTTTGTTGCAATTATTTAGACGATGGTCAATAGTAGCATCTTCACAAATTGGACATGCTTTAGCTCCTTTGACAGTGTACCCTGACAAGTTTTCATAAGCTGGAAAATCATTTATGGTGCAAAATAACATCGCACGTAATGTGAAATCCATTTGAGTATTTGCATCAAACACCGTCACACGTTCATCCCACAAAAGTTTTAAATCTTCGACAAGCGGATCAAGATAAACATCTATGTTATTCCCCGGTTGTTTAGGCCTTGAGATTAACAAGGACAACATAATATACTTGCGCTTCATACACAACCACGGAGGCAAATTATAAATCACCAAAAGAACTGGCCATGTGCTATGTTGACAGCTTAGACTGCCATAAGGATTCATCCCATCCGTACAAATTCCAAGTCGTAGATTCCTAACTTCTCCACCAAATTCAGGAAACTTATAATCAATGGTTCTCCATTGTGGAGAGTCACTCGGGTGTCTAAGCATCCCATCTGATTTCCTCCCTTCCGCATGCCACCTCAAATGTTTTGCATCTTTTGGATTTGCAAATAAGCGTTTGAATCGTTGCACTATGGGCAAATACCAAACCGCCTTGCTAGGAGCCCTTTTTTTTATCATCCTTACAAGAATCATTATCCTCCCGCTTGTACCGAGATGCTCCACACTTAGGACATGTGTGTAAATGTTCATTCTCATTTCGAAACAACACAGTCATTTGGACATGCATGTATCTTCTTCACCTCCATACCTATAGGACACAACATCTTCTTTGCCTCGTACGTGGAAGAGGGAAGCTCGTTATTCACCGGAAGTATTTCTCCTAAAATTTTTAACAATTCTTTAAAACTCTTGTCACTCCATCCATTCTTGACTTTCAACTTGCACAACTTCAAAGTTGTTGACAACCTTGTCAAGTCGCCACTGCACCCGGGATACAAAAGTTTCTTAGAATCGCGGACCAAACTCTCAAATATATCCGGTTGTGGCATCATATGGTCTTGGAGATCTTGTATCATATCTTCCACCCTATCAATGTCCACATCATCTTCGTCATTATCGACCGAATTATCGCACTCGGTTGCATAATTCGACCTTGAGCTACCAGTCATATCAGACTCTATTCCCTCGCCGTGCCAAATCCACTTCGTATAACCTTTCTTAAAACCCCGACGAAATAAATGTTCACACACTGTCTCTGCGTTCGAATATTTTTTTAAATTACCACAAAGGCGGCACGGGCACACAATCATGTCTTCTTTTCCATGTTCCTTTCTAATTTTTTGGTGTCGAACCGCACATATAATAAACTCGTTAACCCCTCTTGTGACGACCCCAGAATCCCTCACTGGATCAGGGCTTCGTCAAAAGAAGGAAAAGATAACCACACATCCATTCATATAATAATTACTGAAAGAAACCATATAAAGAGTTATTACAACCTAAAATATTACATTGTCAGCGGAAGCTATACTGTTTCTATACTATAATACAAAACATCACTTCTCAGATCATCTTCCTTTCTTCCCTCCTTATTGGTATTACAAATGCTAGCCAACCTCAGTAACCGATCATTTTTTCCTTTCCCTTGTCTGAGGGCTCAACCTTTATATTCTGTCCTGCAAAACATTAAAATTCTACAAGAATGAGCGGTTCACGCCCAGCAAGTATATAAACAATTTGGGAAAAATAATTCTGGAATGTTTCAAAAAAATTCAATTCTGCTAATAGGCTTAGTGAATCAATACTAATGCCTCAGAAATCTTTAAGGAATCTTTAGGACTATTGATGATAAACAATTGTGTAATCCTTCTTAAAACAAAGCATAACTTCCTTGAAGTAAAAATATCCATCAGGGCTAAAACCGCTGGATCTGCTAACCATACGGTATACAGCTGGCCTAACTGTGCCTGTATGATCCCTCCTTGTGTGAACATACGTAGTCACATAAAATTCCTCTAGGTCAAGTGAAGAACAAATCAACACCTTTCCTTTCCTCTAACCATCCATGTGGCATCATCATTCAAGGAACATAGCATTCTCATTTATTGCACAGATATAACATTAAAAAATAGCTGAAAGAGCAAAGCTTCTTTATATCCATGCACTTTTATTCATATCATGCTAACGGAAATTTAAAGCATAGCATTCTGTTTCACAAGGAAATTTAAATATAAATATCATAATTTTGTACGCATGTCGAATCAATTGATCATGTGCTTAACTGAAATAAGCATAAGAGTAAGAATATACTTGCCTCAGTCTTTTGCACAAAATTCAAATCAATTTACTTGTGAGAGAGAGATTCTATAAATTATGCAAGTAATATTTTAATACCTTAATAAGAATTTATGAAAGAAAATATGTATGTGATGTCCTTACACTTTTACTGTTTTAAAGAATAACATCATAAAATAATTTTAAGAAAATAATGTTTTATAGTCTTGATAACAGACTATGCATCGGAGAATAATTTTCTCATTAACAAACTCGTCAGGGACTGATATCCTTAGCCATCAGAGACTAGGAATTTCCTCTATCAGAGACTAAGAAATCTCCTTCATCAGAGACTGCAGAATTTCCTTCATCAGAGACTACGAAATTTCCTTCATCAGAGACTATGAATGACGTCATCAAGGACTGAACTTAGCCCATAGGAGACTAAGGAATGACATCATCAGGGACTAACAACTCATCAAGGACTGATGACGTCATCTTAATTCTATCAGAGACTAAGACTGACGTCATCGGAGACTAACTTCTCATCAAAGACTGATGACATCATCAGGGACTAAACTTTAGCCTATCGGGGACTAAAGCTGACGTCATCCGAGAGTAAATAACCCGTCGGAGACTAATGACGTCATCAGGGACTAAACTTTAGCCTGTCAGAGACTACGGCTGACGTCATCAGAGACTATATAATTCATCAGAGACTGATGACGTCATCTTAACTCATCGGGGACTAAGGGTGATGTCATCATCAGAGACTAACAACATCTCATCAGAGACTAAAATTATCTCGTCAGAGACTAAGAATATCTCGTCAGAGACTAAAAATATCTCATCAGAGACTAAGAATTATATCCTCAGAGACTAAAAATATTTCATCAGAGACTAAGAATATCTCATCAGAGATTAACAACATCTCTTGATTCTACTACGATGGAAGACCTATCATGCTCAAACCCAACTTATGATGTCTTATGAAGATGCAAAAGAATAAGAACTTAGCATAAATCTTGATGCTTTGCACGAAAGAAACTGAGTAGGGTTCCAGGTTCTTACCTCTTTGTTCTCAAGGGTGAAATCAAAGCTGGTCTGAAAATAATTTTCTGAAAGAAGAACTTGGAAATTTATGGAGATAATAAGTTTAAACGAAACTCTGAAAAGAGAAATTTTGGTAAAGGAATTAAAATTTCATCTCGAATGAGGTATTTATAGAGTTCAAGAGCAATAAACTAAGGTTACGCATTGGAATAAAACGATTGGTTATTTTGGACGGTAAAACGGCTGTTCATCATGACTTCTTGACAGCAAACAGCTGCTGTCGTACATGCATGAAAACTTAGCCACCTAAACAGTTTCTAATCAAACACGTAATCACAAATGCTATGTAACCCTCTCCTCTTCCTCCATGCTGTTCAATATAATCTTATATGGGGTTTGCTAATCCCCTTTTTGATACCTTTTTAAGGAACTTAACCTCATCATCATGGATATCACATCATCATCAAAATTTTCATTGTAGATATGAATTTATCATTCATATTTAAAAAGGCTAACTCCATAAAAAAAATATAGTAACACAAAATAAAATTATTTCTTACTATAAAATACATTTAAAATTTTCAGGTTCTCACACCTCTCACATATGCGTCATCGTTACGCAATATATTGTACATCCATGTTTGACGATCCATGTTTAACTAAATAACCACAACGATTAACTAAGTAAGCACAACGATTGTTATCATAAATAAGATGCGGACAAACAACAGTTCAAGCAAACATACTGCTATTTTAAATAATGCATGTGATGAATGTATTATTTTAATCAACAATTACCTTACACAACAAAGCTGAGCTCTCGGACGGAGACACTGAAGAAAGAAACCTGCAAAATCTCAGCCAAGTTTCCCACCAAACACGATCTCGCTTTCTTTCCTCTCTTACGAACTAGGCCAAAATTGAAAAAGTTTTAACCTAAATAAACTTTTTAATATTATTAAAGCATATGCGTCGGCCAAAGAAGAAAACCGACGCAAATACCATAACCATTTGCTACGGATATTTAAATCAAGCGACGCAAATGTTTGAATAATTTATTTTTTAAATTTTAAAGCATTTGCGTCGGTTCTTTTACCGACGTGACGCAAATTTGTTTATCTTTTTTAATTATTTCTCATCTTTGGCATCGGTTGTACTAAAAAACCGATGCAAATCTCACAAATCATTTGCATCGGTTATTTAAAAAAACCGTCGCAAATTCTTTTTAATTTATTTAAACATTTTTTGCGTCGGTTATTTAAAAAAACCGACGCAAATAATCAACACTATTTGCGTCGGTGTTTTATACTAAGCGACGCAAATGGTGAACTAATTTATTTTTTAAATATTTTCAGAGAATTTGCATCGGTTATGTAAAAAAACCGACACAAATAGTTTTTATTTTTTTTACGACAATGTCACCGCACTACTATATGCGACAGTTCTATTAAAAAACCGACGCAAATAAGGCGACGCATAAGACAGTTTTTGTAGTAGTGGAAATTCCTCCATCGAAGACTAATAATTCCTTCATCAGAGACTACGAAATTTCCTTCATCAGAGACTATTGATGACGTCATCAAGGACTGAACTCAGCCCATCGGAGATTAAGGAATGACGTCACCAGATACTAACAACTCATCAGGGATTGATGACGTCATCTTAACCCTACTGGAGACTAAGGCTGACGTCATCGGTGACTAAATAGCTCACCAGAGACTGATGATGTCATCACGGACTAAACTTTAGCCTGTCGGAGACTAAAGCTGACGTCATCCGAGAGTAAATAACCTGTCGGAGACTAATGACGTCATCGGGGACTAAACTTTAGCCTGTCGGAGACTAATGACGTCATTGGGGACTAAACTTTAGCGTATCGGAGACTAAAGCTGACGTCATCATCAGAGATTAACAGAATATCTCATCAGAGACTACGAATATCTCGTCAGAGACTAACAATATCTCATCAGAGATTAACAGCATCTCATTAGAGATTAACAACATCTCATCAGAGATTAACATTAGAGCTTGCTTCCGCTACGATGGAAGACCTATCATGCTCAAACTCAACCTATGATGTCTCTTGAAGATGCAAAGAATATTAATCTTAGCATAAATCTTTGATACTATGCATAAAAGAAACTAGATAGAGTTCCAGGTTCTTACCTCTTCGTTCTTAAGAGTGAGATCAAAGCTGGTCTAAGAATAATTTTTCCGAAAGAAGAACTTGGATATTTATGGAGATGATATGTTTAAGCGAGACTCTTTAAAAGAGAAATTTTGGTAAAAGAGTTAAAATTTCATCACGATTGAGGTATTTATAGAGTTCAAGAACAGTGAACTAAGGTTACGCATTAGAATAAAACAATTGGTTAATTCGGACGATAAAATGACTATTCATCATGACTTCTTGGTAGCAACCAGCTGCTTTCCTACATGCATGAAAACTTAGCCATCTAAGCAGTTTCTAATCAAACACGTAATCACAAATCCCACGTAACCCTCTCCTCTTCCTCCATGTTGTTCAATATAATCTTAAATGGGATTTATTAATCCCCTTTTTGATACCTTTTTAAGGAACTTAACCTCATCATCATGGATATCACATCATCATAAAAATTTTCATTGTAGATATGAATTTATCATTCATATTTAAAAAGACTAACCTCCATGTAAAAATATAATAACACAAAATAAATTATTTCTTATTATAGAATGCATTTAAAATTTTTCGGGTTCTCACATCCTTTCCTCCTTAAAAGAAGTTTCGTCCTCGAAACTTAACTGTCAAATAAATGGGGGTATTTGCTCATCATAGCATTTTCAAGTTCCCAAGTAACTTCTTCTATGTTGTGGTTCCTCCATAACACTTTTACAGAAGGAATTTCTTTATTCCTTACAATTTTAACTTGTCGATCCAAAATTTGGATTGGAACCTCTTCATAATTTAGATCCAGTTGCAGCTCTATCGGTTGATAATCAATCACTCCTCCATGGTCTGCCTTGTAAGGACGTAACACAGATATATGGAATACATCATGAATGTGGCCCAAAGTCGGTGGCAGTGCTAGTTGATAGGCCACTTCTCCAATCTTCCTTACTACTTCGAAAGGTCCTACATAGCGGGGACTCAACTTTCTTTTCTTACCAAAACGCATTACGCCTTTCCAGGGTGATACTTTCAATAGTGCATAACTGTCAACTTCCAAAATTTGATCCTTCCTATGTTGATCAGCGTATTGTTTCTATCGGTCTTGAGCTGCTTTCATTCCCATTCTGATCATCCTAATTGCCTCCTTAGTTTGTTGAACTATCTCTGGTCCAATTAGCTTCCTTTCTCCTACTTCGTTCCAGTAAAGTGGAGTTCTACATTTTCTACCATCAATGCTTCAAAGGGGGCCATGCCAATGCTAGCATGATAACTATTATAGTACGCAAATTCAATTAGTGGCAGATGGTTGTCCCAATGACCTTTGAAGTTGAGAATGCAAGCTCGAAGCATATCTTCTAGTGTCTAAATCGTGCGTTCAGATTGACCATCTGTCTGGGGGTGATAGGATGTGCTCATATCTAATCTTGTTCCGAGATAATCTTGGAAACTTTTCCAAAATCTTGAGGTAAACCTCGGATCTCGATTAGAGACAATGGAGACAGGTACTCCATGTCGACTCACAATTTCTTTAACATATAACCTTACCATTTGATCCATCTTGTATGTGTACTTGATGGCCAAAAAGTGTGTCGATTTGGTCAGTCTATCGACTATGACCCAAATGGCATTCATCCCTCCAAGCGTGGTTGGTAATCCAACTATGAAATCCATTGTAACAAATTCCCATTTCCATTCGGGGATTTCCAATGGTTGAAGTAGTCCACTTGGTTTTTGATGTTCTACTTTAACCCTCTGACATGTTAAGCATCTAATTACCCATTCAGCTATTTCTTTCTTCATGTTGGGCCACCAAAAGCTTTGTTTCAAGTCTTGGTACATTTTCGTACTTCCTGGATGAATAGAGAACTTTGAGTTATGAGCTTCGTGCAACAGTTCGTGTTTTAATTCAGCCTTTGCAGGAATCTACACCCTTCCTTCATATCGCAGCAATTCATCGCCATGCATGCGATATCTGCCTTTATCTCCCTTAATTAATCTTTCCATTTCTTTGCAATGCTCTCCTTGTGCGATTTTAATAAGGTCGTGCAATTGAGGCCGAACTCGAATTTCTTCTTCCATATTTATCTTCTGAGCAGTGGTAAGGGTATGAAGTTGCAGGCGTTCGAATTCTTTTCTGATCTCCTCTTGAATGGTCATTTCATTCAGTCTTTCACAACGACTGAGCGCATCAGCAACTACATTTGCTTTTCCGGGATGGTAGTTGGTAGAACAGTCATAGTCCTGAATCAACTCTAACCAGCGCCTTTGTCGCATGTTAAGTTCTTTTTGAGTAAATATATACTTCAAACTTTTGTGATCCGTATATATCTCGCACTTCCCACCGTAAAGATAATGCCTCCAAATCCTCAACGCATGAATGATAACTGCCAATTCTATGTCATGCATAGGATATCGTTTCTCGCAATCTTTTAGTTGTCTTGATTTATAAGCAATCACCTTGCCATGCTGCATCAAAACTGCTCCAAGTCCTTGTTTTGAGGCATCACTGTAAATAATGAATTCTCCCTTGTTATCTGGTAATGTCAGAATAGGGGCTATACTCAACCTCATCTTCAATTCCTAAAAATTTTTCTCACAATCCGGGGTCCAAACAAATTTTGTAGCCTTTCTTGTCAAGTTCGTCAAAGGCACAGCTAATTTTGAAAAGTCTTTAATGAACCTTCTGTAATAGCCTGCCAAACCTAAAAAAGTCTTTACTTTAGTCGGGTTTGTGGGTCGAGGCCATTTCGTGATTGCTTCTATCTTATTAGGGTCCACTGCAATACCGATTTCATTGATCACATGACCAATAAACATTACTTCCTTTAACCAAAATTCATATTTGGAGAATTTGGCAAATAACTGCTCCTTTCTTAGAACTTCCAATGTTATCCTTAGATGTTCCTCATGCTCTTTTGCCGTCTTTGAATAGATAAGAATGTCATCAATGAAAACGATAATGAACTTATCCAAGAATGGTTTGAAGACACGATTCATTAAGTCCATGAAGGTTGCGGGTGCATTTGTTAGTCCAAATGGCATTACCAAGAACTCATAGTGACCATAGCGAGTTCGAAATGCTGCCTTTGATATGTCCCCTTCTTTGATCTTCAATTGGTGGTATCCTGAGCAAAGATCAATTTTCGAGAAGTACCTTCCTCCTTTAAGTTGATCAAAAAGATCGTCTATCCTCGGCAGGGGGTACTTATTCTTGATCGTGACCTTATTCAGTTCCCGATAATCGATGCAAAGTCTTATCGATCCATCTTTCTTTCGAACAAATAACACTGGTGCTCCCCATGGTGAAACACTTGGTCTAATCAATCCTCGTTCTAAGAGTTCTTGCAACTATATCATTAGCTCCTTTAATTCGGATGGTACCATTCGATACGGGGCCTTGGATATTGGCGCGGTACCGGGGATCAAGTTAATTTCAAAATCCACTTCTCTATCTGGGGGTAGTCCAGGTAACTTTTCTAGAAATATGTCTACAAACTCCCTTACCACAAGAACATCCTCGATTTTACTTTCATTCTTGTTGACATCGTGCACATAAGCTAAGAAGACTTCGCAACCTTTGCGAATCATTTTCTTTGTTTGGATCATGGTCAAGAATGGCGTCACCTTCTGGGGAGATCGTAAGACAACTTTCTTCTTTTTACAATCAATATTGGCCTGATATTTGAATAACCAATCCATTCCCAATATTACGTCGAATTCTCCCAAAGGAAAAGGAATAAGATCAGCAAGAAACTCATGTTGATCTATCTTTAAAGTACAGTTAAGGTAAATGTGAGAAATGCTTATCACCTCACAATTGGCAACTACTATATCTAAAGGCTTCGGTAGTAGTTCAGGCCGAGTTAACATGTTCCTAGCTAACCGTTCAGATATAAAACTTCGAGTAGCACCCGAATCAAACAACACATGAGCATGTAAGGAGTTCACTAGAAGTGTACCTATAACAACAACATCGGAAGCCACAGCATCTTGCACCGTCATATTGTAAGTCCTTGCTTGTGGTCGTACCGGTATAGTGTTGGCTCCTGTCAGCATTGGTTTGACACCTTTCCTTTAAGGGCAATTGGGGGATATGTGTCCTTCCATTCCGCACATGAAACATGTCCTTACTATGGCTAGTGGTCTGTTATTTTGCTGAAGTTGTTGTGGACTTCCTTGGAATGGGGCAGCGGTGGAATTCAAAGTCGGACAATTTGAGGAAAAGTGCCCCGGTTGGCGACACTTGAAGCAAACATCCTTTCCTTTCAAACACGACGTTGTGCCATGGTTCTTCCCACAGTTGACACACACAGTAACCTTCCTTGTAATAATATCAGATGATTGCTCCCTCTACTTCCTCTCTCCACTATTGCTCAGATTACTATTGTTGTTACTTCTCTCTTCCTTCTTTACGCTTACACCACCAAGGTTCTGATGGCTTCCCTTATCATCTCCCTTCCTCCTATCTCCCTTCTTATTTTCCCGATTGAAATCGTATACTGTCTTGTTACTCCATTCCGCGATTCTTGCTTTCTCCACAACTGCATCAAAGTTTCTTAGTTGAAAAATTGCTACCTGCCTCAAAATCCAAGGATTCAATCCTTGCTCAAATCTTCGGGCCTTTCTCTCTTCATCGTTTACCTGGTGAGGAGCATACCTCATCAGTTCATTAAACTTTGCCTCATACTCGTCTACTATCATGGACCCTTGCTTCAAATTTAGGAACCTTAGTTCCATCGCATTAGAGACACTAGGGGGGTAAAATTTCTCCCTAAACCTTTGGGTGAACAGTTCCCAGGTTATTACGGTGTTTGTGTCCCTTGTAACTTCCCTTTTTGTTAACTCCATTCTCTTGGCACCTTTCCACCAGTGATTGGCTTCCTCTTTCAGCATGAAAGCCGCATACTTAGTTTTGCAATCTTCTGGCACGTCTACTAAGTCGAAAGCTTTTTCGATCTCTTCCAACCAATATTGTGTTGCAGTAGGTCCCCCCTTACCATCGAAAGTTGGCAGATTAATGCCAGTGAACTCTCGGATACATAGCCCACGGGTAACAGGCCTTGGGGATTGAGGTAGTGGTGGTGCTGGCTGATTCACGGCTACAGCGTCACGAATAATCTGAAGAAATTGAGCTAGCGGGTTGTCGTTTGCATTCCCTGTAGCATTGCTATTGGCAGAATTATTGCTATTAACAGGGGTCGGTGGTGGAACATGTGGGGTATTGCGATTCATCCCAACAACCTCCTTTGAGCTGTCATCCTCCACAACCACTTTGCCAGCATTATCAGCTTGATTTTCTCTTTCTAAACGTTCCAAATTCTCAGACCTTGACAAGTTGTTATGGAGATTACTTCTCCCAGGTCTTCCTAGTCTCCTTCCTCTGACCATAATCAAATATAGTATACGCAAAAAGTTAAACTTCCTTCACGAAACATTCCATTTTTATATGGCTCAAGAACTTATAACTCAATAAGGTGAAGAGTATTAAGCAACACATAACATTTAGATATGTCAAAATATCTATCATTCATGTACATAGAAGACTGTCATAAACATCGCTCTCTAACATTCTTTAAACAAGCCACACATAGGTCAAAATACATTTGAATGCATCTGAGATAGTCGCAATTGTCCCATGCAGAGTTCAAAATACACACAAAATAACCTCCGTCTAAATTTTGCATCCACTTCTATACTAATCCTCCTCATCTTCCTTGTCCAAAGATCCTTCACGTTCCGCCTCCCTTTCCCAATGTCGAGACTGTATACGTGTCTCCTCGATGCGGTGCGCACAGTGGTTGCTTATTTGCTCCAAATGCGTCACCGTCGGATTAGCTGCTGCTACTGCTACCATCTGTGCCTGCATCTCTAAGGCCAGCCGATGGTACATGCTCTGAGTCAGCCAAAAAGAAGATTGCCACGCTGATGCTGCTGTGCGAAACCCAGTAATAGTGGCAGCCTGTCGTCGAACTGTCATGGTGCGAGCTGCCAAACGATAGTTAACTTCTGTGTCGTAACTACGTACCATCTCATCATGGGATGGCACTGCTGCCTGTGGTGAGGATGAAGCAGGCCTCGGAGTATCACATTTCATTCGAGGAATATCTTGTGTCACAATATGGTCGCGATCAGAACGTTGGCGTATTGTGCTTTTCCGTGCTGTGTGGCGAATGCACGGCCCGCGGCGAACAGTGGAAGGTCTGGCCTCCTGCATTGGCTTTATGGCGAGGCTGGAACCTTCGTATGCTGGTGATGGTGGATGTTCGTCCAATGATGTAGGGGTGAACAGTGGAGACTCCACACTAGGCTCCTCCCCCTCTTCAGATGAAAAGTTATAAACTAGGACATTTATTCTAGGAAAACGTGCGGGGGATCTAGAACAATCTCTAGACATCTACATGAAACAATCCAAGTCAATAAGTCTGGACTTCTTAATAAACAACACATGTAGTGGTGTATCTATGTGGTGGTGCCTGCATTTCAGTCTTATCTCCTTTAGCAGCTTCTACCCTTAAGGTGTTCAACAACCATTGTGTCCAACATAAGTCTTAATCCTTGGCCCACTAACCTATCCTATTACTTCAATTCTAGCATCAAATTCTTAAATTCCTCTACTGGAGTAATTCTAGGACATACCATAGTACTCCCTACTCCTGGATGTGGTTTACGGGCAGCGTTTCCTTACGAATCACTTCTAGCCGTAACAAGCTCTGATACCAACTGTGACGACCCCAAAATCCCTCACTGGATCAGGGCTTCGTCAAAAGAAGGAAAAGATAACCACACATCCACTCATATAACAATTACTGAATGAAACAATAATAAAGAGTTATTACAACCCAAAATATTACATTTTCAGCAGAAGCTATTTTGTCTCTATACTATAATTCAAAACATCACTTTTCAGATCCTCTTCCTTCCTTCCTTCCTTGTCGACACTACAAAGGGTTAGCTAAACTCAGTAACCGATCATCTTTGCCTTTCCCTTGTCAGTGGGCTCAACCTTAATATTCTGTCCTGCAAAACATTAAAATTCTACAAGAATGAGCAGTTTACGCCCAGCAAGTATATAAACAATTTGGGAAAACCAATCTGGAATGTTTCAAAGAATTCAATTCTGCTAAGAGGCTTAGTGAATGGATACTAATGCCTCAGAAATCTTAAGAAATCTTTAGGACTACTGATGATAAACAATTGTGTAATCCTTCTTAAAACAAAGCATAACTTCCTTGAAGTAAAAAAAATATCCATCGAGGGCTAAAACCGCTGGATCTTCTAACCATACGGTATACAGCTGGCCAAACTGTGCCCGCATGATCCCTCCTTGTGCGAACGTACGTAGTCACATAAAATTCCTCTAGGTCAGGTGACTAACAAATCAACACCTTTCCTTTCCTCTAGCCATCCATGTGGCATAACCCATTTAAGGGACATAGGATTCTCATTGATTGCACAGATATAATATTGAAAAAAAATAACTTATATAACAAAGCTGTTGTTGCACCCCTGCTTATATTATCTTTGCTTAAACTTTCATTATGTGTTTAATATATAAGAATTGATGATGTAATATAGTCCTTGCTTAGACAATGTAAAAGGACTTAGAAAAATATCCAACATGTTAGGTGGATATAACTTGTAGTTAAGCAAGGACCTTTGATCACCATTGAAGTCTACTGATAAGCTTGCTATGAAGGATTCTGAAGACGAAGAATTTTCCAAGTATAGTCCTGCTTAGAATGGAAATAAGCAAGGACTTTAATAAGCAAGATCCTTTGCTTATCAAAGTGAAGATTGTCAGAAAAGCTATCTTATTCCTTGCTTAGTCAACTTCTAGGAATCTCTACTGAAGGGCACTAGAAGACAGAAAAATGGCTAACTTTTTGAACTAAGCAAGGACTGCTGAAAAGGTACAAGTCACATCAAGGATAGTACACTCCAACGGATCTATTTCAAATTTCCAACGGATAGATTCTTTGGAGGAGTATAAATAGAAGTCGTAAATTTCATTTATGACTAACCAATGAACCAACTACCTCTGAGCAAAACTCTCTGACATCTTAAATACTACAGCAAGACATCATAAAGCTTGAACAAGTGCTATCTATCTGCTCAACCAAGGAGCTTTCTACTTGAAGATAGCAAGCAAGATTTTCTGAAATCTTCTTAGTGTCTGTGTGACAATTGGACTAAGTGTCCTGCTAAAGTGGTCTAAGTGACCCATTGTAAATTGGACTAAGTGTCCTCTTGCTAATTGTTCTGTGTGAACAAATTATAGTGATAGCCTTCTCAAGTAAAAGAGAAGAAGAGTGGAGTAGGATTATTCCGAACCACTATAAAAATTCTATCTCTTCTCCTGCTTATCTTTTATATTGCTTCTTTGCTTTGCTGTGCTTTGCTCTAGTCCTGCTGAACTTGTTCAGCAAAGACTTACTATCTCTACTACTTCAAGCCATTAACTTTTGATACAAAATCTAAGGGGTTCCTTGCTTAAAACAATTCCGCTGCTAAATTCTTTGAAAATCATAAGAAACCTTTTTATAAGCAAGAAGATTTTTAATTCAGTAAAGTTTTTTTTTTAAGTAAAGACTTAATTTTTGAAAAACACTATTCAACCCCCCTTCTAGTATTTTTACCCTTTGGGACCTAACAAGTGGTATCAAAGCTTGACACTCTTTGCTAAGCCCTACAGCTTGAGAGGATCCAAACTTAAAACTTTCTAATGGCTTTAAGAAGTGATTTTGGTGGCAAGCCCCCCATGTGTACCAGAGATAGATTTGCTAACTGGAAATTGAGAATACAGGTATACATGGATGCCATTGATGAGGAACTATTTGAAGCAATAAAGGTTGGACCCTACATTCAGGAAAAGCTATCTGCTGATGATCCAAATAAGCTCATTCCTAAGCAGAGAGAAAGGAATGGACGGATGAAGAGAAGAAGTTGGTTGGATACAATAAGAAGGCAATGAACATTCTTTTCATGGCTCTTGAAGAGGAAATGTTCAAAAGTGTATCCAACTGCACCTCTGCTAAAGAGGTATGGGATGCCTTGCTAGTACTCAATGAAGGAACAATTGAGGTCAGAGAGAATAAGCAATCCTTGCTTATTCAACAATATGAAATGTTCAACATGCAGCAGGGGGAGAATCTCACTGCTATGTACGAGAGATTTACTGTCCTGCTTAACAATTTGCGTGCTCTAGGGAAGACCTATGACACAAAGGAAATTAATATTAAATTCATGAGATCCTTGCCAAGGAAGTGGGATCCTAAGACCACTGCTGTCAAAGAGTTGAGGAATTTACACACTACTGATCTCCAACAACTCTATGGAAACCTGCTGACTTATGAAATGGAGTTGGCTCAGAGAGAAGCTACATCTGAACCGAGGAGGAAAGAGTGTGACGACCCCATAATCCCTCACTGGATCAGGGCTTCGTCAAAAGAAGGAAAAGATAACCACACATCCATTCATAAAATAATTACCGAAAGAAACGATAACGAAGAGTTATTACAACCCAAAATATTACATTTACAGCGGAAGCTATTCCGTTTCTATGTTGTAATACAAAACATCATTTCCCAGATCATCTTCCTTTCTTCCCTCCTTATTGGCATAATAAGACTAGCCACCCTTATTAATCGATCATTCTTGCCTTTCCCTTGTCTGAGGGCTCAACCTTTATATCCTGTCCTGCAAACATTAAAATTCTACGAAAATGAGCGATTTACGCCCAGCAAGTATATAAACAATTTGGGAAAGCAAATCTGGAATGTTTCAAAGAATTCAATTCTGCTAAGAGGCTTAGTGAATCAATACTAATGCCTCAGAAATCCTTAAGGAATCTTTAGGACTACTGATGATAAACAATTGTGCAATCCTTCTTAAAACAAAGCATAACTTCCTTGAAGTAAAGATATCCATCGGGGGCTAAAACCGCTGGATCTGCTAACCATACGGTATACAGCTGGCCTAACTGTGCCCGTATGATCCCTCCTTGTGTGAACGTACGTAGTCACTTAAAATTCTTCTAGGTCAGGTGAAGAACAAATCAGCACATTTCCTTTCCTCTAGCCATCCATGTGGCATAATCATTCAAGGAATATGGCATTCTAATCTGTTGCACAGATATAACATTGAAAAAGATAGCTGAAAGAGCAAAGCTTCTTTATATCCATGCACTTTTATTTATATCATGCTAGCAGAAATTAAAGCATAGCATTATGATTCACAAGGAAATTAAAAATCATAACTTTGTGTGCATGTCAAATCAATTGATCATGCGCTTAACTGAAATAAGTATAGGAGTGATAATATACTTGCATCAACTTGCAATAAACGTAAGGTTGTGAATATACTTGCATCACAAGAATCAAGCATAAGAATGAAAATGTACTTACTTCAACTTGAAATAAATATAAGAGTGTAAATATACTTGCCTCGGTCCTTTGCAACAAAGTTTCAAATCAATTTACTTGTGAGAGAGAGATTCTGTAAATCATGCAAGTAATTTTTAATACTTTAATAAGAATTTATGGAAGAAAACATGTATGTGATGCCCCTAAACATGATAAAATAGTTTTAAGGAAATAATATTTTATAGTCTTGATAGCAGACTATGCATCGAAGATAAATTTTCTCATTACAAACTCGTCAGGGACTAATAATTATAGCCATCAGGGACTACGGAAAGGTATCAGGGACTAATACGTGTATTGGACGCGCCAGGGACTAAACACGTCGGGGACTAAAACACGTATCGGGGACTAAAGACTCATCAGGGACTGATGACATCATCTTAATTCTATCGGAGATTAAGGGTGACGTCATCGGAGACTAACTTCTCATCAGAGACTGGTGACGTCATCAGGAACAAAACTTTAGCCTATCGGGGAGTAAAGCTGACGTCATCAGAGACTAAATAACTGATCAGAGACTAATGACGTCATCGGGGACTAAACTTTAGCCTGTTGGAGACTAAAGCTGAGGTCATCTTCAGGGATTAACGGAATATCTCATCATAGACTACGAATATCCCGTCAGAGATTAAGAATATCTTGTTAGAGATCAACCACATTTCCTCAGAGATTAACAGCATCTCATTAAAGATTAAAGCTTGTTTCTGCTACGATGGAAGGTTTTTCATGCTCAAACTCAGTTTATGATGTCTTATGAAGATGCAAAAGAATAAGAATTTAGCATAAATCTTTGATGCTATGCACGAAAGAACTGAGTAGGGTTCCAGATTCTTACCTCCTTGTTTTTAAGGGTGAAATCAAAGCTGTTCTGAAAATAATTTCCGAGAGAAAAGCTTGGAAATTTGTGGAGATGGTATGTTTAAACGAAACTCTGAAGAGAGAAATTTTGGAAAAGGAATTAAAATTTCATCTCGAATGAGGTATATATAGAGCTCAAAGGCGGTAAGCTAAGGTTACTCATTGGACGGTAAAACGGCTGTTCATCATGACTTCTTGACAGCATACAGCTGCTGTCCTACATGCATGAAAACTTAGCCACCTAAACAGTTTCTAATCAAACACGTAATCACCCAAGTTACGTAACCCTCTCTTCTTCCTCCGAGCAGTACAATATAATCTTATATGGGATTTGCTAATTCCCCTTTTTGATACCTTTTTAAGGAACTTACCCTCATAATCGTGGGTATCACACCATCATAAAAATTTCATTGTAGATATGAATTTATCATTCATATATAAAAAGGAAATCTTCCATGCAAAAATATAATAGCACAAAATAAAATTATTATTATTATTATTATTATTTATCATAAAATACATTTTAAAAATTCTCGGGATCTCATAGATAGAGTTGTCTTGAAGGCTACCGAGTCTAAGCAACAAGTAGATTCTGACTCTGAATCTGCTGATAGTGATGAAGATATGGCTATGCTAGCCAGAAAATTCAGGAGGTTCATGAAGAAGGATAGAGGAAACTTCAGAAGAAACACAAGCAGCAGTAAAAGAGATTCATCTAAAGATCTCTGCTATAATTGTAAAAAGCCTGGTCACTATGCTGCTGACTGCCGAAGTTCAGCAAGAGAGGAAAAGAAATTCCCTGCTAATGACAAGAGCAAGGGAAAAGAATATTACAAGAAGAAATACCAGCAGAAGAATAATTCAAACATCAAGGAAAAGGGACTCATTGCTGAAAAGTCTTGGAGTGAAAGTGAAAGCGACTCAGACTCCGGACCAGAAATTGCCAACCTTTGCTTAATGGCAAGGGAATCCGATCCCAGTAAGGAGGTTGACCTTACTGAGGTATTTGACTTTGACTCTCCTGACATCACTGAAGCTGAGTTGCGCTCCTTGCTTAAGGATGTTGCATCTCAGTGGCATAAGTATAGAAGATTGCTGAGAGTTGCTTCAGCAGAGTCTGATCAACTCAGGAGCAAGAACTCTGAAATCTTGCTTACACTTGAAAAGGTGAAAGCAGGGAATTTGGAGTTACTTGCTGCTGATGATGAGAGAACCTTGCTTAGACAGCACCTCAGAGACTCTCAAGAGAGAGAGTCTAAGTTATCCTCCCAAGTTGAGGAATTAACCATTACAATCTCCACATGGAACAAATCAACTTCTAATGCATGTGCTTTGCTGAAAAGCCAAAGAAGCATGCTGGATAGAAGTGGAATTGGCTCCGGGACTTGCGAAGTCCTTGCTGAAGAGAGTGGAGAAAGTGATGCTAAGTCTATCAGCAGAACGATCTCTGTGCATTCAGCAGAGTGTAAAATTCCTGCTAAAACCAAAGGTTATAGAAATGTTACCTTGCTAAAGAACAAATTCCCTACTGACCGTAACTATAAGCAGGGACATGGTACTAAACAAACCAAGGGTGGAAAGTTTAGCAAGAACCATGTTCCTCCGACTTATAATTACAACAATGCGAGGAATTTGAAATTTAGCAAAGGTGATAGGAGCAAACACTGGAAACAACCTCAACCTAAGAGAAGAGGTAAGCAGCACACACATCACAACATGATGCATCTGAGATGCTATCGTTGCCATAGGATTGGCCACATAGTTTCTCTTTGCCTTGCTGACCCTTACTATACTGGTTGGTCTCAAAAACCAAATTTGAGACAAGTATGGGTCCCCAAGGGTACTAACCTTAATGGACCCAAGTCTTGCTGGGTACCAAAGTAATTGCTTATGTTTTGCAGGTTGTGAGCAAGGAACAAATTTGGTACTTGGACAGTGGATGTTCAAGACATATGACAGGAGATAAAGCCTTGCTCACCAATTTCAAAGAAAAGGATGGACCACAAGTGATCTTTGGAGATAATAGTGCTGGAAGGACTAAAGGATATGGTTCAGCAGGGAATGGATTAATCTGCTTCAACAAGGTTGCCTATGTGGAGGGTCTCAAGCACAACTTGCTTAGCATAGGCCAGTTGTGTGACAAAGGGCATAAGGTCACCTTCCTAGACAATCAATGTCAGGTAAGAGATCTTCAAACAAATTCTCTGAAGCTTTCTGGTTCAAGAAATGGGAATGTTTATGTAGTAGATTTGGCTAAGTTAAGTCCTGCTGAAACAACCTGCTTTCTTGCTAAAGCTTTAGCTGATGCTAGTTGGTTATGGCATAAGAGACTTTCACACTTAAACTTTAAAACGATTTCAAAACTCGCTGCTAAAGACCTTGTAAAAGGTTTGCCTAAATTTTCCTTTGAAAAAGAAAAACCTTGTAGAGCTTGTCAATTTGGTAAGCAAACAAAACAATCTTTCTTAAGCAAACCTGAAAAATCAAACTCTATGCCCCTCCAGCTATTACATCTTGATTTGTTTGGCCCTATAGCAAGTAGTCTTGGTGGAATGAAATATGCATTCACTATTGTGGATGATTCCACTAGATTTACATGGGCATTATTTCTTGTTCACAAGAATGATGCATTAGCAGAGTTTGAGAAATTCAGCAGACACGTGCAAAATGAGAAAGAACTCAGAATCAAGTCAGTAAGAAGTGATCATGGAAGAGAATTCGACTTTGGAGGCTTTACTGAGTTCTGTGATGAGCAAGGAATTTCTCATAACTTCTCTGCACCAAGGACTCCACAGCAAAATGGAATGGTTGAAAGAAAGAACAAAACCTTAGAAGAAGCTGGAAGAACATTGCTTGCTGATGCTAGACTTCCTGAGTACTTCTGGGTAGAAGCAGTGAACACTGCTTGCTATACTCAAAATCGATCACTCATTCATCCAACACTTGGCAAAACTCCATACGAGCTATGGAAAGGGAGAAAACCAAACATAAGCTACTTCAGAATCTTTGGATGTCCCTGCTATGTTCACAACAATGGTAAGGAGTACTTGACTAAATTTGAAGCAAAATCTGACGAAGGTATCTTCTTAGGGTATTCTACCCACAGCAAAGCTTTTCGAGTCTTTAATAAAAGAATCTAACAGTAGAAGAGTCTGTTCATGTTGTATTTGATGAAACTAACCATGAGGAACCAAGTGGTTCACTCCCTCTTATAACTGAGCAGGAACCAAAGGAGAATCTTCAAGTCATAGAGTCCAAGGAAGACCCTGCTGAAGTACCATTAGAAAGCACTGCTCCATTGGATAGCACCCCTGCTGAAGCAAAAGATGATAAACCCAGCTTGGAGGAACTAAGACAACAAGATGTTCGAACAGATCTACCAAGAAGGATGAAATGGACCAAGTCTCACTCAGAAGACTTGATAATTGGAAATCCTACTAGCCCAGTAAAGACCAGAAGATCTGCTCAAAATGAAAATAGTTTTCTAAGCTTCCTTTCTCAAATGGAACCTAAGAAAATTGAGGATGCTCTTGCTGATGCTGATTGGTCCTTGCTATGCAAGAGGAGCTTAACAAATTCAGCAGGAACAAAGTTTGGAATCTTGTTCCCAGGCCAAGAAATCATGCTATAATTGGCACCAAGTGGGTATTTCGAAACAAAATGGATGAAGATGGGATCATCACAAGGAACAAGGCAAGACTTGTGGCTAAGGGCTACTCTCAGGAGGAAGGAATCGACTATGACGAAACCTTTGCTCCAGTAGCAAGGCTTGAAGCCATAAGGATCTTTCTTGCTTATGTTGCTTATCAAGACTTTAAGGTGTTTCAGATGGATGTCAAGAGTGCTTTTCTGAATGGAGAACTTCAAGAGGAAGTCTATGTGGAGCAACCTCCAGGCTTTGCTGATCATGCCAATCCCCACCATGTTTATAAGCTTGATAAAGCTTTGTATGGTCTTAAGCAAGCCCCACGTGCATGGTATGATACTCTATCTTCCTTTTTAATTAACGAAGATTTCAGTAGAGGTAAAGTAGACACCACACTCTTCATTAGAAAGAATAAAGATAAAACTTTGCTAGTATAAATCTATGTAGACGATATAATTTTTGGTTCTACTGATGAAAAACTTTGTACGAGATTTGCTAAGCTTATGCAGAGTAAATTTGAGATGAGCATGATGGGAGAGCTGAACTTCTTCCTTGGACTTCAAATTAAGCAAAGAGGTGATGGAATTTTTATCAATCAATCGAAGTACACCAAAGACTTGCTTAAGAAGTTTGGGTTAGAATCAGCAAGTCCTATGAAAACTCCTATGTCATCAGCAACAAAGTTAGATAAAGATGAGCAAGGATCCTTGCTATACTTAACTACTAGTAGACCAGATATTATGTTTGCTACATGTATTTGTGCACGTTTTCAAGCTAACCCCAAGGAATCACACTTAGCTTCTGTTAAGAGAATTTTCAGATATCTCAAGGGAACTCCTAACTTAGGAATATGGTATCCAAAAGATTCAAATTTCAACCTTACTGGATATTCTGATGCGGACTTTGCTGGGTGTAAAATAGACAGGAAAAGCACGAGTGGAACATGCCAATTTCTTGGAGGAAGACTTGTTTCGTGGTTCAATAAGAAGCAAAACTCAGTGTCAACATCCACTGCTGAAGCTGAGTACATATCAGCAGGAAGCTGTGTTGCTCAAATTCTGTGGATGAAAAACCAACTTGCTGACTACGGGTTTGATTTCAAGTCTATTCCTATATTCTGTGATAATACTAGTGCTGTTGCCATTGCTTATAATCCTGTTTGACATTCTAGAACTAAACATATAGATATAAGGCATCATTTCATTAGAGATCATGTTCAGCAAGGTACCATAGAGATAAACTATATTCCTACTAAAAATCAATTAGCAGATGTTTTTACAAAACCCTTGGATGAAAATCGTTTTAACAAGTTGATAAGTGAATTAGGCATGTTAAATTGTGAATAGGCATTTTGCTACTAACATCTTGTTTGCTTAAGCAAGGACCTTAGTTCTTAGCAAGATAATTTCAGGAGGAAAAGCACTGCTGATGTCTCAGCAGACCTTCCTATCCTTGCTGATGAAGTGTCAAACGTTGCTAAACGAAGACGTGCTGATCAAGTCCCTGCTGATCCAGTCCTTGCTGATCAAGTCCAAATGCTACTGAAATTTCCACATCATCCCTGCTGGAAATTTTGAAAAAAAGGGGAGACGTCCAGAGAAAATGGAATATTTCAAAAACTAAGTACATCCTTGCTGGAATAGAAAAATTGCTGCTGAAAGTATCCCTGCTGATTGAAGGCTGATGGAAAATCTACAACCCTGCTATGAAAATTTTGAAAAAGGGGAGACGTCCAGAAAATAAGCTCAAAAACTATGTGAATCCCTATTGGAACGTCAATAATCCTTGCTGGAACTTCCATCATCCCTGCTGAATAATTTTGAAAAAGGGGGAGACGTCCAGAGAAAACTGTTGTTTCAGAAACTATGTTAGTCTTTGTTGTCTCCTTGAGCAAAGGACATTCCTTCTGTAACATTCAAAATCAGCAAGGATACTATTCTTGCTGATTCCAGCCCTACCCTTCCACATCAGCAAAGATGTACGACAGCAAGTCTGATCCTATCCACATTTACCGCTGGAAAAGTAGGTCATCATATCAAGCCGCAATTTTTCTCTCACCTCATTAAATGTCACTCTGATCCATAATCTTTTTATGGCTGCTGTCCTTTCGGTAATTAATTCTCACTACTACCCATATTTTTCTCTCACTAACTCTTCACCTTCTCAAAGCAGTTACCACTCTCTAAACCCTTCAACTTCCTTTACCTCCTATATAAACTCATTTTTAACCCTTCTCAAATTTACCGAAACCACAGCTCTGATCTCTCTCTCTCTCTACATTCATTCTAATCCCTGCTGAAAACTGCCGTAACCTACCTCCGACAACTTTTTCTGACCACTATCAGCAGACATGGCCAACTGGTTAGAGAAAATTGAATCTGAGTCCATCATCGACTTAGATTCCTTTGCTGGGATTCAAGATGCTGAAATAACTGAAGTTATATCCCTGCAGAGGAACAGCGGGATACATTATGTGATCTCTGCTGATACTCCAATATATGGGGAAGTGATCAGGGAATTCTGCTCCTCCATGCAAGTCCGTGACCACAGCATAATTGGACGTACAAGTGGTCAACTGATCCTCATCATTCCAGCAAGCATAGCTCGAGTTCTACAGATGCCAAGTGTAGGTCTGCTGACTCCACCTACTGTATCCGTTGCTGTCCTTGCTGATCTTGGATACGTTAAAAGTCACTCCAGCAAGAAGAGAAAGGATTTCCCAAGGAAATGGGACTTCCTCATGGACATACTTCACAAGACCTTGCTGTGTAAGTTCACCTCTCAAGACGAGGCATCAGCAAGGGTTATATCACTGGTATCTTTGCTGAAGAATGGGGAGCCAATCAACTGGGCTCAAATCTTCTTTGAAGTCCTTGCTGAATCCTTCTCCAGCAAGAGGAAGACGAAGGTTCGTCATGGACGAACTATGTCCCTGCTGCTCAAGGGACTACTTGGAGAACACTTCCCAGCAGGGACCCAGGCAAAGAAGCTCATATACAGCAAATTGATCAATCCATCCCTGCTGAAAAATTATGGGCGCAACCCTGCTGCCCTGGCCAAAGCAGCTGCAGCAAGGAGAGCTAGGGGACCAGCAGAGGGTCAAACATCTTTAACACCTAATGCCAGAAGTGACGAACGCATCCTTGCTGGTCAACCCAGCAAGAAAAGGAGAGCAGCAGGTCAAATTCAGAGGCCTAAAAAGAAGTCCAAGGCAACGCCTGCTGAATTTGACCTCTCAACATTGACCGAGGAGGAGAGGGAAATCTACAAATTTTATATGGAATTATATGATAAAGATTTGGCTGCTGAAGCCATTGCTGCTGGAGGATCAGATGTGGAACCTCCCTCTGAAGAAGACATCCCCACAGCAGTCCCTCTCACTCCGGAGTCAGCAGGGGATGAAATCTTTGAGGAAATTGACAACGACATCCCTGCTGACTCATCTCCCATCCCTGCTGACGAACAACAAAGATCATCCTCCGAGATCTTTAGAGAGATTGACGAAATGACGGAGGTGGTGACTCCTACCGAACCTATCCTGCTGACTCTACAACAAAGGAGCCTGCCACTCCTACTGAAGTGCTGGAGCTTACAGAAACGAAGTCTGTTGACACTCCAGACTCTGTAAATGGACCTGCTGAAGTGGAGATTGCTATCCATGCTGCCAATAAAGCCAATCCACCACCTCCATACTACACTGGAGAAATAGACAGATCAGCAGTGTCCCCAGCAGAGCAATTAGCAGAGACGGTTGCCAATCCCTCTGCTGCTCGAAGACTTGTCCTCCTGGCTTCACCATCCGGTCTCCTGCTGACCCGACCCTTCTTTCAAGAAGAAAACTTGCTGCTGTCAAGGGCAAAGGGAGGGGAAAGCAAATTCAAGCATCCAGCAGTGACAGTGACAGCGACTCTGATGATGTTCCTGCTGAACGAACAAAGGAAAAACAATCAGAGGAACTCATCAAGTCCTTGCTGATCGAAGACGCTCTTGCTGCTGGCTTGGATCCCAATGAGTACCTTGCTGAGAACTTTCAAGAAGGACCCAGCAATCAATCTCCAGCAAGGATACTATCTGAGGGGGAGCCCACTCCTGCTGAGTCATCTGCTGAGATGCTAGCCATTGAGGGGGAGGACAAGGACACTCCTGCTGACTAGGCACATTCTGAAGAACCTGCTGGATCCGACCCACAACCAGCTGTCAGCAAGGACTCTCCTACTTCACAAAAGCTTGCTAAACTTGAGGCTCAACTAGCACAAGTCTTAGCAAGGCTTCCTGCTGAGAGCACTCCTGCTGCTGATACCCCTGCTGATCCTGCCTTAGCCTCCAGATTATCGAAGATGGAGCAAAAGCTTGAAAAGCTACAGCAAACACTCAATAAGCTGATTGACTTTCTCCCCATAATGGCTGATGATATCAAAAAGGGGGAGAGAGGTCATGAAGCACAGCAAGAACAAGTCGAACAAATCATCCCTGCTGATCCTACTCCTGCTGATAGGATCCCTGCTGCTACTCCAGTTGCTGTACCAAGAAGAAAAAGACTTCCCAAGCATATCCCTGAGTCTACTGTGCAAATCATTAATCCATCCCCGTACATGAGACTTCAGAAGGCCCTTGAAGAAGCTGATGTCATTTCAATGAAGTCAAGGCCTGCTGAAAATCTCAAGCTTATAGCAAGCATCAAAGAATCAGAATCAAGAATTAAGCAGTACGAAGTGGAAATGAAGAGACTCAGGGTACAAGAAATGCAGCTGGAGTATGACAGAAAGAAGGAAAGGATGCAGAGGAGGAAAGAAGAGAAGGAGGCAAGGAAAAAAGAGAAAGAGGCAGCAGAGGAGAAGCGAAGGCAAGACTTGCTGAAGTTTGGTGAGGGAGAAGACCAGCAGGGATCAGATGAACCTGCTGATGTATAATTTCTTTTGTTGTGTAATTTCTTTTTAACTTGTAATTCTTGAACATTTTGAAATAAAATGAAATTCTTTTTGGTTCTTGCTGTGGTGATCAAAATAACTCGTTTTGACATCATCAATTAGGGGGAGATTGTTGTTGCACCCCTGCTTATATTA
>CM025786.1:53088697-53101468 GCA_014636745.2 Centella asiatica | reverse complement strand
ACTATTCAACCCCCCTTCTAGTATTTTTACCCTTTGGGACCTAACAAAAGCTTCTTTATATCCATGCACTTTCATTCATATCATGCTAGCAGAAATTAAAGCATAGCATTATGATTCACAAAGAAATTAAATATCATAACTTTGTACGCATTTCGAATCAATTGATCATGCGCTTAACTAAAATAAGCATAAGAGTGATAATATACTTGTCTCAGTCCTTTGCAACAAGGATTCAAATTCAACTTACTGGTGAGTGAAAGATTCTATAAATTATGCAAGTAATATTTTAATACCTTAATAAGAATTTATGGAAAAAATATGTATGTGATGTCCTTAGACTTTATTTTTTTAAAGAATAACATTATAAAAAAATTTTAAGAAAATAATGTTTTATAATCTTGATAACAGACTATACGTCGGGGAATAATTTTCTCATTATCAAACTCGTCAGGGACTGATATCTTTAGCCATCAGAGACTAACAATATCTCATCAGAGACTGAGAATATCTCATCAGAGACTAAGAAATTCCTCCATCGGAGACTAATAATTCCTTCATCAGAGAGTACGGAATTTCCTTCATCAAAAACTATTGATGACGTCATCAAGGACTGAACTCAGCCCATCGGAGACTAAGGAATGACGTCACCAGAGACTAACAACTCATCAGGGACTGATGACGTCATCTTAACCCCTATCGGAGACTAAGGCTGACGTCATCGGAGACTAAATAGCTCACCAGAGACTGATGACGTCATCAGGGACTAAACTTTAGCCTGTCGGAGACTAAAGCTGACGTCATCCGAGAGTAAATAACCTGTCAGAGACTAATGACGTCATTGGGGACTAAACTTTAGCCTGTCAGAGACTAAAGCCGACGTCATCCGAGAGTAAATAACTTGTCGGAGACTAATGACGTCATCGGGGACTAAACTTTAGCCTGTCGAAGACTAAAGTTGACGTCATCATCAGAGATTAACAGAATATCTCATCAGAGACTACGAATATCTCGTCAGAGACTAACAATATCTCATCAGAGATTAACAGCATCTCATTAGAGATTAACAACATCTCATCAGAGATTAACATTAGAGCTTGCTTCCGCTACGATGGAAGACCTATCATGCTCAAACTCAACCTATGATGTCTCATGAAGATGCAAAGAATATTAATCTTAGCATAAATCTTTTATACTATGCATAAAAGAAACTAGATAGAGTTCCAGATTCTTACCTCTTCGTTCTTAAGAGTGAGATTAAAGCTGGTCTAAGAATAATTTTTCCGAAAGAAGAACTTGGAAATTTATGGAGATGATATGTTTAAGCGAGACTCTTTAAAAGAGAAATTTTGGTAAAAGAGTTAAAATTTCATCAAGATTGAGGTATTTATAGAGTTCAAGAGCAGTGAACTAAGGTTACGCATTAGAATAAAACGATTGGTTAATTCGGACTGTAAAACGGCTATTCATCATGACTTGTTGGTAGCAACCAGTTGTTGTCCTACATGCATGAAAACTTAGCCACCTAAATAGTTTCTAATCAAACACGTAATCACAAATCCCACATAACCCTCTCCTCTTCCTCCATGTTGTTCAATATAATCTTAAATGGGATTTATTAATCCCCTTTTTGATACCTTTTTAAGGAACTTAACCTCATCATCATGGATATCACATCATCATAAAAATTTTCATTGTAGATATGAATTTATCATTCATATTTAAAAAGACTAACTAACCTCCATGTAAAAATATAATAACACAAAATAAATTATTTCTTATTATAGAATGCATTTAAAATTTTTCGGGTTCTCACACTAGTAGTTAAAGGTTTCAACCAAGTATATGGTATTGACTATGATGAAACTTATTCTCCAGTTGTGTGCTATTGAAACCTTTTATGATTACAAAATTTGGCAGATGGATGTCAAAACAGCTTTCCTTAACAAAAATCTCCTTGAGGATGTGTACATGACACAACCTGAGGGTTTTGAATGACATTCCTTCCCTAAAAGATGTGAAGACATAGTTGAGAACATGTTTCTCTATGAAGAACGTAGGCAATGCTGCCTATATTCTAGGCATCAAGATCTATAGAGATAGATCAAGGAGATTGCTCAGATTAACTCAAAGTACGTACATCGAAAAGGTGCTGCAATGATTTAACATACAAGAGGCTAAAAGAAGATATATACCAATGTCTCATGGTATATCTCTATTTAAAGCTCAAAGTCCAACATCACAAGATGATAGGAATCATATGAATAAGGTTTCATATGTGTTAGCAATTGGATCTATTATGCATGCAATGATATGTACTCATCCTGATGTATCGTATGCCTTGAGCATGACAAGCAGATACCAATCAGATCCATGTGAATGTCACTCGATAGTTGTCAAGAACATCTTAAAGTACCTGAAAAGGACTAAGGATTTATTCTTGATATATGGAGGTCAAGAGGAATTGGCAGTAAAGAGTTACACAGATGCTAGTTTCCAGACTAATAAGGATGACTATCGATCTCAATGGGGTTATGTGTTTTGCCTAAATGGTGGAGTTGTGAGCTAGAAAAGTTCAAAGCAAGATACAGTTATCAATTCTACAACAGAGTCTGAGTATATAGTTGCTTTAGAAGTAGCTAAAGAGGTTGTTTGGATTAAGAAGTTCATCACTGAAGTTAATGTTGTTCCAACCATTGTTGAGTCAGTTAATCTCTACTGTGACAGCAATGGAGCCATCGCACTTGGCAAGGAACCAAGATCTCACCAGCGATACAAACATATACCTAGACGATATCATCTCATTCGTGAAATTATTGACAAAGGAGATGTATATATATGCAAGATACCAACAGATGAAAATGTTGCAGATCCATTGACTAAGGCTCTGCCACAACAGAAACATAATAGTCACACTAGATCCATTGTTATTAGATACATAAATGATTGGCTCTAGTGCTAGTAGGAGATTGTTGGAGTGTATGCCCTAGGAACCACTTGTTGGAGTGTATGCCCTAGGAACCAATTAATTGATAATTTTCATGGCGCACTTGTACTTATATTTGTTGGGTTTCGTAGGGTAAAACGCAGCGGAAAAATACGATTAAAATAAAACAAAACGAAACCCAAACCCAAAGATCTATGCGAAACAATTTAATACAGATAGTTTAAGATTTTACCGATTAATTGTGCGAATCTGAAGTTTTGATGAAGGTGTTGATCGTCTCCAAATCTTTAACGCAATCAACGTCTCTACGGTATCTACACGAACACCCACGAACCGTCTCACGATTCGAACAAGAAGAATTACAGTACTAGCTGTACGATCTGTATCTCTCTTTTCTCTCTATATCTCTGAACTCTAGTCTCTCTCTTATGAGCAACTAGGGTTCTTAGAATACGTGAAACGTAAGTTAGAGAGAATTGCTGATATATCATATATATAGCCTTTTATAAAGTAATTCCAAAACCTAATCTAATTAGGAGACTTAAAATCCGAATTTTATATTTATTAGATATATATTTAATCAAGTCTCACTTAATTAACATATATATATATATATACAAATAAATATATATTCGTATTTCCTTCCAAAGGACTCTACTTCATTCAGATTACATATATATATATATATATATATATATATATATATATATATAATTTAAAGCCATGATTTAATTAAATCGATCTTATTGATATATTAAAATCATTGACATTTAAATTATATCTCCTTGACAATTCTTTGTGTGTGACCCTGTAGGTTATTATTACGTTGGCAATAATTTTAAATCATATTACAAAATTATAAACAGTGAGCGGCATCTAGTAATACATCACTGTTACCCAAGTAATAATAAAGTCATAGATTCGACGTTACCTTTCGTGACCAATGTTTCAATGTAACTTAATCCTTTTAACCATGATATCTAAGATTAAATTCAAGGCATGGATGTGTCATCCTCTTCATAATTTAATCTCAGTTTTCTTGATCAATGGGTAAACTATATGAAACAAATCTCTATTTGAGCATGGTCATGCTTTTATAGTTTCACTCAATCAAGAGGCCTATAGATATCACCCCTAATTTATAGGAGGGTTAAATTCTATCTACATCATTCCCATTTCTCACATAACTCATTATGCATCCAACAATCACCTTTATTGTCCACCCGGTTAAAGGTGACTTTTGATAATGTCAAAATGCATAACTCCTTATGTAGAAATGTCATGACTTCAAGTCGAAGGACCATTACATCATTATCACTATGAGAATTACTTATGACACATAGCATAACGCTCCATGTAGAATTCTCATGGTGGGTCTGTCCAGTACTATGTTCTCTAACATGTACCTATGTATCAACTTAATATATCTCGTATATATTTATGACCAATGAGATATGACCATCAGTTAATCCACATACTAGTCTCAATGTATTATTGTTGTCCCACTGACAATGATACTCGACTAGGGACATTTAAGAATAATGATACATTACATACTTATATGATCTCATATTCAAGTCACATACTTGAATCCATATAATTAGTATCATTCTTCTAAGGACATTTATTATGTTAACATTTATATAACGTAGTAAATAAAACATAATAAAAGAAATTATCATTTAACCAAAACATATCATAAATATAATGTCACAATCATTACATAATTGGCCACTAGGGCATACACTCTAACAATATTTTCATTTAATAAATAATATTTAGTTTATTATACTTCAATTTACTGTGTGATATAATTGTTAAGATAATAACGTCCCTAGAATAATGAATACAGACTATATTGGTTCAAGTATGTGACTTGGAACATGAGATCATATGGTTGTAAAATGTATCAATATTCTTAAACATCCCTAGTCAAGTATTATTGTTAATGGGACAACAATAATACATTGAGACTAGTATGTGGGTTGACTGATGACCAAGTCTCACTAGACATAGATATGTGAGATATCAAGTCAATACATAGGTACATGTTGGAGAACAGTGTACTGGGTTGACCCACCGTGAGAATTCTACATGTAAGTGAAGTGTCATAAGATATTCTCATAGTGACAATGACGTAATGGTCCTTTGACTTAAAGTCATTACATTTCTACACGATGATTCATATGCTTTGATATCACCAAAAGTCATCTTTAACCGGATGGACCATAAAGGTGATTGTTGGTTATATTATGAGTCGTGTGAGGAATGTGAATGATCTAGTTGAGATTTGTCCCTCATTTGTATATTAGGAGTGATATCCTTGGGCCTCTTGTTTGAGTAGAACTATGAAATTGTGATTTGCCTCTTATAGTTTACTCATCAATGAAGAAAACAAATATTAAATTATAAAGAGGATAACACACTTCATGCCTTGAGTTTAAACTTGGATATCAAGGGTAAAAGGAATTATATTACATTAAAACATTGGTCACAAGAAAAGGTTATGTTGAATCACCAACATTATTATTACTTGGGTAACAGTGATGTATTACTAGATGCCGCTCACTGTTTATAATTTTATAATATGATTATAAAATTATTGCCAACGTAATAATAACCTATAGGGTCTCACACTAACAACATAATTAAAAGGAGAATTAATTCGGATATTAAATTTTAAATAAGTGAATATGATTGGCTTATTTAAAATTGTAGTTGAGAATTAATACTAGTGATTGACTTAGTCAATTGTAATAGCCATTGTAGAGTATTAAATGTTAATAACTGCGTGCAAGAGGGGGTTAGCCACCTCTGTCCAGGTTCATTGTATCTAGACACACATCTGTCTAGATTCATTGTATCTAGACACACCCCTGTCCAGATTCATTGTATCTAGTCACCTCTCTCTAGGTTCATTGAATCTAAATATATATATGTGTGTGTGTGTGTGTGTGTGTGTGATATATATGAAGATCTATTGGTTGAAACGAGTTGTGGAAGTGGAGGTTAGCCACATCTATCTAGGTTCATTGAATCTAAATATATATATGAGATATATGATGATCTATTGGTTAAAAAGGGTGGTGGAAGAGGAGGTTAGTTGCCTATAAATACTCATTTTCCTCTTATCTCCTTTATGTGATATGTTTTGATATATACATAGATAGAGATATATACTAGATATACACAACCTTCAGTCCTTTCTTATGCTTTGTATAGCAAAGAATGGAGAAGAAAGAAATAGACCAAACAGAGAAAGTGAGATAAAAGTTGTTCTTCAATTTCCTTTTGGCTAGTACCATATAAGGGAAGTCATTCATCTTCTTGGTTGAGTTATACGCTCGTGAGGATACCTGTAGAGGCTTGGTTCAGTTGGATTGAGCTTGTTGGTCATCACTATCTCCACCAATGTTCAGAATCTACAACTTGATCAGGTACTCTTCTATCAAATCTGTATTTCCTGTTTTGCATGGATTATGGTTGGGGTTTCAATAAATTGTTTTAATTTATCACTTCCGCTGCATTTATGTGCATGAAACTCCAACACTATATACTAGCACTAACTGTACATTTCAATTTCTAAGTATTCTAAGTATAATCATCATCAAATGCTATAAACCTAACAAATACTATTCTTAAATCAATACAATTTTCAAAAAAGGTTATATTAGAAAAGTATTACACTCTCACAAACTTACAAATGATATTATAGTGTCAATTTCTAAAACATCATTTATATATAAATGGAGGAAATACTATTTTGGTTACGTTAACATAAATGATAATTTAATTTTTTTACTATTTACCTTTTTAATTGTCCATTTAAAACAATGATTAAGTATTTATGGGACTCAAGACCGGGGGCCCGACCCTTGGTCCCTCTTTCACAAAGGTCAAGCCTCGAACTTGACCTCCAAGACTTGAAGGTATTAAACATCTCAGAAGACAGTGATATAGTAACCCACGTCGGGGAACATCTCACGTGTCATAGCCGCCTTGGTCAACATGGAGACAGTGATATTGCAAATGCTTGCTGCCAATGACCCTTCTAGGGAACCCCCACGCACATGCATGACACATGTCCATCCTCTTATGAATAGTAGACCACATAACCTTTATAAGGTAATGACACTTTCTCTCTCTAAACTATACATCTCACTAGAACCCTCCACTAGTTTACTTACTCTTGCACCAGAGACACTCTGGATTAACCCATTTGTGGCCCTCTAACCTTGTTATTGTGCAGGTTTCATATGTTGACTAAGGAATCCTAACCTTCCAACCTACATAAATGGATTCACAACTCAACATTTGGCGTTAGAAGGAGGACCTCTAGTGTGAAAGTGAATCAGCTTCACTACTTAGCTATTTTTCTTTGCCTTTACCTCTTTCTATTAAGCAAATACTACATATGCATCATGGCATCCAAGACTGCAACACGTGGACCCTGGGTGCAGTGATCGTGTAGATGGACGAGTCGAGGAAGTTGATGATTCCTCAAACCACCATGCAGGCCACCACAAGAACGTGGTCAACCCCTCGACCCCTAACTCTACACATCAAGGTGTAGGAAACCATTGACCGACCACGTCCAACTCAAAAGAAGCAAGGTAGACCTTAAACGATATCAGGGCAAACAAGGTCGATGTCTGAGCCATTCTGGATGACAAGAAAAAGTGCACCCAAATAGCATTGGACTATGAATCGATGAAGAAGAAGTATTAGTAGCAATCAAGGCGCGTTGCCGACCTCAAGGCAACACAAGAGGAAATGAACCAAAGGCAGAAAGAAATAGAGGTCGAGCTCAAGAAGCTCATGACTCTCAAACCACCCTCTCCGCCAAGGAAAAGACCTAAAAAGGGGGCAACCACATCCATCCCCTCTAGATAGAAGGAGAGTCAGTTCTCCAAAGAAATTGAATTTGGATGGGTGGACACATTCTTGAAAATTCTAACTTTAGGAACCTACAACGGCTGAGCTCGAGGAGCTCAGAACTCTCAAATCACCCTTTCCGCCAAGGAAAAGACCTAACAACCCCCACCCCCACCCACCCCCCGAAATTAGCTCAAAAAGGGAGTCGTCAAGGAGCAACATGGATTAGTGCCCTCACCATCATGACAGGCATGAACCTCACACACAAGCAGATCTCGAACTACGTGACAAATTGACTGAGATAACAAAGGCCATCTAAGAGATGAGGAATAAGGGGGCAACCACATCCATCCCCTCTAGATAGAAGGAGAGTCGATCAGTTCTCCAAAGAAATTGAATTTAGATGGGTGGACACATCCTTGAAAATTCCAACTTTAGGAACCTACAACAGCACAACCGATCCCGAGGATCATATGACGGCGTATAAGTCTTTAATGATTTTTTTAGGTCATCGACCAAATGCTATAAAGGTTTTATCATATATAAAGAACAAGGAATGAACTAAGAGTTGATTGCTAAAAAGTGAGTTTGATTGCTTGTATATATACCATATATACAGGTTGTACATGAAGTGATTTACATGATTATAAACCTTATCTCATTCTGTTACATAAAATTAAAAATTTAAACTATAATTATCCTCGCATTGGCAGCTGTATGGATTTTGTTGTATCATCTTTATCAGTATGAGAACTGCAGTTATGTTTCTTATTTCTTGTCCAAGTCTTCAAGAGAGTTAGGTGTTGCGGATTAAGGCTGAACAAATTCCCTGTGCAAATTATTGGTGTCCATTATCCACGGGTTTTATATTTCTTATAAGACATTATTCATCCTTAAGAACAACTTGATAGTCTTTATCACAAAACTGACTAATACTGAGTAGATTGTGCATTAGGCCATCAACCAGAGCTACATCTTCAATGATGATATTACCATGAATAGGCATGGCAAAGGGATGGGTATGGAACGGGGGAGCTGTTCCCAAACCCTACCCGTTAAAATTACGTAGTCCCCCAAACCTGCCACGTCCCGTTAACGCTTCTACCAAACCCGCCCCGCCTCCACCCCGTTACCTAAATTTTTTTTTAATTTAATTAATTTATTTTTTTCCTTTGTTTTTTTATATTATTCTCTTATAAAATATTCTAAAATCATTATAAAATATATTTTATGTATAAACGGGTCAGAGTCAGAGTTAAATGGGGTGAGATGGTAAATCTCATACCCTACCCTAACCCTATAGGGTTCAAATAATCGGCTCCCATTAGGGTCGGAGTTGGGCGGAGTATTAGCGGTTCGGGTGAAATTTTCATCCCTAACCATGAACTACTTTTCCATATCCCATAGTGTATCCAATGTTGTCATCTCCAAATGACACTTTTGGGCCAACTTTCTCCTCAAACTGTGAAAGCAGAGAGTTATTTCCAGTCATGAGTCTTGAACATCTACTATCTAAGTACCACAACTGCTTCTTCTTCTTGCCCTGCACATATGAATTAAATCAAGTTGTTTTAGGTATAAAAGTACCATTGGATCCTTGGCCATTAGTTTTGGTTATTGGCTGTTTATTCTTTTTCTTTTCTTTTCTCTCTTTAGGAGGTGGAAGATCCACCTTGGTCCTAGGTGGTTCATGAAAAAACCTTACCCTTTGTGGAGACATTCTCCTTGTGTTATTATGAAATTAGGCATAGAGGGATAAACATAATAATAATTTCCATAAACATTGCAAGCATACGATGGATGTCTAAAATCACCATAATAATGACAAGGCATATATTGAGGTGGTGCAATGTATGGATAAGGAGCTACATATGGAACATGAGGAACATGCATGTCATCATGTCATCAATAACTTTTGTGCATTGAAAAGCAAGGTGGTTGGTTTTCCCACACTTGGTGCATGTCTTCTTAGGTGTATTAGGTATAGATGCATAATTACTATGTTTATTTATACCTAAACTACAATTCTTGTTTTTCTTAGTCTTAGTTATTGGGATGCTTTCTAACTTCTCTTTTAACTGTTTGTTAGTAAGCAAGCCAATATTCTTAGTAGCCTTTTTCTCTAGCATTGGTTCCAAAGTTTTTTTCACAGATGTGAATTTTACAACTGTAGAACTCGCACCTATCTTATTCTTAGCATGTTCAACAAATTTTATTGGTTTTAACTTACCTGTTGTTTTAGGCTTTATGCTAGCTTCTTGTTAGTGCAATATAAGCACAAGTGTTTGTAGAAGGAGGGGGGATGAATACAAACACCTGAAACTTTTTGCTCTTTTAAACTTAAAAGCGCTTACTGGAAAACAGCTGCAACAAACAGAAAAACTATAAGAAATGCACACAGATTCAAGTTAAAATAGTTATATTAAAACTTGGGGTTTTTCTGGAAATCTGTATAATCACAAATGTGATTTACAGCTACAAATTATGTGTTTAAATACACAGCTTCGCACACTCACTAGCTTCTAACTTTCTTTGAAATATTTCTCGCAAGATCTATTACAAAGCTTCTCTCTAGTGTTTGTGTGCTTCGGTATTTGTTTGATCTGTTGGAAAGATACAATCTCTGTGTTCTATATTGTAATGAGAACTCTGTTGCTTATATGTTGATCAGTGGATGAAATCACGTGCTTGAGACGTGCTGCTTTTCTCAACTTAACCGCAAGTATGTCACATCGTAGCCCTATGTGTCAGACTACTGTGGGCTTTGTTGCTACTTTTTCTTCCCCTGATCTGTGTGCATTTAATGCGTGAGAGTTCTTATTGGATCAAGAACAAACTTCCAGAAATATCTTTCCAGTTGATATTTCTTGCTTCTTTAACACGTTACGTTGATTTCCGTGTAAGTACTGATGACGGGTGCATGCTGTCATAACGATCCACTGACAATCAGCCCTGATGGACTTTGATCAGTGCTTCTTGATCCCCTGATGCTTATTGACTAGATCAGGGCTTCAACTTTCACTTGAGTTTCACTCAGTGCTTCTTGATCCTGATGGTTATAACTGACGGTACACACCGATGGTTTCCACTGATGCCATGTTGGCCATTTCCCCTGACGGGTTACCCTAATGGGTTGGTCTGCCTTCATCATACCCTAATGGTTCCCCTGATGAGTTCCCCCTGACGGGTTCCCCCTGAAGGGTTCCCCTGATGAGTTCCCCCTGATGGGTTCCCCTGACGGTACTTTAATCAACACAACTTTGTTTAGAATATCTTATGTGCGGAATACTTTGACTGTTAACAAGTAACATCAGACATTCTTCTTCAATTTGTCAAGTCCTTTGGATGTTTCTATTTTCTGACTTGCCTTATGAAGTTATTGACCATCCACTGATGAATAAGTTCATCATCAGTTGATGCAAAACATGTGCTGATCTTAAGGTTTATAAAATACCTCAAGTATTTACAGTTGCACAAATTATTACATAAACATCATCATCAATCAATTAACTCTAACAATCTCCCCCTATTTATGTTTATCAATTTGATAACCATAAATCTCTAGGTGCACTGATGATGATGTCAAAACCAATACTAAATACATGAAAGAATTTTGAATAAATTAATAAAAGAATTTCTGTACAAGTGTTTTCCTATAACTATTACAAAAAGAATGTTGTATTAGACATCAGGATCCCTTTTCCTTTTTGTTGAGACAAAGGGCAATGGATGACTTGATTCCATCAGTTGGTAGTCACTTCCAAGGCCTTGTCTTCTTTGATCTGGGTTTTGATCAGGAATCCTTAGTCTGTTGTCTTCTCCTCCTGCTTCCAGTTGCTCCAGCTCCCTTTGAAGAAGTTTTCTGAAGTTGACAATGTTGTGTTGACATTGCTGCTAGATTCCAAAGCTTCAAGGACAGATTTTATTTCTTGAACATTGGTTGCAGCAAGTTGTGACCACTAGAAGGTAATGATCTCCCCCTTTTTATTTTTGAATTGAACACCTATAGGGCTAGTGATCATTTTTGGATATTCTTTGAATCCTTTCACTGGTGGCACATCTCTTACTGCAGTGTTCCCATCATCAGCTTTGGTTTCTTCAATCTCCTTCAATACTTTCCGAGTCAACAGGAATCTGAACTCGATGACATGTTCATTTTTGTGATAAGTTATTTGGCTTAGAACATACATCGCTTCCTCCAGGTCGAGGCCATCAACATCTTTGATCCTTATGCTTTTCTCCTGCCCATCAGTGGATTTATAGAATAATTTCAATGGTCTTTCCAAGGCTGTGGGCAGGCTCCTTTCATCGTTGATGGCTCTCTTCAGCTTGTCAATCATCCCCCTCAAGTCTCTGTTAGCCTTTGTAGATTTCGAGATCAGGTTTAGGATCAGTCATAATTGTTCAACATCCATTCTCCTAAACCAATCCATTGTAATAATGAATTGTGACCCACTCTTTAGTTGAACTGTTATCAGCTGATCTCTTTTATTGTTGAACCTGACATCTATACTTTTTATGGAGAACATAAATGTCAGGTTTTTGCGACTTTCAGCTTTGAGGGATTCAGCTAGAGCGGGTGGACCATATACTGTGGTAATAGGAGAAGGTGCTTGATCCTTGGCTTTAGATGACTTGGATTTGGTGGCATCAGGGTCTTCGGATTTGTCTAGATTTTTATCCCCTGATGCACCTTTTGGGTTTTGAACTCTTCTTTGCTAAGGATTCCTGGAGGTCCTGGGCCTGACATTTTTCTTCTTCTTTACTTCCTCTTGTTCCCTTGCCATTTCCCTCTCTTCATCTTCTTGAAGTTGCTGTGCAAATAGTGCATCAGCTTCCACTAGCTTTTCATCTTGAGGGTAGACCAGCTCCACTTTCCCATCAATTACAGCTTCAACGGGTGTTGGAAAGTGGGTTGTCTTCATGGCATCTCCAAGTAGCTTAGGCCCTGA
>CM025786.1:53075252-53088687 GCA_014636745.2 Centella asiatica | reverse complement strand
CCTTTCTGACAGCATCATCAGTGGGAGTTGAGAGTCGGGATGTGACTTGAAGAACTTGTTGTAAAGTGCCAGCCATGGAATGTTGTAGAGTTTCCATGCTGGTCAGTTGGGAAGTGAGATCAGCAAGCTTCTTGTCTATAGTGTCAGCTTGTTTCTTCATTCTGAGGAGAGTCTGGCTGGTGACTGGGGAGTCGACAACTTGCTGTATATTTTGTATTTTTGAAGAAAATTGTGTATACAATTTTTGATTTTCTATATTATTGACTAACCAATCATGATCTGTGACTTTAACACTTTGATCAAGTTTGGATCAGTAGTTCTAGCTAACTCTTGCTTTAATAACTGTACAGTATCAGACATTTGGTTTTGTCGAAAGTATAAATCAACTCCGATGAGCTGGGAAAAATCATCTTGTGGAGCATCATCTTCATCACTTTCAGAGGTAGAAGTAGTATATACAGTAACTGCGTTTTCTCTCTGTTCTTTATTTACAAGGTTCTCATCCTTATCTCCCTCAATCTCTCCTTTTTCTTTGTCGTCTAAGGCATCACTCGTATTCTCTCCTTTTTCTTTTCCTACTAAGGTAGTACTCACTTGCTCTCTTTTTGCCAAAGTCCTCTCAAGGGTTTGACTTTGCCTCTCTTCACTAAGTATTTTCTCAGTCTCACTCAAAATTGTCCTAAAAGGGCTCCTATGGGCTTGGAAATCATCAACTGTGACCAGTTCAAGTGAAGTATGTGCAGCTTCTGGTTCGACAGTTGTGATAGGAGAAGGAGAAGAAGTAAAGTGAGCATTTATAATTGGAGAAGTGTACGTTTCTATAGAGGAAGTATATACAATTGGGGGTACATAAAGAGTTATTGTTGTAGTATGTACAGTGGAGTCTATGTCCCCTATTTGATCATCAGTGTTTGTATCAAGTAAAAATGAGTCAACCATTTGAGAGTGTTGACTACCAAACACTGTGTCAGAGAATGTTGGCTCCTCCACGAATTGAGAATGTGGAGAATTTGATTGTATGACACTTAATGTTTGTGTCATTATATCTGAAGAAATTTGAGGAACAGAGAAAGAAGGAAGTGGTGTAGATGGGAGTGTTGGTTGAATCACTAAATGAGGAGGTGATTCATCAAAAGATGTTGTAGAAGAATGCTTATGACTCATGTTGATCTTATTGAAAAGCTTCTGAGCTACAACATTTTGAGTGGTGTGTGCACTCACTGTGTTAGAGATCTGCAAGTGGCTCTCAGAGACCCTAATTATAGATTTATCAGGGTCTATGATCAGTGTATGTGCCTCACTCAACTGTGTCCCTGGTTGGGAACTATTTTCAATAACTAATTCCTTTTGAGAGGAACTAGTTAGAAATATGTTTAATTCCTTATCAAAGGCAGTATCCTTTTGAGAGGATACGCCCTAGTCAGGCTGTTGGGTAACACTCGTGGCTCCCTTCTTCTTCTTATGCCTGTAGCCAATCACTTTCTCTCCTTGCTCCCCCTCAGTTGATGTGGTAACTTCACTAGGTTTTCTTTTAATCCCAATAGTCTTTTGAGAAACTGTGGGTTGGGCTTTTGAGAGTGGTTGAGTGAAAATTGGTTGTTCTACTTGGGTAGGCAGAGAGGTGGTTGTTTTCTCTACCATAGTAGATAAAGGTGAAGAATGTACAGTTTGAGAAGTAGAAGGTGTAGAATTTACTACTTGTATCATATGTTGTGGAAGAGCAAATGATTCGGCTGTATACGATTTCTTTATTATTTCTGCAAACAATTTCTTTGTTTGCTTGTATGTCTGTACAGGTATATCATTCTCAAAAGAAAAATTAGTAATTTGGTCTTTAATAATCATAAACAAAAATCTTGCATAATATACTTCAGTTTTCCTATTATTAAAATTACCTAATTTATTTACAAGGTCATCAAAAATTATTTTACCTATATTTATATTTACATTTCTAATTATTGTGTATGCTATTTTCAAAGTTAAAGAGGTAATAACCTCAAAGTTAGAACACTTACCTGAGAATGCCTTGGTGATTGTATCAAACAGGTAAGAGATCTCCCGCTTAACATTCACCCTCTTGAGGTCTTTGAACTTTAACACTGCGTTGGGAGCAGCGTTATAGCTCAGTTCCCTTAAGAAATCCAGTAGGTCTGCATCACTAGGTGCGTCCACCAGATCTTGAGTAGGTAGTCCCAAAGCAGAGTTAAGTCTGGAAGGGGTTATTTTCCCTTTCTCAGAGGAAACTTTGAATGAGATTCCCTTGACCGCATCAAGCCTAGTGGTGGAGTACATGAACTTGGCACTCGTCCATAGTTGAGACAGTGCTTCCCCAGACATTTCTTCATCGGTAAAGATGGCTTTACTATACTCTGAGTTGAGTAGATAGTTCATTATTGGTTTAAAGCATTCATTTACCTCATCAATGTCAGAGAAACTCACATAGTTCGTGGGTGGGACTGTCAAGTTCCTCGGAATCTGTTGATGTGCCATGGATGCTTTGAAGATTTGAAGTTCTAGGGTTTCTGTAAAAAATGAGAGAGAAAGAGAAGAAAACTCGAGCAAATATCAGAAAAAGATTAAAAGTTTTGAGGAGTTTTAAAAAGTAGGAGAGATAGAGTATTAATACCCGCCTATTGACGTTTGAAAACTTCTCCTGAAAACACGCCATCAGGGAGTCAGTTAAATTTTTGTGATGACACGTCATCAGTGAGAGAAGAACTTAATGATGAGTTGTCATCACTTAACTGACCGTGAATCCCGATGCAAAAAAAAAAAAAATTAAACTTACCCTGATGATTTACTGTATGTACATACCCTGACCCTAATGCACAAGACGGACACCGTGATCCTGACGCACAGGTCGGATACCCTGACCCCGACATACGAGTCGAACACCCTGACGTGTCCTTAAGGAAGCCCTGCTCCTGATGCATCAGTCAAAACAAAAACAAAACAACAAAATGCAAAATATACAAGTATATACATATTTAAAATTTGAACATATATAACCACATATCAATTGATTTTATCAAGAACATACGAAATGAGTTAGAAATACCAAATCTTAGGAGTTTGACTCTGACCCTGACGCATAATTCACCATTCTCAGCTCTCCCACAAGATTTGAAAATGTGGCTTCATCAAGAGCTTTGGTGAATATGTCTGCCAGCTGTTGATTTGAATGTAGTTCAATATTCCCATTCATAACATGTTCCCTGATAAAATGATATCTGATTTCTATATGCTTAGTTCTAGAATGTTACAATGGATTTTCAGCAATGGCAATGGCACTAGTGTTATCACACCTTATTGGAATCTTGGAATAGTTCAGACCATAATCCATTAGCTGATTTTTCATCCATAGAATTTGTGCACAACAACTTCCAGCTGCAATATATTCAGCTTCAGCAATAGATGTAGAGATTGAGTGCTGCTTTTTGTTGAACCAAGATACAAGCCTTCCTCCTAGAAATTGACTGCTTCCCGTTGTACTCTTTCTGTCAATGTTGCATCCTCCAAAGTCAGCATCAGAATATCCTAGTAATTCAAATCCAGACTCCTTTGGATACCAAAGTCCCAACTCTGTAGTGCCCTTGATATATCTCAAGATCCTTTTCACTGCAATGAGATGAGATTCCTTTGGGTCAGCTTGATATCTTGCACAAAGACATGTTGCAAACATTATGTCTGGCCTACTTGCTGTCAGATATAGCAATGATCCAATCATTCCCTTGTAAGTCTTCAAATCAACTTTCTTTCCATTTTTATCAGGATCAATCTTGGTTGCAGTGGCCATAGGTGTCTTTGCTACTTTTGAGTCCTCCATATCAAATTTCTTGAGAAGTTCTTTGGCATATTTTGTCTGATGAATGTAGATTCCATCAGAGACTTGTTTAACTTGCAATCCCAAGAAGTAAGATAACTCACCCATCAAGCTCATTTCATATTTGCTTTGCATGAGTTTGGAGAACTTTTCACACAGTCTTGTGTCAGTGGATCCAAAAATAATATCATCAACATAAATTTGAACCAAAATCAAATGACCTTGGTGTTGCCTGAAGAACAAGGTTTTGTCAATGATACCTCTTAAAAATTTATTTTCCACTAGAAACTTTGAGAGTGCGTCATACTAAGCTCTAGGTGCTTGCTTCAGTCCATAAAGTGTCTTTTCCAGTTTGTAGACATGATTTGGAAATTTTGAGCATTCAAATCCTGGAGGTTGTTGGACATACACCTCCTGTTCCAATTTCCCATTTAGAAAAGCACTTTTCACATCCATTTGATATACTTTAAAATTTGAATATGCTGCATAGGCTAAGAAAATTCTTATAGCCTCAAGTCTGTCTACTAGTACAAAGGTCTCATCAAAGTCAATCCCTTCTTCTTGAAGATATCCTTTTGCATCCAGTCTTGCTTTGTTTCGTACAACAATGCCAGCTTCATCCATCTTATTTCTGAATACCCACTTAGTACCTATTATGATTCTTTCTTTAGGTTTAGGTACAAGCTTCCATACTGGATTTCTTTCAAATTGATTTAGCTCTTCCTGCATAGCCAAGATCCAGTCTGCATCTTGAACAGCTTCTTCAAACTTCTTTGGCTCAATTTGAGAAAGAAAACAAGCATATAGGCATTCATTAGATGTTGCTTTCCTGGTCTGCACTCTTTTGCTTGGGTCACCAATAATCAGATCTGTTGTGTGACTTCTGGCCCATTTAGGATTAGAGATGTGTCTTGATGAGCTTGCTTGACTATCATCTCCTCCCCCTAAGCCTGTGCTTCCAACTTCTAAAAACTCTCCCCCTGAATTAGTGGATAATTCAAGGTTCAAGTTATCCCCTGATGGTGCATCTCCTGATGAATGATCCCCTGATGAAGTATCTCCTAATCTATTGTCCAGGAAATTGACTCTATCTGCTGAAGGGGCTTCTTCATAGTTTGGATTGACATCAGGAATGTATAAATTCTCCATTTGTCTGCACACATCGGCTTCAGTCTCTTGATAATCATTTTCATCTTCATTTTCAAACCTGAGTTCTTTATGAAAACCAGGGTCTTCAAGTCCAGAAATCTCTTGATCATCAAAAGCTACATTTATAGACTCCATCACCACTTGAAGTCTTTTGTTGTAAACCATGTAGGCCTTGGATGACAGAGAATAACCTAGGAAAATTGCTTCATCAGCTTTTGGATCAAATTTTCCAAAGTTCTCACCAAAATTCCTCAAAATGAAACATTTACATCCAAAGACATGGAGGAACTTGATGCTTGGTTTTCTCCCTATCATTAGCTCATTTAGTGACTTGTTGTGAGCCTTGTTGATTAGAGATCTATTCTGAGTAAAGCAAGCAGTGGAAATTGCTTCAGCCCAAAAATAGGTGGGAATCTTTGTCTCTGCTAGTATTGACCTAGCAGCTTCTATCAGGGTTCTATTTTTCCTTTCCACTACACCATTCTATTGAGGAGTCCTTGGAGCAGAAAATGTATGATTTATGCCTTTCTCCACACAAAATCCCTCAACAGCTGCATTCTTGAATTCAGTTCCATTATCTGTTCTCAACATTCTAACCACTGACCCTGATTCTGTTTCCACCTTCTTGATATGGTCAATAATTTGTTAAGATACTTTTGATTTAGCATGCTGAAACTTTACCCAAGTGTATCGGTGTAGTCATCCACAATGACCATTGCAAATCTTTTCTTTGACACTGACATAATGTTGACAGGGCCAAAGAGATCCATATGTAACAATTGAATTGGATCTTTGATCATGGTGGCTTCCTTGCTGACAAAGGATGATTTCCTTTGCTTTCCTTGTTGACATGCTGAACATAATCCTTCTTGGATAAACTCCATTTGGGGTAGTCCAGTTACCAACTCTCTCTTCACTAGATCATTAATTGACTTGAAGTTCAGGTGAGAGAGCTTCTTGTGCCATAGCCTGCTTTCATCAGGAGTTGCCTTGCTGTAGAAACATGATTCTCCATTTACTGAATTAAAATCAGCAACATAGAGATCTCCTTTTCTTATTCCTGACAAAACTAGCTTCCCATCACTTTCATTTGAGATTAGGCACTGATCTCCTTTGAAGGAAGTGATGAATCCTTTGTCACTTAGTTGACTTATGCTTAGCAAATTGTGCTTGAGCCCATCAACCAGTGCTACATTTTCAAATGAGACATTCCCATTTGTTGCTTTGCCATAACCAAGAGTTAGTCCTTTGCTGTTATCACCAAATGAAATTACTAGACCAGCCTTTTCTTGGAATTCTGTGAGCAGGGCTTTGTATCCTGTCATGTGTCTTGAGCAGCCACTGTCTAGAAACCAGATTTGACTGTTTTTGACCTTTCCCTGTGAGCTGCTACTGTCAGTGGATGAGGCCATCAGGGTTAGGTTGACATACTCTTCATTTTCTTCTTCATCAGAGTCAGCCCAGTCCTTTCCCTCTGCAATGTATGTTTTTCCCTTCTTGTTTGCATTAAGAAGGTCAAAGTATTTCTTCTTGTAGTCCACAACAGCTTCTTTGTTTTTGGATTCACCATATTTTGTGGCCTTGCGACACTCATTTGCAAAGTGACCCAGCTCATTGCATTTGTAGCACTTTATTCTTGATTTGTCAATAAAGTTTTTTGTGCTACTGGGTTTCCTTGCTGAAAACTTTTAGATCCCGAAGGCTTTTCGAATTTCAGCTTGGAAAACCTTTTTGCAAGAAAGGCCATGGTTTCATCCAGCTCCTCTAACTCTTCCGGAGTATATTCTTCCTCCTTGAAGTCAGCTTCTTTGTCCCCTTCTATGTCAGCATCTTCTAGTTGTTACTTCATCAAGACGCTTGGTCTTGCTTCTTGTTTGTCCTTCGTGGCAGCCATCAGGGCTACAGATTTAAGCTTTCTGGCATCCCCTGACATTTCAGATCTTTGTTGAACCTCTAGTTCATATGTTTTGAGAGTACCATACAGCCTATCCAAGTCTAGAAGATTCATGTCCTTGGATTCCCTGATGGTTGTTGTCTTAGGATCCCATGATATGGAAAGGGCTCTCATGAACTTTCTGTTCACATCCTTGTTAGCATATGCCTTCCCATATAATCTTAGGTCATTTACCAACCTGTTAAATCTGTCGAACATTTCAGTGAGTGTTTCACCATTCTTCATTGTGAACCACTCATACTGTTGTGTCAACAGCTGCAATTTATTTTCCCTCACTTCCTCAGTACCATCACAAAGGATTTGTATGGTATCCCATATAGATTTAGACATTGTAAGATTCATGATACTATTCAGCATATCATCGTCTAAACCATTATATAGGATCCCGGTGACTTTAAGATCCTTTTTCACCTTTTCTCTTTCCTCTATCGTCATTTCGTCAGTTGTCTTTGGGACAAGCTTTTCAAGAATACTGACTCCATTAACGACTTCTATAGGAATGAGCTTCTTGGGAACGTGAGGTCCTTCTTCTAGAATCTGCAAATATTCATCATCAATAGCTCTAAGATGAACTATCATTCTTTGTCTCCAGAAGAAGTATTTGCCCCTTTCCAACATGGAGACTTTACTGTTTCCAGCTTTGTTGGCCATAGATAATGATCATTTTTAGCAAGTGAAATCTGCTAAAAGGCTCTGATACAAATTGTTAGTGCAATATAAGCACAAGTGTTTGTAAAAGGGGCAGGGGGGGGATGAATACAAACACCTGAAACTTTTTGCTCTTTTAAACTTAAAAGCGCTTACTGGAAAATAGCTGCAACAAACAGAAAAACTATAAGAAATGAACATACAGATTCAAGTTAAAATAGTTATATTAAAACTTGGGGTTTTTCTAGAAATCTGTATAATCACAAATGTGATTTACAGCTACAACTTCATCCGTAGTTTCTGATGGGTAATGTATCCCCTGACGGGTAAAATATGCCCTGATGGCCATCCTCCGTTTTGCATATTTATCCTTTCAAAGTATAGATTTCTCATGTTATACCCACAATGATGTTTTATAGAATCCTTTTACAACCAGTGTAGTGAATTTTAGCTAAGGACCAAGGCAAGTATATACTCATTCCATTTACTTCCTTACTGATTACGTAGAATCATTATTTTGATTTACGTAAATGAATGATGTTAAAGCTTATGCATGATGATGATCTCTTTTATGATTAAGTAACGTACGATCATTGATCCGATGTACGTGAAAAGATGTTAATGATTGAGCTATATGTTATTGGGTGATTGCTAGTTGTTTAAAGTCGCTAGCACACCAAAAGATGATGATGATGAGGCAATGGTGTTGCAATCGTGAACTTGTATGCACACCTGAGCAACTTCCATATGGGTATATAGAAAAATAATCGGTACTCGACTTTTATCTGTTAAGCACGCCAATGTGTTTGGCAGTCGCTGCTTTTAATTGTTGATCGTGCCAATTTAAAATGAGAAAATGTTTTCAAGAAGGTATATTCCATATGGGAAGTTAAAGGGTTGTTGAATTCTTTCGCCTGGTATTCTGGCCAATGATGATAGGGAATGATAGACCGAGGCAAGGCGTCGGAAATCAGACCTTTTGCAGACCAAATGCTTTCTGTAAGTGATTACATATGTCAAATGATGGATCAAACGACCAGGCTGACCAGCTGGGATGAAATTTAATTGTTAAAGGAAGTCAGATAATGATCAGTCTGGTCAGGTGATGCATTATCTGATGAAGAGAGGGCGAATCATGATTTATTGAAAAAGGGTTAACCCTTGATATCACTCGGGTACCCTAAATGATACATGTTTATTGATTATCATGAGGTGTTGGCATTGTTTCGCCCAACCTCGAAGAATATTAAAGCTTTTGAATTATCTGTTCTTCTTGCTCATGAATATATACTTGCTGAGCATAAATGCTCATGTGGAATGTTATGAAATGTTTTACATGTTATGTCAAGAAGGCCGAGTCACCTGATAAAGGAAAAGAGAGAATGGTATAGTGAGAGCTTCTTAATATCTCTCATTTGGATGACCTTTATAGGGAAAGTGAAGCTAGCTTCTCACACTCACTAGCTTCTAACTTTCTTTGAAATATTTCTCGCAAGATCTATTACAAAGCTTCTCTCTAGTGTTTGTGTGCTTCGGTATTTGTTTGATCTGTTGGAAAGATACAATCTCTGTGTTCTATATTGTAATGAGAACTCTGTTGCTTATATGTTGATCAGTGGATGAAATCACGTGCTTGAGACGTGCTGCTTTTCTCAACTTAGCCGCAAGTATGTCACATCGTAGCCCTATGTGTCAGACTACTGCAGGCTTTGTTGCTACTTTTTCTTCCCCTGATCTGCATATTTCTTGCTTCTTTAACACGTTACGTTGATTTCCGTGTAAGTACTGATGACGGGTGCATGCTGTCATAATGATCCGCTGACAATCAGCCCTGATGGACTTTGATCAGTGCTTCTGGATCCCCTGATGCTTATTGACTAGATCAGGGCCTCAACTTTCACTTGAGTTTCACTCAGTGCTTCTTGATCCGGATGGTTATGACTGACGGTACACACTGATGGCTTCCATTGATGCCATGTTGGCCATTTCCCCTGATGGGTTGGTCTGCCTTCATCATACCCTGATGGTTCCCCTGATGAGTTCCCCCTGACGGGTTCCCCTGATGAGTTCCCCCTGACGGGTTCCCCCTGATGGGTTCCCCTGACAGTACTTTAATCAACGCAACTTTGTTTAGAATATCTGATGTGCGGAATACTTTGACTGTTAACAAGTAACATCAGACATTCTTCTTCACTTTGTCAAGTCCTTTGGATGTTTCTATTTTCTGACTTGCCTTGTGAAGTTATTGACAATCCACTGATGAATAAGTTCATCATCAGTTGATGCAAAACATGTGTTGATCTTAAGGTTTATAAAATACCTCAAGTATTTACAGTTGCACAAATTATTACATAAACATCATCATCAATCAATTAACTCTAACACTTCTTCAACTATTTCTTTAGCTTTATCAATGGTGATGGGTGGTTCACCATCTGATACAATAATGGGCATATCTAAGTATCATAATACAGCTTTTTGATTAGGATGTTGTGAGTTTAGAAGACCCTACACTTTTTGTGAGGATTGTGTCCATTGTTTTATTTTATCTTGTTCAGCTTTGAACTTCACAGCTAGATATTCTTCTCTCTTCAAGGCTTCATCAAGATATCTCTTAGCATTAAGTGATTCATTTTTGGCTTGTTCTAAATTTAACAATTCATATTCTAAGAAAGTATTTCTCTTTGAAAGAGCATTTTTAGCCTCAGTAATCCTATTATTTTCTTTTGTAAGAGATCTTAAACTAGCATGCAAGTCATAAATCTCTTTGGTCATTTCTTAAATAGTAGTATCACATTCATTCTTAAAGACAAAAAAAAATATCAAAATCAAGTACCTTAGCTATTGATGAGTTTTAAGATTCAGCATCTTCTCCATCAGGATTGCTTGAGGTTTTAGCCATTAAAGTCATATTTACAATCTCTTCTTCAGCATCAAATTCATTTGAATCCATCCGGTCCTTGCCTTCAGCTATAAATGATTTCCCCTTTTTCTTGAGAAAATCAAAGTACTTCTTCTTGTAGTCTACTTGATCAGCCTGGACGTCTTTCTTCTTTTCAGTTTTGGGCTTCTTACATTTACTGGCAAAGTGACCAATCTCATTGCAGTTATAACTCCTAATTTTGGATTTGTCAATCATGGTTGATTGACTTAGTTTGGCAGCAGCAAAGTTAATGATGATGAGCCTTTCTTGAACCTTCTCCCTCTTTGAAACCTCATATTCTTACATTTCCTAGCAATGTAGGCCAACCTTTCATCAATCTCATCCAATTCCTTAGGTGTATAGGTTCTTTATTCATCTTCTTCAGCATCACTTCCTACTTCCACCTCACCATTGGAATCCTCTTTCTCAATGGATACCTTCATGTGTCCACCAAGCTTTTTCTTATTTGCTTCCGCAACCAATGCAACAGATTTATCTTTGGAGTGTTGCTTATTCCATTGTTGGATTTCCAACTCATATGTCTTCAAGTTTCCATATATCTCATCCAGTGTTAGAAGACTTAGATTCTTGTTGGCTTCGCAGATTGCAGTAGTCTTTGGATCCCAATGTCTTGGAAGAGCTCTTAGGAATCTATGATTTGTTTGAAGTGTTGAATACTCATGGCCACAAGTATATAGATCATTAATCAATTGGATGAATCTCTCATATAGGTCATTAAGAGATTTACTAGCCTTGGAAGTAAATAGTTCATATTGTTGAATCAGCTAGAATTGCTTATTCAACTTGATTTGATCACTCCCTTCACATGGGACAGTGAGCTTGTCCCACATCTCTTTGGATGTTTTGCACTTCATAACCTTGTATAGCATGTTGTTATCAAGTGTTGTGATAAGGATGTCTTTGACCTTCTTATCCTTGAGCCTCTTCCTTCTCTGATTGAGTATATTCTTTTGGAGTCTTTGCTTTATATCTATCTAGTGTAGTAACTCCTTCAGAGGTAGAGCCAAGAACAAGCTTCTTTATTTCTAGAGGACCTTTTTGAATAATCTCTGAGTATTGGTCATCTTTTGCATCAAGATAACTCAAGATCCTTTGTTTCCAGAATGAGTATTCACCCTTCTTGAGTTGTAGAACTCTGGTAGTCTTCTTCAAATTTCTCATGATCACTAGATTGAGATTACTCTAGAACTGCTTTGATACTAATTGTTTGTCCTGTGGTGTAATTGTAGAATGGGGGGTTGAATACAATCACTAACTTTTTATTGAATTAAACTAATATGAACAATCTAAAACTCAAGAATAGTTATATCACATTATTGATATGATAAAATAATTAAAACGGTAAAGGAAATTGCAAGATGTAAATGGCAATCAACAATAAACAATTTTATTGTCAATCAATTTGAATCTTACAACTTTTTCTGGTAGTGAACACCAGTTGTTGTTTTCTGAATACAATGATATTCAACTTCAAAACTCTCTGAATGTAGAGCTATGCATGTACTGTCATCTCTATTCAGAGCTACCAATTAGAATTCTAATTATATATTTGATTATAATGACAATTAGGAAATAAAACGTTCCTCGTAGAATTCTACCTGCTTCTTGACTTCCAGCTTTTCATTCTTGATAAAACTCTAACTTGTATAAAGAATTTGATTCTTCATAGGAAAGTAGATCAGTTGTTATCTTTTTAAAAAGATTGTAAGACTCGTTTCTGAATCCTTGTTACTATTCGTAGACTCAGCTTCCAAATCTTCATTGAACTCTAAATCAAAATCATTTGTTGACTTGGCAATCTTTTAGCTTGGTCAACATTTTATTACTTTTGTTTCCATGATCAATTGTTGTTCTGAAAATTACTTGCTGATTTTTGAATTACCTGTTGTTTTCTCTGATCAACAGATAAATGACATGTTTTCTGATCAGCAGATAATTTCCAACAACGGGTAATTTTATTTCCTAAACTTCAATCAACTGGTAATCTTGAGTTCTCTAATTTGCCTCTAGCTCTTAAACATTGGCTTCTTTTCACTAACTTTCCAAGATTACAAGTGTTTTCAACTGTACTAAACTATACAATTGCTTCTAAATTACTGTATGATTTTTACATGTATTCATCAGTTGTTTCTATACAATCAGCTGGTAGTTTACAAAGTATAAAAACTTCTGATTATTTCTAAACATCATCAATATACAATCAGCTGGTAGTTTACAAAGTATAAAAACTTCTGATTATTTCTAAACATCATCAATTCTACAAGTATGATTCCTAGCATACCATACCCATACAATCGTTCTACCCAAATACTTTGCTCTGCAGACCTACAAGATTGAAAAGTCTCAACTTTACCGCTTCAAAACTCAGTGGCGGGACCCCTAAAAGTCTAGGGATTCATAGTCCTAACAGAATCACTAGAATCAGTTGCAAGGTTTCAACACTCTCACCACTATCTACCTTCCTCACAAAGGACATGAAAATGGAGGCAAGCCCACCAAAGACATAACAAGAAATGGGGAAGCACAAAAAAAGAAAAAAGGGAAGAAATTGAGACAAATGGACCCAGGGACGTACTGGACCCCTAAAAGTCTGGGGATTCACAAACCTAACAGAAACACTAGAATCAATTGCAAGGTTTCAACACTCTCACCACTATCTACCTTCCTCACAATGGACATGAAAATGGGGGCAAGCCCACCAAAGACGTAACAAGAAATGAGGAAGCACAAAAAAAGAAAAAAGGGAAGAAATTGAGCCAAATGGACCAAGAGACCCAAGGACGTACTTGTTAAGGCGTTTGTATGAGGAACTACGCAAGCACATCAGAAAAAATGGAGAGTTTTTTGCAAGAACTTCAATTGTTGCATTATCTCTCTCTCTCTCTCTCTCTCTCTCTCTCTCTCTCTCTCTCTCTCT
>CM025786.1:53042204-53065987 GCA_014636745.2 Centella asiatica | reverse complement strand
ATCGGGGATTATCAACCCATCGGGGATTATCAACCCATCGGGGATTAACTCATCGGGGATTAATCGGGGATTAACTCATCAGGGATTAACTCATCAGGGATTAACTCATCGGGGATTAATCGGGGATTAACTCATCAGGGATTAACTCATCAGGGATTAACTCATCAGGGATTAACCCATCGGGGATTAATCGGGGATTAACTCATACTCGTCAGAGACTAAGTTAAAGTCTGCCTCAGATACAGGGTCGTCTTCCTTATTCCTCCAGGTGTGGTGCCCTCAACCATATCCACACTTAGGTCAAAACTCATCATTCTCTCAGTGATACATAACATTTCCTATGGTCTGCATGCCATCTTAGACAACTTGAAATAAATGACATTAACTCCGATCGTTAGAATATGCATTAAGTCATACTTTCGAGAATAAATGAACATGGTATTAAAGGTGGTAGGTAGAGCAGAAACGCAAGAAATTTAGCAAGACTTAAATAAGATGCTCTTACCTCCTTACTGTAGGAAGAAAATAAATGCTTCGGTTTATCCTTCAAGAGGAACTGCTGTCTCGAAAATTATATTTAAGTTTGATGGAAGTTTGGAAAGGTAGAATCAAGGTTACAACAGCGTGATGTGTATATATATCACTTGGTTGAACAACAAGAACCGTAGGATCAACTTGATCTCAGCTGTTGGTTATGAAAAGAAAGGAAATGACTGAAGAAGGAAAGAACGGCTGCTGTCCATCGGTCATCTTTCATAGCTGACTCTAAGGTATGATAGGGATGATGAGCATTTAATGCTGCTGTTCCCCCCCTCAGCAGTGCAGTATTTAAAAGAAACGGGTACTGTAGCTACCCGAAGCATTCATGCCAAAACACTCTTTTAAAGGTAGAACAACTTATAATCCTCATAAGCTTTACAAAATCATTTAGAAAATAAATCTTTTGGACATCTCATGCAGATAAATTTTTTTCATAATAAGAAAATAATTTCAATATTCACAACTTATAAGAAAATAATTTTCATGAAAAAAATAATAAGCTAAAATAATTAAATTTCATAACGAAATTTATTTACAAATCTGGGTCTTCACATAAGTTATATACTACTGATAACTTATCTTGGGAACTCCAGGAAGAAAATAAGGAGTCGGTGCAGTGAATATACACCAGAAAAGTCACATAATAGGCTGGCATCCAAAGGAGGTTGTACAAAGAAAAAAGTTATGTGATAGAGCTGAAAGTCCCAATGAACAACAGAGATATTTTTGGTAATAACTCAGAATATAAGCTTGTAGAAGATGGAAGTTGTGTCTGTAAATAGACACAAAACAGCTGAGGTAAAGACATATGAGATCTACAAAAAAAAAATCTGAGAATACACAACTTTGAGAAAATATATCTTAGAACACATCTTAACTCATATCAAATAATAACTGCAATTGATTTACAAAAAAAAATAGCAAGTTATTAGAACTTGAGAAGCTGTAATCAATTTACAAAAAAAGAAAAACAAGTTTTTCATAACTTGAGATAAACTAAAATCATTTTCTAGAGTGAAGCTGTGACGACCTGGAAATTTGTTTGTCTATAAATCTTTTGTATTAGGAATTAATTTCCTATTTACGTGTATAGTTAATATTATGATTTTGGATGTCTGTGATAGGGAAAGTAATTTATGTAGTAGTGGTGTTCGTAAGTTGCCTAAAGGAATACAAGTGTGAAGGTTAGCAAGTTTCATTCAAAACAACTTAAATGGCTTACGTAAGAGAAATGATCTCATAAGTACGTTTGTGGTTTGATTAATAAGTTGCTTGTGTGTCATTAGTTGATGACACTTATATGCATGTGTGACAGCAGCTGCTTATTATGTTGTTAACTGTTAAAGAGTTGTGATGAGTAGCCATTTTATTAACCAATAATTTTACTCCAAACTTAATCTTAGCCTACTGCTCCTGACCTCTATAAATACCTCATTCGGAGGTAAAATTTTAATCTCTTTCTAAAAATTTCTCTTCTAAAGTTCTTCTCTAAACTTACCATCTTCATATAATTTCAAGTTCTTTCTTTCGGACAATTGCTTTCAGGCAAGCTTTAATCCCTTTTGTCAAGTCAAGAGGTAAGAATCTTATGTTCTCCTCTATTTTTCCTTCTTGCATAGCATCTGAGAGTATTAGTTGTATGTGCTAAGTTTCCAAGAAGGAATAAAGCTTTTAAGGAAAGGCTACGTCCATTTGCATATTCATGTTCATAAGGCATCCTAGGTTGAATTTATTCATGCAAGGCCTTCCATCAAAATGGAGACAAGCTCTAATGCTAGTCTCTGATGAGATAACATTAGTCTCTGATGAGTTAACATTAGTCTCTGATGAGATAACATTAGTCTCTGATGAGTTAATGCTAGTCTCTGACGAGAAAACATTAGTCTCTGATGAGTTAATGTTAGTCTTTGACGAGATAACATTAGTCTCTGATAAGACAAAGTTAGTCTTTGATGACTAATGATGTTAGTCTCTGATGAGCATCTATGTTTTATCTCCGACAGTTTGGCGCTGAACATTTATCAACCAAGGAGTTTGGCGTTGGACAAATCATCCACTGATGAGTTCAGCGATGACTTGGGGAGTTCGGCACTGAACAAGTCGTCACCCGACGAGTTTGATGATGAACAAGATTATCCTCTGATGGGTAAGTCATCCCCTGATGACTATTCCCTGACGGGTGAATTATCCCCTAATGGTCGAAAGTTATTCCCTGATGGCCGAGAGATTATTCCCTGATGATCAAAGACCATCCCCTGACTGATGATTAATCCCCTGATGATTAATTCAGTCCCTGATGATCATCCTCTGTTTATGCACAGTTTTATATTATCTTTCAAACGATGAATTTCTCACGTTATACCAACAATCATATTTTTACAGAACCTCTCACGCACCAGTATTTTGAGATTATAAACTATCTAAGGACCAAGGCAAGTATATACTCATTCCATTTCCTTTCTTATTGATTACGTAGAATCATTATTTCGATTTACGTAAATGAATGATGTTAATGCCTATGCAAGATGATTATTTCTTTTTATGATTAAATAACGTACGATCATTATTTTGATGTACGTGAAAAGATGTTGATGTTTGAGTTATGTATTATTGGGTGGTTGCTAGTTGTTTAAAATTCGCTAGCTCACCAAAAGATGATGTAAGGGTGCTGCAGGCTGTAAACTTGTATGTGCACCCGAGCATGTCCTATATGGATATATATACAAAAGTTATTGGTTGTCACCGCTTTTAATTGGTTGAGCACACCAAAGTTTTTGGCAGTCGCCACTATTAATCGGCTGAGCATGCCAAGGTTTTATAGCAAGAAAATGTTTTCAAGGTATATTCATATGGGTAGTAAAGGGGATGTTGAGTGCTTTCGCCTGGCATTCCGGCCAATGATGATGGGGAATGAGAGGCCGAGGCATCGGTAATCAGACCCTCGCAGACCAATATTTTCTACAAGTGACTACGTATGTCAAATGATGTAATCAAATGACCAAGCTGACCAGTTGGGATGAAATTTAATTACTAAAGTCAGATAGTGATCATGCTGGCCAGATGATGCATTATCTAGTGAAGAGAGGGAGAATCATGATTTATTTAAAAGAGGGTTAACCCTTCGATATCACTCGGGAACCCTGAATGATATATGTTTATTGATTTATCAGGAGGTGTTGGCATTACTTTGCCCAACCTCAATGAATATTAAATCTTTTGAATTATCTGTTCTTCTTTCTTATGAATATATACTTGCTGAGCGTAAACACTCATGTGGAATGTTATGAAATATTTTACAGGTTATGTCAAGAAAGCTGAGCCGCCTAATAAAGGAAAAGAGGAAATGGCATAGTGAGAGTTTCTTAATATTTCTCCTATGGATGGCTTTTAGAGAGAAAGTGAAACGAGAGGTCATCATAGAAATGTTTAGATTATAAAGCCAGATGGGCCATCTAAAGTTTTGTTTTCGCTGCAGACTGTCTATTTGAATTTTAAGGTTTTGTAAGAGATTGTAAACTTCTAAATTTTGAACATGTTTTATCTGAGGATATATTTCTCATCTACTTATATTAATGTTTGGCTATGATGTTTCTGTAGCTTTTGTGTTGTTGTTTTGTGTTTTTTAGCGAAGCCCGGAGTTCCAGCTTGGGAACCTTGAGGGTCTGTCACCCAAATTGCTGACAGTGCCCGAGACCCAGCTTTGGGGGATTTCTGGGGCCGCCACAGAAGCTGTTATTTTCAACAGAGTTATTTGCAACTGGTAATTACTACCAGAAAAAATTGTAAAGATTCAAATTGATTAACAATAAAATACATATTGTTGATTGATATTCATATATTGTAATTTACTTTACTGTTTCACTTGTTATATCTTTTCAGTAAAGTTGTTTTAACTATTCTTTAAGTTTTAAATTGTACTAAACAGTTTAATTCAAAGAAAAATTAATAATTGTATATAACCTCCCTCCCCCCTCCTCTACAATTACTGCACGAGAAAAACAATTATAATGATAAATTTTAAATAATGTATCATTATAATAAAATAATGATTTTTTTTTTACATTTATTAATCCTAAAAACATGAAAATAAAAAAAAAATTCATAATATGTTGTATCAATGTGAAATTTTAGAAATAATACTTTTAAAATTTAAATTTTATTACTTCATTTGCGTTATATTTTCATAATATAAGGAGAATCGAATAAAATTAAACTGATTATAAAGAAAATTATTCTCAAATTTACCTTTTTGTAAATAATTATATATCGTGATAAAAAAACTATTAAAAAGTAAGGAATATACATTTTATTTTGACTTTTTCATATACATTTATGTTTGAAATTTTCACTATTTTTACTTAATCTCTCCGTCTAGTTTCATATATCATATTTGGTATTTTTATTTGTACAAATATAATAGTCACACACAACTTTCAAAAAGAACCTAGAAGTATATTACTCTTGTAGTTAATGTACTAAATTAGTTTTCAATCTTTACGACATTTATTATAAATAAAGGTAAATAGATAATTTTATATCAATATTTATTGTAAAATAATAGTATTAATATTACTTTTTTATAATTTTGTAGATTCAGGTCTAACATATTTCATATTTTACATGCTCTATATTATCTTACATATTACATGTGTATTTTGTATCTTAACAAATTTTTATTAATTAAATATTTATGTTGCATATCATATAATATTATAGTATAGTATAATTATAATGTTCACATGAGGGTGAATATATTATACTATGTATTTAATATATATTATATTCAGCGTAGATTGTGTAGTATTCTACATTACGAATAGAATAAACGACACTTTAGTATTATTTGGACAACAAATTTCTACTTAAGTTGATCAAATTTTTCATTATTCCACCCCGCAAACATTACTATTGATAAGATTATTATTTATAAAATTATTATCTTTAACTAATTTATTTTCCGAAGTAAACTTAATCTCCACATTCCCGCCCCACCAACAATACTACTGATAAATTACTATTTTTAACTAATTTATTTTCTAAACCAAACTTAATACCCCCACTGCCTCTCATCGACAAACATTACTATTTATAAAATTACTATTTTAAAAAATAGTAAGATTACAAAAAATATTGAAGAAATCTTAGTAATTTTATAATATTAATTTAAGTACTTGTAATATTTTTGAGTAGTTTTAATATTAGTAGTAATTTTGAGTTGTACTGTTAATAATTTTATATAGTTTATGAATTTAAAAATAGTGATATTATAAGAGAAATTACATTGTTTCAAGTATAAAGATAAACTTAATCGAGATCATACTGTCAATATTTTCACTATCTATTATCAATTTATTTAGTTTTTCGTTATCTAAGTAGTACTCTCTCTCTTTCTTGAGTTATTTATAACTTATTGATTTTGCACAAATATTAAAGAAAAAGTAAAATTATATTTAAAATGTCAATAGTTTCATTTAAAATGAATGATCAAGAATAAATTAATTTAAAATAATTATAAGCAAAGAAAATTAAATAGTTAAAAAATAAAGTGACATGATGAAAATAATCTTGTACAACCAAGCGAGCAAACTCATTTTTGGTGGAACAACCAAGCGAGCAAATCTTACAAATACATGGTGGAACAACCAAGCGAGAAAACTCATTTTTGGAAAGCTTGATATAATCTTTTATAAATTCTTTTATAAATAAAGTCTAGACAAATTAATTTTACAATTTACGGCAACTTTTCCCTGTATATACTTTTAGTTTCGAGCTACATTTTCTAGTTTTCAAGGATTTCATACGACAAAACTCCACCTCTATTCTTCCATGTTTTGGTCAATTTTTAATGTGTTTTTCGTGCTCTTAATTTCGTCATTTTAGTCATTCATCTATTCATAAGATTTCAATTAAATCCTCTTGTTCAATTTTATCCTAAAAATAAACATGTGCACCTTATATGACTTTTTGTTGAGGGTAAACTTGTGTTTTCATATTAGACTTGTTTTAAGGGAAAAAATGAAGAAAATGTCATTGCACTAATACGTGTATCGACATAAAATGCTCTGAAGTGAATTTTTTTTTCAGCCCTCGTGTGTTGGATTGATATCATTTTCATTCTTTTTCGAATAAAAATAATATAAAAAGACAAATTTGTCATTAAGATAAAGTCACATGAGTAGCATATGTCTATTTTTTGGATAAAATGAGATGGAATGACTTAAATGAAGATTTATGAATAGATGAAAGACTGAAGTGACAAATTAAAAGAAGGAAAATTATATTGAATATTGACCAAAAAATGAAGAAAAATAAGTAAAATTTTGCCATTTCGTAGTCTCAAGGAGCTGAAAACATGTGGCCCTTTGTTTGGCCAAAAATAATATTTAAGTTTCAAGTCATTTTTCTTAAACAATTCATACCATGTGGGGAAAAAAAAAATACATGTACAACTAATAGCAAAATTAACAGAACGAGCTACTTTAAACACTGGTAGCTGATGAAAAAAAATGGCATGAGTAATTTTGAAAACACGCAACTTTTTTTTTAATGGTTTTTGCCAATTTTTATATACTCCATCCGTTTTAAAATTAAAAATACATTTTTAAAATAACAATTTTTAAATATAATTTTATATTCTAAATATATCTCTATTATTATATTGTTTAATAATAATAAAAATTATGTTAAAAAGTACCAAATAGTGTATTTAATAAAGTTAATTAAAATAATAAAATTGTAAAATGGTATTTAAAAAACTTCATTATTTTTTATTGTCCAAAAATAAAAATATATCTCTAATTTTAAAATAATCAAAAAAATATGTATATCTAATTTTAGAACAGATAAAATATTTATCAATTTTAAACGTTAATTTTCAAGAAATAGGACAACTAAAATGTACGGGAGGTCACTATCATACACGGCAGATATAAATCGTGACACTCGACTTTTATTTTTTTCAGTACCTCAAAATTGAGCTAATGCTTGAATAAAATTAATTAAATTATAAACAAGCACAAAGTTGAATGAGAAAATTCGATATATCGGGTTGTTTCATGTACAGAACAATTAAATACGTAGTATAATTCTAAAGACTCGAGGGGTGAAAAGGGCCGAGAGATGGGGAAGGGAACTCGAATATATAGTATGATAGCAACCCAGGAATAATGTTTACTACATGCAATCCAGATAAAAAAAAATTCTGCTATTACAAGCGCAAGGTCGACCATTTTCAAGATTAGTAGTCATCGCCTCGCGATACAACCTCTTTGCAAGTTGGTCGGAGTAAGATGGTGTGCTCGAACTGAGACACGTAGCTTCCTTTAATGTCGCAAAGTGGTGGATATGGCTGCCAAATGGAGAACAGATTAACATTAACCCAACAATACACTTGCAAATAAACATAGTAACTTCATCTGAACAGTGATGAACAAAGAAACCTACAAAATAAACTGCATTAATATGATACGTTACATTAGAGAAAATACTGGTTACTGTGTGTACACCATGTCATCCGTCTAAATTTCTTGCTGTGTTTGAGTATGTGATATATTCAACATTCACATTTCTGTTGTATGTGAGCATATTCAATATTCATATATTCAAAACATTTAGTATGTCCTGCTGTAAGTATGAGATCAATTTCCTGCTCATATCTGTCACTTTCCTGCTGTATGCCTGTACATATGTGATATACTTAATATTTTCTCAGTAAATAGCCATGAAGGAGTTCAATCAATTTTACTTCTATTTAATGATATAAAAAAGTGATCTTAACTTCTTAAGCATTCAACTGAAAATTCAATTGTCCCCTTAAATAAGCTAAAGACCAACCTTGGGCTATGCAACTTTGTGATATATCCTTGATCATTCATTCTAATAATCCAAGATTCGGTAGTTTAAAAAAAAAAATGAAAAGAAAGAAAGAAATGTATGCATATGTAACTATGTGATATATCCTTGATCATTCATTCTAATTTCCTGCTCATATGTTCTTTTTAATCATCAACCTTTACGATTTATAATCAATTTTGAATACAGAATTCATACATAGACATTAGATAACAAATATAAATAATGGGAAATCAGTTTGTATAAAGCTAACAAGTGGAACAAATTGGAATCTCCTTTAGCAGATCTTTACTCAAAGTAGACAGAAATGAGATCAACAAAACCAATGTCCATGTATTCATTGCTCCGTGCAAGCGAAGACACCATATGTATGCAAATATGCAATAGCTATGAAAGGTCACAAAATGTACTCCAGTATTACAATTTATGATATCTTGGTAAACCTTAAATAACATACCTGAACAATATTAGCATCACACAAATTCTTCAGTGCCATCAGATATTTAGTCTCCCCAAGGCGGTCTAGATAACGCCTGCAGAATGCCAATGTAGAAAAGTTCTTATTGATAGTTGCAAGCAGTTGTTTTGCTCTAGGCAACCGCAACGGAATGTGGCCAACATCAAAATTCTTCATGTAATGGCTGCACTCCAGATCTTCTCTGACATATCCCTTCCCTTCATACAAGAGAACACAGAAAACTTAAAATTTCTTTACATCCTACAAGCATTCAGCATCAGATATATTTGGTCAAAGATCATTGTTCTCTCCCAAACACAAAACATTACCTGTAGACCCAAAAGTTTCGATGGCATAGAATTCACCCTCTTCCATTTTTGTCTGTTCTCCTCCTTTAACGATTGGAACTGATTTACCAGCATGAATTTGATAGGGTCCGATGCTGTGCCCATTCAAGTTTCGGATACTTTTTACTGCCAAATATTGCGAAATGTTAATGTGCAATTAAAGGATCAGATGGAAAACACCACAAATGACTTTTTGGATAGTTTAGTGCAGTATTTCAGGCTATTGGGGAGGAGTGTGAGACTTGAAACTACACAAGGTGGATATGGGAGAAAAGCACAATAGTATTAAATTATTCAATCGAGATAGAACAAAGTTCGATGAGCGTAAAACATTTGAGTTATAAATAGAGGCAACTAACATATTCAACACCTAAGAAGCATGGATTTGGGTTCACCTAAGAAGCATGTTCAGTTTGTTTTCGATATATGCTTCATTGCAATTGTTTTAAAAATTTTAAGCTCTATCATGTTTGGATAGAGGAGGTGCCACCTCAGCTCTATCATTTATGTAATTTAGATGCTTGTGATGAATAGGTATTCCCCAAGTGATGCTAAACAAAAAATTAAAATATTGATTTTAAATTATTTTGTATTATTAATTGGATATAAAATTATTATTGTAATTAACAAGTTATTATATAATTATTAGGAATATTCTCGAGTAGTATCTTGATATTTATTATTAGAGATTTTAAAGATTCGTTATTAAGAGTAGGAGATATTTTAGGGATATCCATTGGTCGTTAAGTTCATATTACTACTATATAAAGAGATCTAATCCTTCAACTTTATTATCATGAATTGAAATTGTTGAGTTTTGTGGGTTGTTGCCCCAGTTATATCTCTCAAGTCCCTTTTGTTCTTCCTTCCCCTATTCTGTCCCTACATCAAATTGGTATCAGAACTGAATTCCTGGTACTCATTTGATTTCACCAACTCTCTTCCTACCCAAAATCTTGTCAAAGTTCGCTAGAGAATCAGCAACCATCTTTCGAGATTAAAACTTCGATTTTGGCAGGAGAAATCATGGTCCTTGTCTCAAATCTATCCCATAATTTTTTTTGGAAAAAAAAGAGTTATGTTCACAAACATTGTCAGAAGTCAGATCGACATCAGGCTTCATCGTCAGAATCACTCTACTACTGTGCACCGTCAGATCTGATTTGGGAAAAGAGAAGGAAAAAATGGTTGGCTGCTGCTGTTGTTGTTTTCTTACCCATTGACTGCTACTGCTGATTCTTTTGTTGTTGCTACCGCGGTTGTGAGATGGTCCATAATTAATCTTTAAAGTTCTTGAATATTACCATCTGCATCCCCATAGTTTTGAGAAGATTTTAAAACGGTCCCTGCAGCTTAGCCCCTCGATCCCAAATCAAGCTCCTGTTTTCAAGGTCTTGTAATTATAAAAGTTTTCAGTTCAGCACTTGCAGTTCAGATCAGTTTAGCGCCCTAAACTTTTGACTTCTCCTATTCAATCCCAAATTTTCTATGGGGAAAGAAATTATTTTGCATAGTATGTTGAGGTTTCAAATAAAATTGCTAGAGCATCAAATCTCTTTGTTAGCTAGTCAAACAAACAGACCCAATCTTTAAGTGTTGAGTATTGGAAGTTAATTAAAGAGTGTGCATTAGTTGAGGACAAACTTGAGAGTGAAAAGTTTGGATTTGAAGAGGCAAGCAAACGCGCTCAAGTAGAACTGACTGCCTTCATTGATGAAGCAATTGTTGTGCAAGACATTGATACGGGAAAACAAGATGACAATGAGATTAAGATGGAGGTACAAAAAGTCAATGAGGTTAAATGTGAAACATGAGCCAATTGAGATACAACCAATTGATTTCATATTTTCAGAAAAGGCACCTAAAGTTCAGCCTTCTTCAAAAGTTATTCTAATGATTCAAGTCTTTTCGAGATTTGTGTACGTATACTAGTAAGTGGGAAGCTCAAGTACGATAAGAAGTATCTTTCCCGATGGTTCTTGATTCTCACCATGTTTAAAACTTGATGACAAATTTTTTTCGGAGGGGAGAATGATGCAGAAAAAGAAATTAAAATATTGATTTTAAAGTATTTTTTATTATTGATTGGATATAAAATTATTATTGTAATTAACAAGTAGTTATTATATAATTATTAGGAATATTCTAGAATAATATTTTGATATTTATTATTAGAGAGATTTTAAGGATTTGTTATTAAGTGTAGGAGATATTTTAGGGATATTCATTGGTCGTTAAGTCATATTACTCCTATATATCCATATAATGAGATTTAATCCTTCAACTTTATTATCATGAATTGAATTATGAATTCAAATTGTTGAGTTTTGTGGGTTGTTGCCCTAGTTATATCTCGCAAGTCCCTTTAGTTCTTCCTTCCCCTAATCTGTCCTACATCACTGAGTATCTGTTAGGTGCCACCTCAGCTCTATCAATTTTTGTAATTCGGACGCTTTTGAAGTATACATATTCCCTGAGTAACTGTGCGTATGTGTGTGTCTACCTCTCTGTCTGTCTGTTTGTCTAGTTTTGTAGGATAAATTTATAGTTTTTGGTCTCACGGAATCATTTTAGGAAGTAACGGAATGATAATTCCAATCAGAATACAGAAACAGAAATGAAATGAGGCATTTCATTGACACATTTGGTACGTTAACTAGAACATGTGGAGGAATGGAAAAGAAATGCAGGAAATAACTAAAATAACCTTGATATAATAACTAAATAAGATTTATATAATATGTTTGTATATATAACTAGAACTAAAACTCGTGCACAGGGCCGGGTAAATTTGTAATCATTGGTTTGATTATAATTATTTTAATTATGATAGATTTAATGAATGATTGATATTATAATTGTTATTGATCGGTTATGATAAATTGCATCATTTTTTGTGACTATTGATTCGATTATAACTATTTAATTAAGTATTTTTATAATATTTGATTTTATTGTGATTAAATTGATTGTAATTACTTAATTAGGAGTGTCTAACTCAGTTTGCAGAAACTCAAGACCACTCTTGGTCTGTGAAGGGCTCTTATGTATTAACATATAAGTATAGAAGTATATATTGATCTGCGATACATAAAACCCCACACATAACAACCTACCTGAAATTCAATCATCCCTCCCTGCCTCCCCCCTCTCTTTTCATTTCTTTATTCTTTTGCCAGATACAACCATACAAGTCAGTTCATGATACTCAGGTTTGGGAGGTGTAACCATACAACAGCCAGAGATGGTGGCTATGTTGGTACTTGGTAGTATTGGTGGTGAATGGTAGTCAACTGTGCTGCTGTAATGGTGGTGATACTAGTGAGTATTTGAATCCAATTGTTATTCATCCATTCTATCACTCATCAGTAAGGATGATTACCAACTAATTCATAGTTCACTAGATTAACTATAGTATCTGGTAACACTGGTTTGAATGAGAACAACAGATGCTTAGAAACTCCTATGAGGACATGGACAAAATTAAGGGTGAAGGAATGTCAGAACCATTCTACTAAAATAATCATATTTACTTAAAGAACTAGTAAGTCCAGTCTATTTGTGGGTAGTTACAGTCCAGGTAGTGCAAAAATTAGGAAGGAAACTATGTTCATGCGCAAGTGCACAAATATACTCCTCAAAGATAAGTGGATATAAGAAGTATTGTTGAGATCTATTTAGCTCTAAATATCTTTGGAATTCCTCAACCAAGATAGCTAGTGCATGCCTACTAAGGCCCATAAATACTTAGAATTTGTAATTGTATGTGTCAGCATGATCTGAAAACAAGAGTTATATTTTACGTGATCGTCTCTGTCTGTTCACCCCACTGATTCTCATCTATTGCTTTTCTTTTAATTTCTCACCACCACATTCTCTAGTTCTGAACCCCCCTTCTCTTTTAACAATTTAACTACTGTTGCAAATCACTAGACATTCAACAATGGACAAACACCAAAAGGCTAAACGTAGGCACCATGGCCGATCTAAACCATTTAAAGTGTATCACTCCATCTGTATAGCTGTATCTAGCATTTCATATGATGTCTGAAATCTAAAAACATGCTGATGCTAATCCGCAATCAGGACGGATCAAATGTTGCGTCTTAAAAAGGTTCCACCTAAAATTTTTTAAAACAATGACCGTTCCTAACATCTCACTGATTATATTCAACAAACGCTTCCAATCATTTCAACAGCTTATTCACTATTTAATAGACAATCAAGCCATTGCTCGATCTATATATTTATTTGTGTTTAGCTGCAAAGGACAAATAATATATCACAACTACTGCAAAAATTAGTTTTCATTATTAGGTCTGTAAATTTCACTTGTATACTTGAGCTTATTAAATGAATTTCTTATGACTATATATCTTATACAATATCCACTCAAGCCCTTGACATGATGTACACATTGTTGTTCATAATGTCCTGTAAAAATTCTGATATTGCCTATTTTTAAATTTAATCCTAACACTTCCCCAAGCTGAACACCTCAGACATGACTGGCCATTAAAAACCAATTTTGAATTTTCAATAACATGTTGCATCAAGAGACTTTGTACTTTACAGAGTCCGCCAATAATAAAATTTAGCAATGAGATGAAACATTAGAGAAGTCAAGGAAGAATCACAAGTTCAGTACAGCGGTAAAATAAAAATGTGGAATTCTTTTGGAGAACCTTTCAATAAAATAAAAGGTATAGAAAATAAAAGACTAAAACTAACTACATGCTTCATGGGAGATAAAAATGCAACAACAAGATAACCAAGGAGAAGAGTAAGGAGAGGGGAAAAAATATGTAATTGTAATTATATACCTTGAAACACCTTTCCATTAATTTCTACCTCATAGGATTCCATGACCTCTTGGATTGCAGCACCAACATCACAAAGGCGAACATCAATTCCAGATTCCTAGATAACAGAGAGCAAACTTTCAGAACCATGGTCCACATCTTTTTGTCATCATTTTTCATTTTCAGTTTTCTTTCTTTCCTCCTGTCTTCATCTTGATTCCTTATTTCTTCTTTCCTCACCCCACCCCCCCACAACCACCCCCCGCCCCCCTCCTTTTTCTTTTTCATCTCTTTCTTTCTTCTTTTCCTTCATAATGTTTTTTGTTGTTGTTGCTGCATACTAGTATGTATATAGACAGTAATAAATGAAGGGAACCAAAAACAATATAAAGACAGACATAAAACATTTTGAGACATTAAGCAAACTAGTAATTATGATTTCCGAAATACAACATTATTCAGTTTGGTCCCGCTATGATGCAGTATTGTCCAATTACATGAGACAGTAATCTGCCCAAAGTTTCACGGGCTTCAAGAGCCTTATATGTTGTATAAGTAAACTTTGAGTTGTGTTTGCAAGCTTCTTTGACAATCAAATATGACAATCTATACCCAATTGGCCAAGTCTAAACCCACTTATTCAATAGTTCTGTTATTTCTCTCTTTTTCTTTACTAGGCAATGACCATTATTTTCTCTCATCACATGTATGTTTAGTTACTAGTCATAATTAACAACCTTGATACCCGTATTTGTGGCTTCACGTGAGGCCTCAAGCAAGGGATTGAACATTGGATTAAAAGCCACAGTAAATGCACAGTCAACTATATGCCCTGAAAGAAACAAACAGCGATAAAAAGGTGACAATGCGTAAAGCAGCAAAATGGAGAAAAAGAAAACGAACAGGAAAAACTTACCATTAATATGAGTTCCAAAATCCAATTTCATTACATCATCATACTGCAAAACAGTTTTGTCTCCAGAATTTGGAGTCCAGTGAGCTGCAACCCTGTTATACAAATTTTAAATACAAACAGTTGTATGAGAAAGTATAACGATAAAAAGCTTCGATATTAAAGAGATGCGTACCAGTTCAACGAGCATCCTGTCGGAAACGCAATGCCTGCATTTAGACCATTTTCCGATATTAACTTCCGAACACAATTCTCCAAGGTCTCACATAGCTCAGTCATCGGCATTCCAGGCTTTAAAATACCCCTCATATATTTTCGAACCTGGCGACAAGAACATATAAGTAGATGCTTAGTACGTTGGAAACATCAATCATATTATAGGCATACAAGAACCTATTCAAATTGTCTATTGGGTGCGTTTAACATGTTGACCAGCTACACCACTAATACATGATGTGTGTGTGTGACGTGTCTACCTTAGATAAGTCTTATATATTTTGGAACATGTTCCTGCAGTGAACCTTTCATCATATCTTGCATTATTGTGTTGGTGTTATAAACTGTAAGCATCAAAGGGAAAACCCATGTTGAATAACAGAATAACTAGATCTGTGTGGATAGTGTGGTTATCAAATTTGTCATCTAATACTCCCAAAATTATATTCAGACACGTTTCTGCACAACACCTTTTTGTGTTATATAGGCAAAGCCTCCTCTTCAGACGAGTTGTTTTTTCTATGTATAACTAAAGGAAATGTTCTGAATGCACGCCAATCATAGGAAACGATGTTTAACAACTGAACCAGATAAAAGGTAAAATAATGATATTTATAGCCCCATCCACCACCCCTACCCCAAATATTTACAAAAGAAAAAAAAAGTGTAAAAGGAGAGAGTATAAAATGAATTTCATATTTCACCACAACTAGCTCCACTCTAATACCCCAAAACTCTATTCTGTTCCAGATGACCGCATGAATAGTCTTTGTACTTTTTGAATATGCACTTTGTAATTGTATCAACCTTTTGTGGAAAAATTTCTATTTTCTTTATTTTGGCACATCCTTTCAAGTAATCATATTTTCACTATTAAGTCACTAAAAAACCTGCGGAGATAGTTAGGTGGTGGTTGGAATGAAGAAAAAAATTTCATACTCTCAGTAGATTATAGTTCTTCCCATTCTCTTTTAGTGGGAATACAGAAATGTCAAAAAAACACATACAGAATTACATACCTGACGATGAACTTCTGCTGCTTGGCGAACTGAATTATATAAGGGCTTTTCCAGGCGCTCTAACTCTCTCTTTTCCTCAGATGTGGTCCTCCATAAGTTACTTTGTCCGGCCAAAATATTAGATATATGTGAGGAAAGTCGAAGATTGAGTGAAAGAACACAATTTGCAAAGTGGAATCATCTGTATCAACAAGTGATACCAGGAGGACAATCCCATACAATTCTCTTCCTAAGAATTGAGCCTAAACAGCCAATCACTTACATAAGAATGTTTCAGAAGCACGCCGCAAGTGTTTGGCATATTAGCTATGGAAAAAATTAAAAGCTGAGTTCACTACCACTTGTGGGAAATTTTACGACAATTAATATTGCTGGTATTGCCGATAATCATGTCCTAAAAATACCTCCAAGTACACCCACATATGTCACATGGTACGTACATTAAAGCTTTGTGAATCAAATAATAGCAAGAATTGCCATCAACAAATGCAGAACATGAATTTGTTCCTCAGACCAACAAATTCACGCAGAAACTCACATCACCACAGCTCTAAAAAGAATATATTATGAAAAATTTTCAGAACATGAATTTTATGTATAATTTCAGCAAACTTTTTAAACCGAAGTTGTATTGACAGTAAACATAGATATTAATACATACTCATCTCTGTATTGCTGAATTTCACCTTCAGGAAATTCACCAGAAGGAAAAAGTTCAACAACAGGTATGGACGGTGGATCAGTTTGTTGTGCCAGTTCTTTTTTCTTCCTGTGCACAAAAACAGATAATACTGTCAACTTCCCATCAAAAATGGCAAAGAAGGGAAAGATACCAATAGACGGTTCCTCACTTGCTTTTACTTTTCTTCTTCTTCTTTTTTGCAGCTTCTGAGAGTTAACCATAAATAGTATGGTCAGAAAATAATAACAAAAGAAACAACAAAAAGGACAAACAAACAAAGCAAGAAGTCAACCACTGAACCTATAACAAAAAATTGTAGATTAAAATCATGGAAGAAAGCAGTAAAGAACACTTTTCGGTGGTGTGTGTGAGGTGTGGGGGCCTAAATGAAGTGCGGTCTAGATTGGTCAAGATCATGGTCCTCATGAAGGAAAGCAGAGTAATGCTACATTAAGAGTGCCAGAGTTTATCAAAAGGACACTTTGAACAAACCTAGAGGAGATGGGCAATAGTGTATTCAAATTCAAAATATTTCTTAAGCAATAAGTACAAAGACAGGTTTCAAGAAAGTTGACAGACCTGTTTCAGTTGTTTTAATTTGCAACAAATAATCACCATTTCATAACTGAGCCTCCTCAAACACATGTTACTCGCAAATAAAGCTCTTTTTATTTATACAAATGAATTTAAAATGTTAGAACACGTCACATAAAGCTACTTGCCTCACCAACATTTTTTTCTTATATCACGAATCCATAGTTACCAGCATCATACAATACATGACACATATTGTACAATTTGATACAATACGAAGACAATTTGATACATCTCATAGGGCGTATCAGAATTATCTCCGTATCAGAAATATCGGTCACAATACAATACAATTCATACAATAACGATACATATTATGTTTATTTTGGAAGTAATATCAAGTTATTTAAAGCATTTTAAATAATATTTACCTATTTATAAATCATTTTTAGGTCACATAAATAATTTGTAATGAACTTTTACATTATGAAAAGCTAATATGCAAGATTTTTCAATAAAATCTGTTATTTATATGCTTGAAGATTGATTAGCAGTCGAAGTTTACATTGTAATCAAGCTAATATGCTTGTTTACCCAACAAGTTCTGTTGTAAATATCTAAATGTATATTATCACATTTTGCATTTATTTTGATACAATCCACGATACAATACATGGAACCTGATAGGAGGTTTCCGATACTCAAAATTTTTGCAATTTAATAGCTACACGCGAATCATATCGTCAAGTGAAGGCCTGATATGTATTTCATGTATCTTATTGTGGATTGTATCATAAAATACATAACTAAATGGAAAATGAAGTAATCTATATTTGACCATTCAAATAACAGTGCGTTGTGCAACAATCAAGCATATCTACTAGCTTTAGAGGGCATTTGTCGGTGCTTAGAAAAGTGCTTATTGATTCTGCACACAAGTAGTTTAAAAACCGTGATTAAAGAAATACTTAAATACAAATAGGTGAGCACTATTTGTTTTTGAAGACTTGCTTCTTGCATATCATTATGGTAAATTACTAAAACACATAACAAAAAAAAGCAAGTTGCAGTTGTTAATTGGGATAATTATTACAGTTAGTAAGGACAATATAGTAACTTACTTGGTCAACGTGTTTACTTGGAGTTTTTATTATTTTTATAAAATTGATTATAAGCAGGTAAAAATAAACAGTACGTGGTACAATAAGATTACAAGGTGTGCCTGCTTATAAGAAATGCCAAACACCCTCTTAGTATAATACCAAGTAGACACTACTATATATTTAAACATATAACTAACACAATTTATTGAAGAATCAAGCAATTAGCTTGAATATGTATAAGTGGGAAATCAATTATCATTATAATCTAAAAATGATAGCTGAATAGGTACATAATATTTACATGTTCTAAATAGCTTAATTTTATTGAAGTAATATTTTTCAAGTAGCAATAAAGGGTTTCAATTAAAATGGTGTAAGAATTCAATGTATACATCTATTCTTTTGTATCCCCATGAAAATTTTATCAATTCATATTGCTATATAAAATAAGATTTGTCAAAAATACTGTTATCGTATGAATTGTGATGTATCATAACATTAGCACTAAATTGACTCTTTATCGTGCATGTACGATATGACTGAAACAACTATGGCTATAACCACTTCAAGGATTCCTTTTAAGGCTTAGTATTTTATTGATAGATGGACCCTTAATTGAAAAAATTAAAAACACAGTCCTTGAGGTGGAAATAACCCCAAAGATGAGGGTGTGTTCAAATATTTACCCCTTATAGTAAAACAAAAAGTTCAGAATATAGTATTGAACTTTATTACATATAGAGAACAAACACATAACAAATAGCTTATATTGTATAGATTATCTTATTAAAATCTTTAAATACTTAATTATCTCAATTATTAGTCTGATAGTCTCTTGTATAATTTAATCTTTTAATTTATTTTAGTCTGTTGTAATTATTAACGACCTTGTCTTCGTGCAGACACCATGACTGGCTTTAGGCACCGTGAGGGACCCAAAGCACCTTGGGGGTTGGCTATAGTTGTGGCTTGTCGAGCTGGTGAAAACCATGATCTTTAGTATAAACATTATATCTAACAACATGAACATTGTAACCTTTACAATTACCAGCAGGAATACACCCTTATCGGCAATTAAAGAGTGTGCCGACTTGATACCTCAGACCTTGCAGTAGAGGGGACAAAGGGGGAGGCACAACTCTTCCAAGAAAACAAAGAACAGTCTGATCAAGTATATAAAGAAGGCATTCACAGATATTCCAAAGACTAGAGACCTTTCCTGAACTAACAAAGCCTGAAAGGTACCTCATCCAAAAATCCCTATACTTCTAGCCAAGTTAGCACCATAATGATTTTTGAAGTAGACAATACTACTTGACAAATAATGAGCTATACAAATATTTAAATGCTTTGATAAGAATAGTTCTGTCCCACTGGGCGGTCTCACCTCGACATGACAAGTCTAGACTTTACATATTTTCAATTGAATCCACCAGCAACTATAGGAAATTTTAAGGAGAAGATATTAAATGACTAAATTAGAGAAATTGAACTTGTGAGCCACTATCTACAAGCGAACTACCTGATTGCTCTGGCTCTAACACCAGGCCATTAACTTTTTCCTCAATATCCTTCTGCATACTAGCCTCTCCATTGTGATCTGAAACATCTGATGTCCCTTGTTCTTCAATAGAAACTTCATTACTCAAGTCTCCTGCCATTTGTATGAACCTGCAACATAATAAAACTTCTCAATCAACTTTCTCCTCAACGTTTGAATTATCATAAAACAATTTTATATCAGCTTTGAATAAATCTTTGCATTTCTACCAATTCCCCAGTTCATCCTGAAAATAACTATTAGTGGTATGATGTGACCAAAAGATCCCGCATAAAATAGTTACTTCATACCATTTATGGTAATTTTCGGGATGAAGTTAGGAATTGGTAGGGGTGAAAAGATTTACTCACCAGCTTTAATAAGGAGCAGTAGTGATTCTTTTTGGGTTTGGACACATTAGGTAAGACTCCAGAATGGCAAGTCAGTATGACGTGTTTGAGCAGTTTTTTTCTTCAAGACTGCAAGAGAATGTTGAAAAATTGCACCTTAATTATTTCTATAATTTGTGCACATTATTTGAGAGAAATAAGGTGTGATTTTATTCTACGAGTAGAGATTAAGAGAGTTCGCATGTTGATTCAAGTACGAAATATACACACTTTTATAAGGTGCAATGTTGTTGTAGGAATAAACTACTTTTCTATGGTACTCATTTGCCAACACAAGAAGATCCCTGGCGACACATTCAACTTTATTTCTAGTTTATTTATAAGATTTTCATATTCAAATTAGATACTTGCTTAATTCTAGTTTAAAGTCTATTTATTGTGATGTTAATATTTTAAACTACTCATATATAAATACTAAGTGCAAATTTTGTATTTAAAATTTAGCAATTCACGTCATAATTCAAATAAGTAGATCATGACTAGCAAAAATCAAATTGAATTTTAATTTTGAAACAGAAGAAATGTATATTTATGTAGTTGTGAATGTAAGAAAGCACAAAGATATTCGATCTATAGCATAACTAATTTCAAAATATGTACCTAACTAGAAAATTATTCTAAAATATAACAATTCCTTATTCCAAACATTATTCTTGTATTGAATCATAAACTTGACACCACTCTTTAGAAAACCTGCTCCGCCACCGCAGCTAACTGCTACATAGCCGTATTGACACACTAATTTCATATTGCTTAGACCTAATGAATTAATCTACAAGGCCCGACGCAATTGTTAGTATGTCTCTACCAGACCAATCGCTGTTTCATCCAACCACAAAACCCTCCTTCAGCCACTTCTTTCCATGGATAATCAATAATCACACAAGTAGTCTTTTTCATCTGTATTCCCCGGAGGCACTTTAAGGTGAAGTACCCATCGGTTTAGGGTAAGGTACGGAAAAGATGGACGCCGCCGCCGGCGAATTCCCATCGGAATAGCAATAGCAATAACAACACAACAGCAATAGAAAGAGCAATAGAAATAGCAAATAGCAATAGCAGATTGAAAGGAGAAGATCCGAGAAGCTAGGAGGAACTTACACGACCAAGCCTTGATTCCGGTGAGTCGGAAGGGACGATGAAGAAGAAAGATGAGCGATGCCAAAACCCTTGACTATATGCGCCTCTTCGGGAACGACTTCCTCTATAATTTGAACTATTGGATTTTAAGTACAAAAGTCAAAAGCTACGCCTTACTTTTAAAAAATGGCTCATAATCAAATTTTAAATTAGAAAATATAGTGTTCCCTAATCCTTAAAATCAAAAAGTTAATTAAAAAGTCAATCTCGAAGATGCCATGTCTAAACAAAATTATAAAACAATATTTTATCTCAGACAAATATTATTTATATTTTTCTCAAAAATATATTTTTATCTACCCAAGTCTTGTGCTCTTTTTTGAAACTCAACCTTAAAACCTGCAGAATTTTTTAACCTCACTGGTATGCTACAAACTTGATTCTCTCGACGATTCTATAACTATGGTCTTGAATTAAGGACAATTCTCATTACCTCACAATTTCTAAGAACACTAAGATTTATCTTTTTTTTTAATAATTAAAATTATTAGATGATTTATATACTTCTTGATTGAACAAATATAAAATGATGTTCCTTGACTTAATATGGCACGAGTAAATAATAAACAATTTAATTAAGTCTTATTCAAACTATTTTAGTTATTAAATGAATTATATTATTGGCATATAGAATTGCCTATAGCACCAAAACTTGAGGACTAGATTCGGTATGCATTTCGTTACGAAATCTAACTTTATATTTTATTCACAGAATGAACTTTATTCGGATATATTTAATGTATCAAAATAAGTAACATTCAACTATTAATCAGTTTATAGTATCCGAATATAATTCTTTTATCGTATGTCCAAGTTTGATATCGATAGCATAGACAACTGATAAGAATATAGGAGCTGTAGCAATGGTTCATTGCAATCCACAAAGCTCGACCATGAAGAAGTCAGCCTTAGCAGCATTACACAACAAGCACCGGTGACGTGGCATTAGTTAGTTAGGAAAGCTGTTATTGAAGAGTGGTAGTTCCGTGAATGATGGGATTAGTTAAAGAGTAAGTTGTAATGCATGAGTATAAATACACTGCAACACATTATTGCATAGTAATGAGAAATGTAATATTTTCCGGTTGCTCTTGTTTCTTCTTCCTTTGTTCTCTCTAGTTCTGCGTCTCTTCATTTCTTTCTTATTGTGGTATCAGAGCGGTACGATTTCTTGTTTTCCTTCCATTTTCTTTGCAATCTTGTAATCATTTTCGATTAATCAATTTGTGTTCATCTAGTTTTCGATTTTCCACAACAAATTGTTGAATATGTTCAAAATATAATAATAATAATAATTTGATAAATATTAATTATATTTTATTAATTAATATTATACATGGACAAAAAGTTGAATGTGTATGGGTCAATGTAGAATCCTAATTGGAACGGATCTATGTTAGAGTTTAATAATCTGGTCACAAGGGTAACAAACTGGATATTGCAAACTTGATTCCTATTTCAAGCAAAACCCTATACACCCATATCCTTCTATAATTTTTGTTTATGCCTCCATTGAATTAACAATCTTAAAGCATGATCTATGCCAATAAAATCGCGGAGTATTTAATCCTTGTTGTACAATATGATTTGAATCTGGTAATGGATGTTGGTGGATTTAGATCATTAATTTCGCGAGAGGTTAGTGTTGGAAGTTAATGAGAATGTGAATGAGAATTGATTTTTTCTTTTGGAATGGAAGATGCAAAGATGAGTTAGTAAAGGGAACTTTGTCCCACATCGAAATTTGGAAGGGTTGTTGCTTACCTTTTATATGGAAAAGCAAGCTAACTAGTCAAATTGAGTGGTTACATTATGCTCCATCCTCCACGCGTGCGCGCAGGAGGGTGCAAATCCTAGAATTTCTGAAGGGAACTTTGGCGCGACCTGCGGACCGTAATTAGGTGGGCCTGATCAACCCAACGTTTTGCTCGTGGCCGTGGTCGAGAAGCCCGTCAGGGGATGCGAGTGTCCATCAGGGTGTGTCGAGGAAGCCGCGTCAGGGGGTGCCGAGGAACCCGTCAGGGTGTGCCGAGTACCCGTCAGGGGGTGCTGTCCGTGTCGAGAAGCCCGTCAGGGGATGTGAGTGTCCATCAGGGTGTGCCGAGGAAGCCGCGCCAGGGTGTCCGAGGAACCCGTCAGGGTGTCCGAGGAACCCGTCAGGGTGTGTCGAGTACCCGTCAGGGGGTGCCGCATGACCGTCAGGGGGTGCCGCATGACCGTCAGGGGGTG
>CM025786.1:53016436-53042194 GCA_014636745.2 Centella asiatica | reverse complement strand
GGGTGCCGCATGACCGTCAGGGGGTGCCGCATGACCGTCAGGGGGTGTCGTCCGCGTCGTCAGGGGATGCCCGCAAATAGAGGGGGCGTAATCCACCAACAATGACGGTTGGGAACATGACCCTGTAACTTAACGGTTGAGAACGTGGTCTTGTAACTTAACAGTTGGGAACATGGCCATGTATTTCGACGATTGAGAACGTGGCATTACATCTGAGTTAATGGAAACGTGGTCTGACTGAACGGTTCTCCCTTGCCTATAAATTGAGGCTCATTCCAGCAGAATAAAAGAACGGAAAATATACAATCTTTCAGCTTTGTTTTAGTTTTCTCATTCATTCAAGTGTTCATTACAATTCTAGTACTGTTCGACAGTAGACAGACTTTGTGCCAAGTCCGGTCTCTGTAATCCGTTGTATCTTGGGAAACAGTAGTCCAACGATCCTCTGAAGCACCTAGTGAGGGGACTAAACTGTTTTAAAGAAAGCGTGTTTACACGTGCCTCGGATTTAATTGTATTTGATTTATTTAAGCCATTTCGAATATATTATTTTCCCCAAATATTTTCCAACAATCTTAAAACAGTTTAGCTTATTATTCGTGATGGCTAATCTCGAAGAGACTCCCGTTGATGTCACTTATACTGCTGCTGCCAATACCTCTGCTTCAAATCCCACAAAGATGGATGCTTCCGCCGTTAATGTTGTTCCTGTTGCTGCCACTGTCCATGTTCCACCAAGTCATGTTGAAAAGCCAGAAAAATTCACTGGCGTTGCTACTGCGTTCAAACGGTGGCAACAAAAGATGTTGTTCTTTTTGACTACCTTGAATTTGGCAAGGTTTTTAACGGAGGATGCTCCAGTGATGCTGAAAGATAATGTAGATATGGCAATACATTCTGCAATTGAGGTTTGGAGACATTCTGATTTTTTATGTCGCAATTATATTTTGAATGGTTTAAATGATTCATTATATAATGTTTATTGTAAATTTAAAACTGCCAAAGAACTATGGGAATCAATGGATCGGAAATATAAAACTGAGGATGCCGGCGCAAAGAAATTTGTGGTCGGACGGTTCCTTGATTATATGATGATTGATTCTAAGACTGTAACAAGTCAAGTGCAGAAACTGCAATTAATTTTGCATGATATCCAAGCTGAGGGTATGTTGCTCAGTGAGTCTTTCCAAGTGGCTTCGGTCATTGAGAAATTACCTCCGGGCTGGAGAGACTTCAAGAATTACCTTAAGCACAAATGCAAGGAGATGTCCCTAGAGGATCTGATTGTTAGACTTCGAATTGAAGAAGACAACAAGAGATCTGAGTCTAAGGCATCAAACGACGTTGGTGCTAAAGTTAATATTGTGGAGCATGGCTCTAAGGGAAAGAATGCCAACAAAGGCAAGGGCAAGTTGGGGCCAGTTAATGGCGGTTTCACAAAGCCAAAATACAAGTTCAAAGGCAAATGTTTCAAATGTGGCAAACAAGGCCACAAGTCAAATGAATGTCACTCATCCAAAAAGAAACATGAGGCCAACTTGCTGAATGAAATCACCAAAGATGTGGATGATTTGAACTTGGTGGCTGTGGTTACCGAGGTAAACATGGTGGAGTCAAATCCGAAAGAATGGTGGATGGACACCGGTGCTTCTAGACATGTTTGTACTAACAGGAACCAATTCTCTACTTTTGAGCCGGTTAACGGTGAGAAATTTTACATGGGAAATGCTGCTGTAGCGACAGTTGAAGGCAAGGGGAAGGTACTGCTGAAAATGACTTCAAGCAAGGTACTGACACTACAAGACGTGTTGTATGTGCCAGAAATCCGCAAAAACCTTGTGTCTGGTTCTTTGCTTAACAAACATGGCTTTTGCATTGTAATAGAATCTGACAAGCTTATTCTGTCTAAATCAGGAATGTTTGTAGGAAAAGGGTATGCCACTGATGGGCTATTTAAATTAAATGTAATGACGATTGTCAACAAAATTAATGAAAGTACCTCTTCTGCTTATTTGATTGAGTTTTCAAATTTATGGCATGGTAGACTAGGTCATGTTAATTTTAATTCGATTCGTCGTTTAATTAACTTGAATCATATACCAACATTCCAGATTAATTCAGAAAACAAATGCGAAGCTTGTGTTGAAGCAAAATTAACCAAGTTGTCGTTCCCATCTATAACAAGAAGCACTAAATCGCTTGAATTAATTCATAGTGATGTTTGTGATTTGAAAATGATTCAAACACGTGGTGGTAATAAATATTTTATCACCTTCATCGATGATAGTACAAAATACTGCTATGTATATTTGATGAAAAGCAAAGATGAGGCCTTAGAAAAGTTTATTCTCTATAAAACTGAGGTTGAGAATCAACTTGGTAAAAGGATCAAACGATTGAGGAGCGATAGAGGTGGTGAGTATGAGGCACCGATTGGTGACTTCTGTGTGAAACATGGAATTATTCATGAAGTAACGACACCTTATTCTCCACAATCTAACGGGGTTGCTGAACGGAAAAATCGCACTTTAAAAGAAATGATGAATGCAATGTTACTTAGTTCTGGCTTACCTCCAAATATGTGGGGAGAAGCTATCTTGTCAAGCAATTACCTTTTAAATAGGGTACCCCGGAAAAAGGAGGACAAGACTCCGTATGAACTATGGAGAGGAACGAGACCATCCTACAAATACTTGCGAGTGTGGGGGTGTCTTGCTAAGGTTGCTGTTCCAGCACCTAAGACAGTTAAGATTAGTCCTAGAACAGTGGATTGTATCTTCATCGGGTATGCACATAATAGTAGTGCTTATCGTTTTCTCGTGTATGATTCGGCAATACCAGATATACACAAGAATACGATAATGGAATCAAGGAATGCATCTTTCTTTGAAAATGTTTTTCCTTGCAAGTCTAGCAGTGGATCTAATTCAGTTAAACGGACTAATGAAGAAATTCAAGATCACACTGAAGTTCAAGAGATTGAACTGAGACGGAGCAAACGAGCAAGAGTGGAAAAATCATTTGGTGATGACTTTGAAACCTACCTGTTGGAGAATGAGCCACTGACCTATGCTGAGGCAATAAGTTCCACTGAGGGACCTATGTGGCAAGAAGCCATAAAAAGTGAAATTGATTCCATCTTGCAGAATCACACTTGGGAGTTAGTCGATCTCCCTCCTGGGAATAAGCCATTAGAGTCTAAGTGGATTTTCAAGAGGAAAATGAAACCAGATGGTTCCATTGATAAATACAAGGCAAGACTTGTAATTAAAGGGTATAAGCAACGCGAAGGCTTAGACTACTTTGATACGTACTCTCCCGTGTCGAGAATAAATTCTATAAGGTTGATTATTGCTATTGCAGCCTTGAGGAATTTGGAAGTCCATCAAATGGATGTGAAAACAGCTTTCTTAAATGGAGAGTTAGATGAAGAAATCTACATGGAGCAACCCGAGGGCTTTAGAGCTCCAGGAACCGGGAAGAAAGTTTGTAAGTTAGTTAAATCATTGTATGGTCTTAAACAAGCTCCAAAGAAGTGGCATGAAAAGTTTGACTATGCAATGATCACTAGTGGATTCAAAATCAATGAGTGTGACAAATGCGTTTATGTCAAAGAGACTGAAAGTGGTTATGTCATTTTATGTCTATATGTAGATGATATACTCATTGTTGGTAGCTCTGACAAGTTGGTCAAGTCTACAAAGGATATGTTGAATTCCAAATTTGACATGAAAGACATGGGTCTTGCGGATGTGATATTAGGAATTAAAATCCTTAGAACCGCAGATGGTATAGTCTTAAGTCAGGCTCATTATGTGGACAAAATTCTTGATAAATTTAACAAGGATGATCCATGTGTTGCAAGAACGCCATTAGATAGTAATTTTCATTTAACCAAGAACCTTGCTGAGGGTGTTTCCCAAGTGGAATACTCACGCATTATTGGAAGTTTGATGTATCTAATGAGTTGCACACGTCCTGATCTTGCTTTCGTGGTAAGCAAGTTGAGCTCCTACACGAGTAATCCTAGTACTGAGCATTGGACTGCTATAACTAGAGTATTACGATACTTAAGATATACTCGTGACTATGGATTATATTATACCAGATATCCTGCTGTACTAGAAGGCTACACGGATGCTAACTGGATATCTGATATAAAGGAATCGAATTGCACTAGTGGTTATGTGTTCACACTAGCTGGAGGTGCAGTGTCGTGGAAGTCTGCAAAACAGACTGTGATAGCCAGATCCACAATGGAGTCAGAGTTTATTGCTCTAGATAAGTGTGGTGAGGAGGCTGAATGGTTACGCCATTTTTTGGAAGATATTCCAAATTGGGGTAAACCTGTGGCGCCTATTAGCATTCACTGCGACGGTCAGTCTGCTATCGGTAGAGCGCAAAGTACTATGTATAATAGTAAGTCAAGACATATTCGTCGCCGACACAATACCATTAGACAATTAATCTCAACTGGAGTTATCTCAATTGACTATGTTAAGTCAAAAGAGAATATTGCGGATCCGCTAACCAAAGCATTGAACAAAGAAGCAGTTGAGAGATTGACCAAAGGAATGGGTGTTAAGCCTATGAAATGTTAAAAGTTTTACGAAGGAAAACCCAACCTAGTTGACTGGAGATCCCAAGATCTAGGTTCAAAGGGACAACCTAATCGTGCGACTTAGTGTGATCACTGTGGGGGTAACCTCAACTCATTCCTGTCAAGAAACAGTGATAAAAATGGTAAGGTTAGCATTATGTGCTTTAATGACTACTAAGAGAGTATCGTGTTTACTCTGGATTTAGGCAGTCACCTATGTGAGAGAGAAGTGGGGCCGCTTCAAAGGAGAACTAGAAGGCTTAGTTCTTTAACAACTCTTGCAGAACCAAGGGGGTTCCATGGCCACAATGGACCAAATTATGAGAACAAAACGCCATAGAAATGGTTCCTGTGTACTGTATGTGGGTCTCTTTACTATAATAGATGGACAGTTCAAAGACATCATGTCTACTGGACAGCTGGTAAAGCAAGCATACTTTACAAGAGGGAAGTTCAAAGGGTAATACCTACTTTCTCTATGCAGGGATCAATTAATGAACACTTTAACCTAGACAATATCCCATTCATGTGGGGGATTGTTGGAAGTTAATGAGAATGTGAATGAGAATTGATTTTTTCCTTTGGAATGGAAGATGCAAAGATGAGTTAGTAAAGGGAACTTTGTCCCACATCGAAATTTGGAAGGGTTGTTGCTTACCTTTTATATGGGAAAGCAAGCTAACTAGTCAAATTGAGTGGTTACATTATGCTCCATCCTCCACGCGTGCGCGCAGGGGGGGGGGGTGCAAATCCTAGAATTTCTGAAGGGAACTTTGGCACGACCTGCGGACCGTAATTAGGTGGGCCTGATCAACCCAATGTTTTGCTGGTTTTCGGTGTTGAGCATCAGGGTGTGCACTCCGTGTCGTGGCCGTGGTCGAGAAGCCCGTCAGGGGGTGCCGCGTACTCGTCAGGGGATGCGAGTGTCCATCAGGGTGTGCCGAGGAACCCGTCAGGGGGTGCCGTCCGCGTCGTCAGGGGATGCCCGCAAATAGAGAGGGCGTAATCCACTAACGATGATGGTTTGGAACATGACCCTGTAACTTAACGGTTGAGAACGTGGTCCTGTAACTTAACAGTTGGGAACGTGGCCATGTATTTCGACGGTTGAGAACGTGGCATTACATCTGAGTTAATGGAAACGTGGTTTGACTGAACGGTTCTCCCTTGCCTATAAATTGAGGCTCATTCCAGCAGACTAAAAGAACAGAAAATATACAATCTTCCAGCTCTGTTTTAGTTTTCTCATTCATTCAAGTGTTCGTTACAGTTCTAGTACTGTTCAACAGTAGACAGACTTTGTGTCAAGTCCGGTCTCTGTAATCCGTTGTATCTTGGGAAACAGTAGTCCAACGATCCTCTGAAGCACCTAGTGAGGGGACTAAACTGTTTTAAGGAAAGCGTGTTTACACGTACCTCGGATTTAATTGTATTTGATTTATTTAAGCCATTTCGAATATATTATTTTCCCCAAATATTTTCCAACAGTTAGTTCCTTGCAAGAGGAGATGGTACATGTTTCATTTGGGCGATGATGATGTGAAATTTAAGAAACTACAGTGGCCTTCTCCTCTTCCAGACAGTAAGAATTCCACCGCGATGGTCGTCCGCTCATTAATCTACTTACTCGGCGGTTTTGTTGAAGAAGATGATTGTCATATTGTTGAGCCCCGCGACCAAGTCTGGTATTTCGATACTACTTGTATCAGTGGAGAGTGCAGACGTGCCCCTCCTATGAAATTTGAGTTCATTAAGCCTACGGTTGTTGTTCTTGATGATAATATCTACTTGCACAATCTTCTAAAATTCAGATTTGTGATGGATCTTAATGGCGTTACTTGTCAGGACCAGAGTTTGATCTTGATTGTGAGCATCTTGCTTCCCCTGTGGTTGTGGATTAGTCCAAGCATTGTCAATCTTAACGATAACACACAGAGGAAGTTGATGAAGTCAAATGGGCCTCAATCGAATTAGCTGATTAGCTAAAACTTCTAGAAGACAATAGACTTGACAATCAATTTGAGATGAATGAATGTCAAGTATTTATTGAAGAATGTGTTATCTCGCGAGATAAGTTTCTATCTTAGAATTTTAGTTTTAAATTCAATTTTTATGCAAATTACCATGTGTTATAATTTATATTTGATGCAATAACTTATTGAATTATTTAATTCATGGCACTTACGTATATTGTTATGTGTCAGATAATAAAATTAGGATTGATTATACAAACTGAAATAAATATTAGAACATAATTAGAAATTACTTGTAGATTGTTAGTAAGTTAAAAGTAACTACTAGCATGATTAATTATCACAAGTTATTTCTAAGTTCAAGAAAATCAAATCCTACGAGTGAACTTATGCAGTTGTAATATTTCAATACTACAACTGTAACATATTTTGTCACTATATATGAAATAATCTGATAATTGTAAACTACCTTATTGTGATATAATCTAATACACCATTTGAAAAGGTATTAATGTTTTAATTATAAGACTGAGTATATCAATTTGAGCAACTAATTGATAATGCAAAGACCATATCTATATAATGGTGATTAGATGGATGAGTTACTTGCCATGAATGCACAGATAAAAAATTATGATTGCAAAAGATATTAAATTGTGCTTATATTAACTAAGATTGCAATTAGTTTATTATGTGATGGAAGCACTTGAGTATCTTTTGTTAGAAGTTGAGTGACTTTAGTAGTTAACTCCTATGTAGCTTTAGGCTTAAATTATTAATGACATGTAAATGATGAGTTTAGTAATGGTCGTGTTTAATTCAGTTATTTTAATTCTAGTTGATCCTACAATATAGAATAAAGTTTGGGACATATGAATTACAGAATTTATTGACTGTTACTAAAACTCATAAACTGTCATTAATTGAACCTATTAAATATTAATAATGTGAAAAGTGTGCTAGAAAATCTTTTAAGTTTGATTTCTATGCAACTATTTGGGTTAATACTTCGAACATCTGAGTGATTTAATGAGTTGAATCACTAGAATTGATTGGAAGTATGTGGTCAATTTTATAGATGATTCTGATAGATACTCAGAATGTTTAGTAAATGGTAAAAGTTTTGACAAATTTCTATAGATTAAGTGTGAAGAGGGAAATAATTGCATCTATTAAAGAGGAGGAGAATATTGACTAACAAAGTTCAAGGATATTGCGCTTTATATGGTTTTTTGATTAATCCTTGAAATTTGAATCTCATTCTCAACCTATGGATTGGTATAGCCAAAACAAAATGTGAGCTTTGACAGAAATATGTATTATAGAAAATGGCATGCCTACTTGTTATTAGTGAGATGAGTTCAGTTGTGATCATATTCTAGGAATATATCTCACTCTAAATTTGTATTTTTACTCTTCTAATAGAATTTGTCTAAATAAACTTTTAATTTTGTGAATTCTAAAGTTTAGGACTAATATTATATATAGTAAATACAGATTCTAAGGAGTCCAATGTGAGGAATAGGATAAACATATGTGTTTGTCCAAGATTTGCAGTAGATAGAGTTACAGACATGTCTTGTTATTCAACCAATCTACTGCTGGAATCAAAGTTCGCACTTTTGTTGAGAATTTTTTCTCAAATTTACAATGTCCCTATTTAACAAAAAATAGATGGTTGAATAATGTTAGATATAAATGATGATGATGATGTTTAGAGAATAATTGTGCATCTATAAATACTCAAGGTATTCTATAAACCTTAGTATATTTGCACAAGTTTTGCATCCATTGATGGACAACTTAGTCATCAAGGGATAAACTACACTTCACCAGGCAAGTCATCAGTGATAACATGAACGAACTCGACGATGTCAAGGAATGGTTGTTGTTACTTAAAAGAATATGAGAATTTCACACAATAGACATTCCAGATAATGCCAACAAAGTATCAATGAGCAAAAGAACAAGTATTTTTTAAAGGGCATCAGTGAAAAGAACCCATCAGGTGAAGCCTAAAAATATTGTGTCAGGGGATGATTTCGTCAAGGGAAGACCTCGTCAGGGGAACCCATCAGGGGATGAATCAGTTAAGGGAACCCGTCAGGGGAACGCATCAGGGGATGACCTCGTCAGGGGAACGTATCAGGGGATGACCTCGTCAGGGGAACCCGTCAGGGGAAACCATCAAGGGAACCTATCAGGGAACCCCCCTGATGTTTAGACTTTGGCGATAGCATATCTCCTGACGAGTTTGGCACTAGTCATTTTTATCCCCTGACGCTGACTTTGGCGCTAGTCATTTTTATCCCCTGACGTCGACTTTGGCGATGACTTGGATTGCCCGACGAGTTTGGCGATGACTTAAATTGCCTGACGAGTTTGGCGATGACTTAGATTGCCCGACAAGTTTGGCAACGACAAAAGATCAACTCGTTAGGGGAACCCATTTATGGATAACAAGCAGGTCATAACATCGATGGATAATGTAGCACTGATCAAGTCTCCATCAGGGCTTAACAACAGTGGACAATGAAGCACTGATCAAGTCTCTATCTGGGCCTTACATCGGTGTATAATGAAGCACTGATCAAGTCTCTATCAGCGCTTGACTTCGGTGGATAATGAAGCACTGATCAAGTCTCCATCAGGGCTTGACATCGGTGGATAATAAGCACTGATCAACTTGCCATCTGTAACTTGCCATCAGGGGGTCCAGAAGCACTGATCAAGTCAACATTAGGGCTTGTCTTCAGTGAATCGTTATGACCTAATCCACTCGTCATCAGAACTTTCAAGCAAATCATTAATACTTGGCAGGGAAGTAAGGGGTATAACTGAGAAGATATTCCTTGAAGTTTGGTTATCCAATAACAACTCTCGAGCATTAAATACTTGCAAATCAGGGGATGAAAAGAAGCAACTAAAGCCAACAACAGTCTGACACACCACTCCAAAAGGACCTTGATGTGACATACTACAGCTATGTTGAAAAAGCAGCATGTCTAGCACGTGGGTTCACCAACTGATCTTCTATATACATAGAAAGAGTTGTTACACAAAAACCAATCAAGCCACAACACTCAAACACTAGAAAGGAAACTTTGTAAAAATCTTGAGAGATATATTCAAAGAAAAATGTAGTTAGTGAGTGAAAAAAAGAGAAGCTGTAATTTATTACAGAATTGTAGCTGTTAATTACGATTGTGATTAAACAGATTTCCCGAAAAAAACACCAAGTTATAATACAACTATTTTAACTTGAATGTCTGTGTATTCATCTTAATTTCGTTAAAGTTTTTCTGGTTGTGGTAGCTATTCCAGCCTGTATAACGTAAGTTTTAAAAGAGCAAAAAGTTTGTAATGTTTTTATTCCCCCCCCCCCCCCCCCCCCTATAAACACTTGAGCTTATTTAGTTCTAACAAATAATGAATGAGTCTGGTCTGAACCTAATCTTACTAATTTTTGACACTTGGACAGTTGAATTAGAATTCATTTAAGTATCTATTTGATAGTGAGTACCTAGTGATTTTGATTAGGACTCTGTGAACTATCAATTAAATTATGATTTATCCTTCCGGAAAGGAGGATATGAGATTTAAGGATTCGTTCTTAAGAAAAGAATAATTGTTAGTGACATGAATTCTTTATTACATAATAAAACTTGAGATTGTTGATTTGCAAATGTGCAAACAATTATAACCTGTAATTCGTTATTGCAGAAGAAACTTATTTGTGATAGATTTTAGTCAAGACTGACACATTTAATAGCTAATGACTATATGTTTGGACTAGAGAATGATTTATTGTGGCATTCATTCACCTTTTTGTCACATGAATTTTGTTAGGAATTATAGCATTTGATGATGATGTATAACACTTAGAATTGTTAAATTTTGTAAATGTACAAATACCTGCAATAATGCACTTTGAGAATCTACTATCAAGAAACTGCAGGAAAGCTTCAGAGACTACAATGAATACACTTGGAAAGCTCAACAAATGTCAAAGTTGATGAAGCAAAATTAGCCCATCGGAGACTAAGCTTTTGTCCATCGGAGACTAAGTTTTTGTTCATCGGAGACTAAACTTTTGTCTGTCAGAGACTAAGTTTTTAACTATTGGAGACTAAGTTTTTGACTGTCGGAGACTAAGTTTTTGAATTGTCGGAGACTAAGTTTTTGAACTGTCGGAGACTAAGTTTTTGAACTGTCAGAGACTAAGCTTTTGACTATCGGAGACTAAGTTTTTAAACTATCAGAGACTAAGTTTTTAAACTATCAGAGACTAAGTTTCGGTCTATCAGAGACTAAAGTGTTTGTTCATCATAGACTAATGTTGAAGCAACTAGAGACTATCCATAAGAGAATAAATTTTCACTGACATAAGGGATGACATATGGCTAAAGACGGTGGAAATAAGATAAGGATGGTTATCCAATAAGGAGAGATTGGCTACCAAGGAAGCTTCAAGGAAATAAAGTTATACACACACACACACACACGTCAAGTTGCAAGTATGAAACCTGCAACGCCGCAAGCATGAAACCTACAAAATAGCAAGTTGAAATACTGCAGAGACAACTTATAACAACTTGAAGCAAGAAGTTCATTGAAGCTGGACTAATTATGTCCAGAGAAGCCCACAAAGATAAGATATATATTGCTGATATCTTATCTTGGAAACTCCAAGAAGAAAAATGGAACCTGGTGCAGTGAATATATACTAGAAAAGTCACATAAACAGGCTGGCATTTAAGGGAGGTTGAATAATGAAGAAAGTTGTGTGACAGAGCTGCAAGTACCAATAAACTACAAAGATATTTTTGGTAAACAACTCAGAATAGAAGCTTGGAGTATATGGAAGTTGTGTCTATAAATAGACATAGAGCAGCTGAGGTAAGATATCTGAGAAAGCTGAGAACTCTGAGTTTAACAAAAAGAATACATCTTATCTCAGATCACATATCTCTCAGAACAACACTTTCATATATATAGAGAGTTAGCAGCTATAATTAGTTTTACAGAAAAAGAAGCAAGTTATTACAACTTGAGAAGCTGTTTTTTTTAACAGAAGAAATTGTAAAGATTTAATTTAATTGACAATATCATTCTTTATTATTGATTACAATATATATATCTTGCAATTTTGCTTTACTGTTTCTATTGTTGTATCATTTCAGTAAAGTTTTATAACTATTCTTGGAAATTAAATTGTTCATAACAGTTTAGTTTTGAAGAAAAGTTTGTAATTGTATTCAACCTCCCTTCTACAATTACTCACACAGGACAAACAATTGGTATCAGAGCAGTTCTAGATTAATTCAATCTAGAGATCATGAGTAATTCGAAGGACAACACCAGAGTTCCACAACTTATAAAGGGTGAATACTCATTTTGGAAACAAAGGATCTTGAGTTATCTTGATGCAAAAGATGACCAATACTTGGAGATTATTGAAAAAGGTCCTCCAGAAATAAAGAAGCTTGTACCTGGCATCACCTCTGATGGAGTTACTGCACTTGACAAGTATGAAGCAAAAACTCCAAAAGAATATACTCAATCAAAAAAGAAAGAGGTTGCCAAGGATAAAAAGGTCAAAGATATCCTTATCACAACACTTGATAACAACATGCTATACAAAGTTATGAAGTGCAAAACATCAAAGGAGGTTTGGGACAAGCTCACTGTCCTATGTGAAGGAAATGACCAAATCAAGCTGAATAAGCAACTCCTGCTGATTCAACAATATGAGTTGTTTATTGCTGAGGATGGTGAATCTCTTGATGATCTATATGAGAGATTCATTCAATTAATTAATGATTTATCTACCTATGGCCAGGAGTATTATGTGCTTCAAGTGAATCACAGATTTCTAAGAGCTCTTCCCAAACATTGGGATCCAAAGACTACTGCAATCAGAGAAGCCAACAAAGATCTAGGTCTTCTAACTCTAGATGAGATTTATGGAAATTTGAAGACCTATGAGTTGGAAATCCAGCAATGGAATAAGCAACACTCCAAAGATAAATTTGTTGCTTTGATTGCAGAGCCAAAGAAAAAAAAGCTTAGTGGACACATGAAGGTTTCCATTAAGAAAGAAGATTCCAATGATGAGGAAGAAGAAGAGAGTGAGTCTAAAGAAAATGAAGTTAGAAACTACACACCTGAGGAGCTAGATGAAATTGATGAAAGCTTGGCCTACATTGCTTGAAGATTCAAAAACCTGAGATTTCAAAGAGGGAGGAAGTCCAGGAAAAGCTCATCAACATCAACATCTACTTCTGACAAGCCAAGTCAATCAACCTTGATTGACAAATCTAAAATCAGGTGTTATAACTGCAATGAGTTTGGTCACTTTGCCAGTGATGCAAGAAGCCCAGCACTGAGAAAAAGAAAGACTTCAAGGATGATCAAGTAGATTACAAAAAGAAGTACTTTGATCTTCTCAAGAAAAAGGGAAAGGCATTCATAGCTGAAGGTAAGGACTGTGTGGATTCAGATGAATCTGATACTGAGGAAGAGTTTGTAAATTTGGCTTTAATGGCTAAATCCTCAAGCAATTCTGAAGGAGAAGCTGAATCACAAAACTCATCACCATCTAAGGTACACAACTTCAATATTTCTTCAATTTCTAAAGTTGAATGTGATGCCACCATTCAAGAAATGACCAAAGAGATTTATGACTTGCATGCTAGTTTAAGATCTCTTACAAAAGAAAACAATATGATTACTGAGACCAATAATATTATTTCTAAAAGAAATACTTTACTAGAATCTCATTTGTTAATCCTAGAAGAGGCCAAAACAGAAGCTCTTAATGCTAAGAGACATCTTGACAATGCCTTAAAAAGAGAAGCGTATCTAATTGAAAAACTCAAGGTTGAACAAGATAAAATAAAACAATGGACACAATCCTTACACAAAGTGCAGGATCTTTTAAACTCACAAAATCCTAATCAAAAGGCTGGATTAGGATACTCAGATGTGCCCATTGATGTATCAGTTGGTGAACAACCCATCACCACTGATAAAGAATCAGAAGCTAGCTCAGAGCCTAAATCAGTAGGAAAATTAAAACCAATCAAATTTGTTAAACCTACTGAGATTAAAAAAGGTGAGAATTCCAAAGGTAAAAATTCGACTTCTGTAAAGAAAACTTTGGAACCTAGGCTAGAGAAAAAGGCTACTAAAAATGTTGGTTTGCTTTCTAACAATCAATTAAAAGAAAAGCTAAAAAGCAGTCCAATATCTGAGCCTAAGAGAAATAGGAATGGCAAATTAGGTATTAATAAATATAGTAATTATGCAAGAATGCCTAATGCGCTTAGGAAGACATGCACCAAGTGTGGGAACTCCAACCACCTTGCTTTTAAATGCACAAAAAATACTAATAACATGCATGCTCCTCCTGTTTCAATTGCAGCTCCTTGTCTATACATTGCATCACCTCAATATATGCCATGTTATAATTGTGGTGACTTTAAACATCCATCATATGCTTGCAATGCTTTTGGAAATTGTTCTTATGCTCATCCCTCAATGCCTAATGTTTATAATAACACAAGGAGAAAATCTCCTCAAAGATCAAAGGTTGTCCACAAATCACCTAGGACTAAGGTGGATCTTTCACCTCCTAAAAAGAGGAAAGAAAAGAAAAAGAATACACAACCAATGACTAAGTGTAAACCTGTGATTAAAATTGTTAAATCTAAACCCAAGCAGGCTTGGGTTCCTAAACGATCTAACTAGTTTACATATGTGTGCATGGCAAGAAGAAGCAGTAGTTCTGGTACTTGGATAGTGGCTGTCAAGACACATAACTGGAAATAAGTCCCTACTCTCATAGTTTGAGGAGAAAGCTGGCCCTAAAGTGTCCTTTGGAGATGACAACATTGGATACACTATGGGATATGGCAAAGTAGTTCATGGAAATGTCATCATTGAAAATGTAGCTCTGGTTGATGGTCTAATGCACAATCTACTTAGTATTAGTCAGTTTTGTGACAAAGGCTATCAAGTTGTCTTTAAAGATGAACAATGCCTTATAAGCAACAGAAAAACTAGAGATGTTACATTGTCTGGAGTCAGAAAAGACAATGTATACATAGCTAAATTCTGCTCAACAAATGAAGGACTATACACATGCTTTTACAACAAAGCATCAGCAGATGAAAGTTGGCTATGACACAAGAAACTGTCTCACCTAAACTTCAAGACTATCAATAGTTTGGTGAGAAAAGGATTAGTGACAGGAATGCCACAACTTGAATTTTCTCAAGATGGTCTTTGTGGATCTTGTCAAAAGGGAAAACAAAAGAAAATTTCCTTCAAAAGTAAAGAAGCATCAACAATAACAAGATCAATTCATCTAATTCACATGGATTTATTTGGTCCTGTTAATGTGATGTCAATATCCAGAAAAAGGTATGCATTTGTAATTGTTGATGACTACTCAAGATACTCATGGGTTAAGTATCTACAGACCAAGGATGAAGCTCCCCAGATGATCATTGATCACATTAAAAGAATAGAACTTGAAGCTGGAGAGAAAGTCAAGGCCTTAAGGAGTGATAATGGGACTGAATTCAAGAATTCAACAGTGGAAATGTTTTGTGTGGAAAAAGGCATTTCACATACCTTTTCAGCTCCTAGAACTCCTCAACAAAATGGAGTTGTTGAAAGGAAAAATAGGACCTTGATTGAAGCTGCAAGAACCATGCTTGAAGAAGCTAAGTTACCTACCTACTTCTGGGCTGAAGTTATCTCTACTACTTGCTTCACTCAGAACAAATTAATTATTGTAAAAGCTCATCAAAAGGCTCCTTATGATCTCATAACAGGTAGAAAACCCACACTTAAGTTTCTTCATGTGTTTGGTTGCAGATGCTTTGTTCTCAAAAGTCAAGGAGAAAACTTAGGAAAATTTGATGCCAAAGCTGATGAGGCAATTTTCCTAGGGTATTCTTTAACAAGCAAAGCATATAGAGTTTACAACCTTAGACTCCACATTGTTATGGAATCAGTTCATATAGCCTTTGATGATAAAAAGATTGAAGGAATGAATGATAATGCAGAAGGAAGCCATGACAAACTAAGGTTTGAAAATGAATATGAGTCAATAGATGCTGAAATTGACTCATCAGATGATGAAGTTGATGTGTGCAAATCAATGGAAAATCTAGTAATTCCTGATGACAATTCAAGTCATCTAAAAGCTTCATCAGAAAATGCATCATCAGGAGAAAACTTAAACCCTGATCTGAGTACTAATGCAGGGGGAGTTTTCAATGAAGCTGAGAGCACTGAACATCATGGAGGAAACTATAATCAAGAAGCTTCTTCTTCAAGAAGTTTTCCTCCACAAATAAAATGGACAAGAGATCATCCTAGGAGCAAATCATAGGAGATCCAACTAAAGGTGTGTCAACAAGAAGTGCTAGTCAGAATGAATGTCTATACCTCAACTTCTTATCAAAGATTGAGCCTAAGAAGGTTGAGGAGGCATTACAAGATGCTAATTGGGTAATTGCTATACAAGAGGAACTCAATCAGTTTGAAAGAAACAAAGTCCGGAGACTAGTACCAAAACCAAAGAATAAATCAATCATTGGTACTAAATGGATCTTCAGAAACAAGCTGGATGAAGCTGGTACAGTGACAAGAATAAGGCCAGACTGGTTGCACAAGGTTATTCACAAGAAGAAGTAATTGACTATGATGAAACCTTTGCACCAGTAGCTAGATTGGAAGCCATCAGAATATTTCTTGCCTATGTTGTTCATGCAAATTTTAAAGCGTACCAGATGGATGTAAAGAGTGCTTTTTTGAATGGGAAAATACAAGAAGAGGTGTATGTCTAGCAACCTCCTGGCTTTGAAGATCAGAAGTTTCTCAATCATGTCTACAGGTTAGACAAAGCACTCTACGGACTTAAACAAGCACCAAGAGCATGGTATGATACCCTATCTCAGTTTTTAATTGATAATAAATTTTCTAGAGGTATCATAGATAAAACTTTATTTTACAGAAAACATGCTGGTCACATTATACTTGTTCAAGTCTATGTTGATGATATTATATTTGGTTCTACAAATGAGAGCTTATGTTCTAAGTTTTCTAAGCTCATGTTGTGACGACCCCCAAAATCCCATACTGGATCAGGGCTTCATCAAAAGAAGGAAAAGATAACCATACATCCATTCATAGTATAAATACTGGATAAAGGCAGTAACTAAGAGTTATTACAACCCAAAATTAATACAATTACAGCGGAAGCTAAATCATCTTTACAAATTCAAATCAAAGATCATTACAACTTCTAATATCCTCCTTCTTTCCTTCCTTCCTTCCTTCCTCGGCGTTATTAAAAGAGTAAATAATTTAGTAGCCGATCATCATTGCTTTTCCTTTATCAGAGGGTTCAGCCTTAGCATTTTGTCCTGCAAGACATTTAAAATTTAACAAGGGTGAGCGATTTACGCCCAGCAAGTATATAAACAACTTAGAGAAATAGAACTGAAATATTGAAGAAGATTCAATTCTGTTTGTGAGGCTAAGTGAAGCAATACTAATGCCATGGAAACCTTTTGAAGAACATTGAGGCTCACTGATGATAAACAATGTGTAATCCTTCCTTGAAGAAAGATAGGTATTCACCTGTATACAACTTTCTCAAAATATCCATTAGCGGCTAAACCCGTTGGATCTGCTAACCATACAGTACACAACTGGCCTAACTGTGACCGCATGATCCCTCTTTGTGTGAACATACGTAGTCACTTATAATTCCTCTAGGTCAGGTGAAGAACAAATCAGCACTTTTCCCTTCCTCTTGCCAACCATGTGGCATAACCCATTTAAGGGACATATCATTCTCATTCATTTGCACATATATAAGATTGAATAATAGTTGAAAATCAAAGCTCAATTATATCCATGCATTTTCATTTATATCATGCTAGATGAAATTAAAGCATAGCATGTCGATTCACAAGGAAATTTTAACATAACAGTCATAACCTTCTACGCATGTCGAATCAAGTGATCATGCGCTTAACTGAAATAAGCATAAAAGTGAGAATATACTTGCCTTGGTCCTTGCACACAAACAAATTTCAATTTACTTGAGAGTGAAACATTCTGTGAAATATACATATCCAAAAATAAATTTAGTACTTAGGTTAAAATATGAGAGAAAGTGCATATGTGATGTCCTTAAACTTTTAATGCTTCCAAAACGGCTATAAGAATTGTTTAGGGTGAATACATAATTAAACATCATAAATAATTTTAAGAAAAATAATGTTTTATAGTTTTGAAGGCAGACTGCGCATCAGAGGATAATCTGCTACGTCAGGGAATAATCATTCATCAGGGGTTAGTTACCCATCAGGGAATGACTGGTCGTCAGGGGATGTTTCACCCGTCAGGGGATAATTCCCTCACCGCCAAACTCATCGGTTGGTAACTCTGACTATTGCTGAACTTCATCAGTGGATAACCTGTTCAGCACCAAACTCTTCGGCTGTTAGGGGATAATTTGTTCATCGCCGAACTCGACAGTCATCGCCAAACTCTTCGGAAACTAACCTCTTTAGTCATCAGAGACTAACCTACTTTCCTTCATCAGGGACTAAACTTTCCTTCATCAGATACTAACAACTTTCCTTCATCAGAGACAAAAATTTTCCTTCATCAGTGACTAAGAATTTCCTTCATCAGAGACTAACTCATCTCATCAGAGACTAACTTGGAGTCTCTCAGGGACTATTTCATAGAGTTAGAGACTCATTCTAACCCATCAGAGACTAAGTTAAGACTTGCCTCAGATACAGTGGTGTCTTCCTCATTCCCCCATGGTTGGCGTTCTTAACCATATCTATCCTTAGGTCAAAACTCATCATTCTCTCAGGGATACATAAAATTTCCTATGGTCTGCATGCCCTCCTAGACATGGTTTAGGGTTCAAAACTCAGGTTGAAGAAAATACTCAGGCCTGGTGTTGTAACTATTGACAAAAAGAATGTTTGGTAGTTAAGGGTTTGTCTATCAGTGGTGGTCAACAATATTGCACCCATCTTGGATAGCTTTTCGAATAAAAACATTAACTCCAGGTGTTAAGAGCATGCATCGAATCATACTTTTGGAAATAAATGAACAAGGCATTAAACGTGATATGCATGACAGAAACAAAGTGTAAGAAATAGAGCAGAACTTTAAATGAAATGTTCTTACCTCCTTGGCTGCAAGAAAGAGTTAAAAGCTCTAGTTGTTCTTCCAAAAAGGACAGTTGTTTTGAGAATAAGCTCGGATTTGGTGGTATATTGTATAGAAATTTATGAAGGTGGGACTAGGGTTATGACATCGTGATATATATGTATATATATATATATATATATATATATATATATATATATATATATATCACCTGTTGAGCAACAAGGGCCGTCGAATTTATTTGATATCAGCTGTTGGCTGTGGAAGGAAAAGAAATGACTGGTGAGAAAAGGGTGGTTGCAACGGCTGCTAGTGTCCGTCGATCATTTTTCATAGCCCACTCTAGGGTAATGATGGAGATGATGCACATTAAATGCTACTGTCTCCCAGAAGTCAGGTTTTAAAATAAAAACGGGTACTGTAGCTAAACCTGTTCACACACCAACTCTTCTCACGTGAAGGACAATTATCACACTTCCTTTAGATACATGAAATAAAATTGAATAAATATCCATTTGAAAACCTGTGTTCAAAATACATTTAAAACCCTTTTGGACATCACATTGCCATTGAATTTTTTATAAGAAAATATAAATTCATCATTCATACCAACAAAAGATTAAACCTCTATACCATAAAATAAATCACCAAAATGGATAAATTATATAACAATATTCATTTAAAATTTTGGGTTCTCACACATGCAAAGTAGATATGAGATGAGCATGATAGGAGAATTAACTTTCTTTTTAGGTTTATAGGTTAAACAAACCACTGATGGAATTTTCATCAGTCAAACAAAATATTTAAAAGACCTTTTAAAGAAATTTAATTTACAAGATGTTGCAATTTCTAAAACTCCCATGGCAACAGCCACTAAACTTGACAAAGACTCAATTGGTAAAAAGGTTGATTTTTCAAGTTATAGAGGCATGATAGGTTCTCTTTTATATCTCACTGCAAGTAGACCTGATATAATGTTTTCAACTTGTTTATATGCAAGATTCCAATCAGATCCTAGAGAATCTCATCTGATTTGCAGTTAAAAGAATATTCAGATATCTCAAGTGTACTCCAAATCTTGGAATTTGGTATCCTAGAGATTCTGGATTTGATCTAATAGGCTATTCAGATGCAGATTATGCAGTTTGCAAATTAGACAGGAAAAGCACAACAGGAAGCTGTCAATTTCTTGGAAGCAAACTAGTATCATGGTTTAGCAAGAAACAACATTCTCTGTCAACCTCAACAGCTGAAGTTGAATACATTGCTGCTGGGAGTTGCTGTGCTCAAATCTTATGGATGAAAAATCAACTGATGGACTATGGTATGGTGTACAATCATATTCCTATTTATTGTGACAACACAAGTGCCATTTCCATTACAGAGAATCCTGTGCAACACTCTAGAACAAAGCATATAGACATCAGATATCACTTCATCAGAGAACATGTGATGAATGGTACAGTGGAACTTCATTTTGTTCCAACTGAGAAGCAGCTTGCAGATATATTCACCAAACCATTGGATGAAGCCACCTTTAACAGGTTGGTAAGTGAGCTAGGTATGCTCAATTTTGGTGAATAAGATTCTTTAAAATTTTTTTTGTGCAAGTCTGATTATTGCAGTAGTAGTTAATTATTTTCTGATGACTTAGTTACCAGAGACTAGTTGACAGCTAATTGAAGCAGTGACTAATTATCCTACAACAGTTTAATTGTTAGTATATAATTAACTATTGATTATATATATAGTAGAGAAACTAATATACTATGCAGGATTCCCTATGATTAATATTCTTCATCTATTTAAAGATCTTGTCATTGCTGATTCAGGTATTGTCTTAACTCTCTACTATATTATTCTTTTTTTCTTCTAATTCTGCTACAATGAAGGATGTTAGTAATGATCCAACTCCTTCTACCCAAGTAGCAAAACCCTATAACAACAAGTCTATATCAAAAGCCACCTCCTCTATCTCTCAAAAGATAAATGTTGTAAAAACAAATTAATCACCACCAGCATTAACTGAGGGGGAGGGTGATCATTTAGAGAAAGTTATGAGGAAGAAATAAGGAACAATGAGAACCCTTGGAGACCCCTTAATATACTCTCAAAAGGATATTAAGTTCTAAAAGGAAAAAGCACGTCTCTAGGTGCAACCTCTCAAAAGGCTGTATCTATTGAAAATAGTCCACCTCTAAGGACACAAGTATTTGAGTCTACAATGATCACATCTATAAATACCTCTCAAAAGAAGAAAAAGAAACAGGCTCTGATCAATGATCAACCTGTCACTTAATGCACATAGGGTGTCACAATGATGTTTCTCTTTTCTCTATTCAAAAGGAGCATCCAATATTTAAAATTCTACCCTTATTCATTCTACTTCTCTAATTCATATTTCTTAAGAAGCAATGGAAATTTCTTAATTCCATTGGTTTCAGATTTTTTGATATTTTAATCATCAAATAAGGCAATTTTTGAAGCTGAAACAAAGAGTAGCTCTCAAATCATCACTGGATACTACAACAATTCTTTATCCAACATCCACTGATGCAAAACACTTTCTTACTATATTTTCTACATCACTCCAGGTCACCCACAACAGGAAGATTTTATATTTAGTGAGCCTGAGAGAATTCAAAATGAGAGTTAGACCTTGTGTCTAGAAAAAGGTGAGGAAAATGAAATTCAAAGCATATTTTTTTTGTAAGTGTGAGAGGCTGACTTATAAAAGTCAGGCAAAAGGAAAGAGTGTGAGTAAGGATGAGATCCTTGAAGAAAGGAATAGAGAGAAATTGTTTCACTCATTACCTTTGCAGCTCATGTATTCTCTGATCATCATTATGATAAAAAATCAGAGGATACTGAGAAAAGAATTTGTGATTGTTTGGTTGGATGCAAGCAACACAATATTATTGAATGTTGTAGCAACACATTTAATATTCTAATATTTGATCACACACGGATCATGTGCAGCTGTACTCAAAAATATATTTTTTTTGAAGCATTGATAAAAGAAAGTACAACATGAAGCTCCAACGCTTCATAATCAATGATCTTCAAACAAATCTCAAACAATTTCTTCCTTCTAGTCAACCTCTACTGATGATTCCTACCTTCCAATATTAAGATGCTGATGTTAAAAAGGGGGAGAATAGGAGAACGATCAAGGCAGGGGAAATAAAGTAATTCTGATGAAGAGAAGGGGAGAATTGTTAAAAAGGCTAATAGAATGATGGTTGGGCTTTGAAGAACTGAAAACAACAAAACCATCATTGATTATGTTTTTGTACATTTATGTTTTTACATGTTTTAATTCAATTCTAAGTTATGGAGTTATGTTTGTCCCACAAGATGGTGTGTAGAAAGGGGGGGGGGGGGGGTTTGAATACAAACTACAAAATTCTTTCGAATTGACACATTTAATAGCTAATGACTATATGTTTGGATTAGAGAATGATTTATTGTGGCATTCATTCAATTTAATTGACAATATCATTCTTTATTGTTGATTACAATTTATATCTTGCAATTTTGCTTTACGGTTTCTATTGTTGTATCATTTAAGTAAAGTTTTATAACTATTCTTGGAAATTAAATTGTTCATAATAGTTTAGTTTTGAAGAAAAGTTTGTAATTGTATTCAACCCCCCTTTTACAATTACTCACATGAGACAAACAAATTTGATAAGTATTCTTCTAGTTGTTACATTATTGAGATGTGAATACAGTTTTGGTTATATTGCGATCTAGGCAGATCAACCTGAAAAGTGTATTATGTAAGGATTTGATAATTAAATATGTTAATTAATCAAATTATTATAAAGTAAGATCTTGTATAAGCACTTAAATTACAATAGTTTTGACATAAAGTAAAGAGCTTGAGATTGGTTCTTGGTTATTCAAGTAAATGCCTTTACTCATGTTACATGTTAAATAGAATTATGATTATTTGTTTATATAGTACTGTGTAAACGTTTTGATATGTTAGCGAGGTTATAAATAGACAAGATTTTATCTTAGTCTACTCGTTAGGATGGATGCAGTGATACAATGAGATTGAGACACAATGTGATCAAGTATTAACTTATGGGAGAGTTGGATTAATCCAAACTAGTCGGTAGTCTCGTGTGCGTAGTGGACTTGAACAAGTATTAACATAGCCTTTGTAGTTGGCATGTTTAGTAAACGCACTATAATTCTAAAAGAGCTATGTGATGCCCTAGAGATTGACGAAATATGAGATGTCCTAGAGGCTGATGAGATACTTTATAAGTATTCAATGATATGCTCTATGTTGTTAAAATCCTCTAATTTTAGAAGGATTTTTTATGGTCTCTTGATACCAGTGTGTATATGTATACACTAGGTAGTGCAGTATTGTATTGGAAATCTATGAAATGGGCAAAAATAGGTTTGTCATTTTGGAAGTTGAAACTCTATACTCTAGTTTTTAGAAACAGGGTTAATAGAAGTTTTGTTCTAGATATTCCAAGGACAAATTTTTAATTTTATTCTCCAGAGGTGGTGAGAAACAAACAGCACAGATTTTATTTGAACACTATTTAATAGTTGAAGAAAGTGTTGAGGCTATTGCTCTTACAATATGTTCCAATAATGAATTTTCATGACAAGTTCATTATGAAGGAGATAAGATTAAAACCATTAGATTAGAGTTGCTTAAAGGATTTGTGACCTAGTATGGTTTATTCTTAATCTATTGTTTGAGTATTATAATTTGATATGTCTTGATGTTGTAGTTCTTTATATCATTCCAAATTTGATGATATACCTCTCATGCATTGTTGTGTCATTCCAAATTTGATGATACATCATAATAAAATTGTGTTAGGTATGAGGCTATAACATTCCAAAATAAGACATGTGTGGTTCTTATCTTTCATGAGAGAAACCATAATTGGACAGATTCTATGTGTTGGAAACTTGTTGGTGATGAGAAATAGTTTTAATTTATGATTGGTACTAAGTTCTTTTGTGTTAAACTAGATACTTGTATAACAAACTATTTTATGATTCAAAATTTAGTGATGATGCATTGTAGCTTGATATGTGGTTGGTGCTAAGTTCTCAAGAGTTGAACTACACACTTGAACATCAAACTATGTTAATCAGAAGTGATTAGTACATTCTTTGAATCTGACTGGTACCTAAGATGAAGAATGAAAGTTTTTATTTTTACATCATGTTTTGATATGACTTGTACGAAGTTTAGAATGTCTAAACTAGATACTTGTATTATTTTTTAATTGATGATTATTGATTGGAATTCGTTGGGGGACGCCTCACACAAAATTTTATGTTAAATTGTCAATTTAGAAAAAAAAAATTACAGAAAATGTTGGAACTGAATGAGATCAATGGATTTCTCTATTGAGAACGATGATCTACTAGAAGAGTAGAATCTTGTGGCTAATTGAATTTCTAAGTCTTTTATTTGCTATTTTATTTTATTCAAATATTATTCACCTACATGTGAATTTATTCATTTGTTGGATTTGTTTTTTTATTCAAAACCTCAATACTTGGTTTGGTTTGATTTAGACATGTATGGATTATTTTATTTGGATTTAGTTTCATGATACTTTGGTATCGTGTGTTCATGTATGGTTCGTTATTATTATTTTATATTTAGAACATAGGAGGAGATTGTTGAATATGTTCAAAATATAATAATACTAATAATCTGATAAATATTAATTATACTTTATTAATCAATATTACACATGGACAAAAAACTGAAGGTGTATGGGCCAATGTAGAATCATAATTGGAATGGATCTATGTTGAGTTCTGTTGATGCATCCATGCTTATATTACTACTGCTTGAAGAATTACATTTATTTAATATAAGAATTGATAATGTAATATAGTTCTTGCTTATATAATGTAAAAGGACTTAAAAAAAATATCTAACTTGTTAGGTGGATATATTCTGCTAGATAAGTAAGGATTTTGATCACTAATGAAGACTCTGCTCATCGACCAGGAAGAGTTCTAAAGATATGAAGAAATTTGCAAGGACAGTCCTACTTAGAGTGGAAATAAGAAATGAATGATATAGCAAGATATCTTGCCTAGATCCAAACAAGAGTGTCAGAAAAAGACTATCTTTTGTTCTGCTTAGTCAACTCCTAGAGAGCTCTTTCAAAAAGCACTAAAAGACAAAATAATGGCTAGCTTTTTGAACTAACCAAGGAACAACTGAAAAAGTACAAGTCACTGTGAAGACAGTACAACTCCCAACGGATCTATTTCAAATTTCTCAACGGATAGATTTTTGGAGTAGTATAAATAGGAGTCCTAAAGTTCATTTATGAGAACTGAACCATCAAGAATTGCTCTAACAATCTGACACTCAAAGAACTCAGCAAGACACAATTCCAAGCTTGAACAAGTGCTATCTAATATGCTCAACAAGGAGCTTACTGCTATTAGTTTGTGTGACTACCTGGTCTAAGTGACCTATTGTAATTCTGGACTAAGTGTCCTACTGTTTATTTTTCTGTGTGAACTGTTTTAGTGCGTGCCTTCTCAAGTAAAGAGAAGAAGAGTGGAGTAGGCTTAGACCGAACCACTATAAAAATTCTCCTGCTTACTTTGCTTTGTTGCTTATCTTTTACATTGCTTATTCCCTTTATCCCTGCTTTGCTTAGTCTCTGCTAAACTCATTTAGCAAAAACTTACTGACATTGCTGCTTTAAGTCATTGGTCTAAAAATTAAGGGGTTATTTGCTATAAATTCTGCTGCTAACTCTTTTCAAAATATAAGAAAACTTTTTAATAAGCAAGAAACATTTTAAACTGCAAATTTTATAAGCAAGACTTAAATTTTGAAAAACACTATTCAATCCCTTTTCTAGTATTTTTCTCTTTGGGACCTAACAAGTGTGTTTTTCCAGTGAGACGCCGAGAACTTGTAAAAGGGGGGGGGGGGGGGGG
>CM025786.1:52977006-53006436 GCA_014636745.2 Centella asiatica | reverse complement strand
ATGAGCTTTGTTTAAATCAGACTTGATAGTGTCAAATTGTGCCAATCTCTCTTCAAGAAAGTTGTTTCTTTTCAAGAGAATATCACGTGATTCTTTTACATTGGTATGTTCAATAGTTAAAGATCTAAAACTAACATGCAAATCAGACATATCTTTTTGTATGCTTTCAATGCTAGATGTATCAAGTAAATTAAGCACATTGAAATTCTGAGTTGCATCACATATCTTTGTAGAATCACTTGATTCGTCACTTCGAGCCATTAGAGCAAAGTTGACAACTTCTTCATTAGAGTCGCTGTCAATCCAATCTTTACCCTCTGTAATCAAGGCTTTGTTCTTTGATTTAGCTTTCTTGTCAGCAAAGTCTTTCCTTGATTTTTCATCCTTAGATCTATCACTAGATCTAGGCTTCTTGCACTTATTGGCAAAGTGCCCTAACCCGTCACAATTGTAACATCTTATTTTCTTTAAGTCGAAGGTGACTTTTTGACCTTCACGTTTAGGGTTAGGCTTCCTTGATGATTTTCTTCCTTTCTTGCTGGCCCTAAATTTCTTGAACTATTTGACCATGAATGCCATAAATTCCTCCATGTCATCATCAGAGTTCAGTTCATCTTCCTGATCAGTCGAGCTAGCATCGGAAGATTCCTCATCAAGCTTCTCTTAAGACTTGCTTGTCTCAACCATCAACGCAGCTCCTTTGTCCCTGCCATGCATGCGTTTTCGTTGCTCTACTTCGAGTACATAAGTCTTTAAGTTCCCGTAGAGCCTGTCCAGTGTGAGTATGTCCAAGTCATGAGCCTCTCTTATGGCTGTTGTTTTTGGATCCCAACTTGGAGGAAGAGATCTCATGAACTTGGTATTAACATCTTCATTGTCATAGGACTTTCCAAGTATTTTCAAATCATTGAGCAAAGTGTTGAACCTATCATAAACTGATGTTATTGGTTCACCAGGCTTTGCTTGAAAGAACTCATATTGTTGTGTCAACAATGACCGTTTGTTCTTTCGGACTTGGTCAGTTCCTTCACACAGGACTTTGATGGTGTCCCATATTTGCTTCGATGTAGTGCAATTTATGATGCTTGTGAACATATTTTTATCAATTCCATTATAAAGTATGTTCATCACCTTAGCATCCTTTAACACTTGCAACTTGTCTTCGTTTGTATAATCACATTCTGGAGCAAGTTCAAAGTGTTCTGCAACAACAGATCCATCGACAGTTTTAGCAGGAATAAATTTCTTGGGTAGATAGGGACCCTTTTCAATCCTATCAATATAATCTGGATCTATTGCTCTCAAGTGCATGTACATCTTTTGCTTCCACATTGGATATTCTTCTCGTTTAAGAATAGGGATTCTAGTACCACCATCACGACTTCCTACATACGCCATTATGCTAGAGCTGCTTGCTTTATCAGTGGCCATCTCCTGGAACGTATTAATTGACTAAATTCAATTACAGGCTCTGATACCAATTGTTTTCCCAGTGAGACGCCGAGAACTTGTAGAAGGGGGGTTGAATACAAGTTCTTTGAATACTTTTCGAATTTCTTGTTCTTTAAGAAATTAAACTTTCTTGCGGAATATAAAGAACAAAAACTCAAATCAATTTATAAACAATTGCTATATTGATTTCACAACTGATTACAAATTCTAACAATCATAATAAATATGATCATCAGCTTTTTTTCTATTTTGTATAGGAAAAGATACAAAACTATGAAAAACCTATATAGCTTCAAATTACAATTTTCTGTAAACCTAATTACAGCTTCTCTAACAACTGAATTACTATTAACTCAGTTCCTATTCTGAATAAAATTCAGCTTCCTTATTCGAATCAAATACAATCTTTCCTTTTTGATAGGAACAGATTTCTGGTTAGTTTCCTTACCAACTACGTCTTCAATAATATCTTGCTTTACGTGGAAGACATTCCTTTTTAATTCGAACTCTGTATCTTTCAGGAAATAAATCACGATTAGTCCTTGGAGCTGAAAATGTATGATTTATGCCTTTCTCCACACAAAATCCCTCAACAGCTACATTCTTGAATTTAGTTCCATTATCTGTTCTCAACATTCTAACCACTGACCCTGATTCTTTTTCCACCTTCTTGATATGGTCAATAATTTGTTGAGATACTTCTGATTTAGCATGCTGAAACTTTACCCAAGTGTATCTGGTGTAGTCATCCACAATGACCATTGCAAATCTTTTCTTTGACACTGACATAATGTTGATAGGGCCAAAGAGATCCATATGTAACAATTGAATTGGATCTTTGATCATGGTGGCTTCCTTGCTGACAAAGGATAATTTCCTTTGCTTCCCTTGTTGACATGCTGAACATAATCCTTCTTCGATAAACTCCATTTGGGGTAGTCCAGTTACCAACTCTCTCTTCACTAGATCATTAATTGACTTGAAGTTCAGGTGAGAGAGCTTCTTGTGCCATAGTCTGCTTTCATCAGGAGATGCCTTGCTGTAGAAACATGATTCTCCTTTACTGAATTAAAATCAGCAACATAGAGATCTCCTTTTCTTATCCCTGACAAAACCAGCTTCCCATCACTTTCATTTGAGATTTGGCACTGATCTCCTTTGAAGGAAGTGATGAATCCTTTGTCACTTAGTTGACTTATGCTTAGCAAATTGTGCTTGAGCCCATCAACCAGTGCTACATTTTCAAATGAGACATTCCCATTTGCTGCTTTGCCATAACTAAAAGTTAGTCCTTTGCTGTTATCACCAAATGAAATTACTGGACCAGCCTTTTCTTGGAATTCTATGAGCAGGGCTTTGTTTCCTGTCATGTGCCTTGAGCAGCCACTATCTAGAAACCAGATTTGACTGCTTTTGACCTTTCCCTGCACACAAGAAAATATGTAAATTGTTTTTGGTACCCAATTTGTTTTGGGTCTTTTAGGTTTAGTCACAGTAATAGGTAATACAGCTTTTTCTTTATTGGTGACTTTTGGTTTTGGCAAATTTAAAACTTTCTCCTTTTTAGGAGCTTCAATATATGCTTTTGATTTCTCAACAGTTATCTTGCCTTTATCCTTGGAGGAGCAGGCTTTAACAGTTAGTAAATCATCAGCATACAAAATTGTGCCAGTCAAAATTTGTGGTTTTTCTTTGCATTGAAAAGATAAATGATTACAGTTACCACAATTCCAACACACTTTTCTAGGGGCTTCATGAATGGAAGAATAATTGCTAGTTTTATTAACACCTAGCTTCCCATTTCTATTCTTCTTGCTTTCCCCTGACAGACCTTTTTCCCTTGACGGGCTACTACGGCCTGATGCACTCTTTCCCCCTGACGACTGTGTATCCACTGATGCACAGTCTAGTTCTTTCATAACTAGAGGGTTGAGTGCTTTGGAAAGAATAAGTTTCTTGCCTCTCCTACCACTAGTGGAAGCTCCACTTACTGGGAAAACATTCCCTGATTCTAGCTTTATGTTTGCCTTAACAAACTTGATAGGTTGTATTGGCTTTTTTCCAAAGCTAGCTGCCATCTCAACCTCAATGGGAGGTTGCTGCACTTGAGTCTCTTCATAGCCCAAACCAGATTTTGGATCAGATTTGACTTTTCAAACGATCCTCAAGTTTCCTGCTAGACTCATTCCATCTCTTAATGACTTCCCTTTCTTGACTAAGAACATTCAAGGTCCATTCCTCTCTTTTGATAGCACAGTCAAGAAGATTTTTAGTCCTTGAGAGTTCTTTTTCAAGACTCTCAAGTCTAGAGTTTTCTGATTCTAAAAGAGTGTTCCTGGGAGATAACTATTCATTTATTTTCTGCACTCTCTCAGTTTCAGCTACAACACTCCTCAGGGTGTCATAGAGATCCTTTATCTCACAAGCCATTTCCTTAACAGTTTTAACACAATCAGTTTTAGACATGTTAGAGGAAATTTCAAGGCTTACCTGTGAGCTGCTACTGTCAGTAGATGAGGCCATCAGGGCTAGGTTGACATATTCTTCATTTTCTTCTTCATCAGAGTCAGCCCCGTCCTTTCCGTCTGCAATATATGCTTTTCCCTTCTTGTTTGCATTAAGAAGGTCAAAGTATTTCTTCTTGTAGTCCACAACAGCTTCTTTGTCTCTGGATTCACCATCTTTTGTGGCCTTGCGGCACTCATTTGTAAAGTGACCCATCTCATTGCATTTGTAGCACTTTATTCTTGATTTGTCAATAAAGTTTTTCGTGCTACTTAGTTTCCTTGCTGAAAATCTTTTAGATCCCGAAGGCTTTTGGAATTTCAGCTTGGAAAACCTTTTTGCAAGAAAGGCCATGGTTTCATCCAGCTCCTCTAACTCTTCCGGAGTATATTCTTCCTCCTTGAAGTCAGCTTCTTTGTCCCCTTCTATGTCAGCATCTTCTAGTTGCTGCTTCATCAAGACATTTGGCCTTACTTCTTGTTTGTCCTTCGTGGCAACCATCAGGGCTACAGATTTAAGCTTTCTGGCATCCCTGACATTTCAGATCTTTGTTGAACCTCAAGTTCATATGTCTTTAGGGTGCCATAAAGCCTATCCAAGTCTAGAAGATTCATGTCCTTGGATTCCCTGATGGCTGTTGTCTTAGGATCCCATGATATGGGAAGGGCTCTCATGAACTTTCTGTTCACATCCTTGTTAGCATATGCCTTCCCATATAATCTCAGGTCATTTACCAACCTGTTAAATCTGTCAAACATTTCAGTAAGTGTTTCACTATTTTTCATTGTGAACCACTCATACTGTTGTGTCAACAGCTGCAGTTTATTTTCCCTCACTTCCTCAGTACCATCACAAAAGATTTGTATGGTATCCCATATAGATTTAGACGTGGTAAGATTCATGATACTATTCAGCATATCATCGTCTAAACCATTATACAGGATCCCAGTGACTTTAAGATCCTTTTTCACCTTTTCTCTTTCCTTTATCGTCATTTCGTCAGTTATCTTTGGGACAAGCTTTTCTGGAATACTGACTCCATTAACGACTTCTATAGGAATGAGCTTCTTGGGAATGTGAGGTCCTTCTTCTAGAATCTGCAAATATTCATCATCAATAGCTCTAAGATGAACTATCATTCTTTGTCTCCAGAATAAGTATTTGCCCCTTTCCAACATGGGGACTTTACTGTTTCCAGCTTTGTTGGCCATAGATAATGATCATTTTTAGCAAGTGAAATCTGCTAAGAGGCTCTGTTACCAATTGTTAGTGCAATATAAGCACAAGTGTTTGTAGAAGGGGGGGGGGGGGGGGATGAATACAAACACCTAGACCTTTTTGCCCTTTTTAAACTTAAAAGTGCTTACTGGAAAATAGTTGTAACAAACAGAAAAACTATAAGAAATGAACACACAGATTCAAGTTAAAATAGTTATATTAAAAGTTGGGGTTTTTCTAGAAATCTGTATAATCACAAATGTGATTTACAGCTACAATTTCTGCAAATAAAATTCACAGCTACTCATACTCACTAGCTACTAAAACTTTTTCTGAAAAATAAATCTCTCAAGAAATATATTTCTGAGCTTCCTAGTGTTGTGTGCTTCTTTGTTTGTTTGATCTGTTGGATAGATTCAAAAATCACCTTTTTCTTTTTTTTTTTTATGTAATGAGAACTCCTTTTCATATTTGTTGATCAGTTGATGAAATCACGTGCTAGAGACGTGCTACTTTTCTCAACTTAGCTGTAAGTATGTCACATCGTAGCCCTATGTGTCAGACTGTCGCATGCTTTGTTGCTTCTTTTTCTTCCCCTGATCTGTGTGCATTTAATGCAAGAGAGTTCTCATTGGATCAAAAACAAACTTCAAGAAATATCTTTCCAGTTGATATTTCTTGTTTCTGTAACACGTTACGTTGATTTCCGTGTAAGTACTGATGACGGGTGCATGCTGTCATAACGATCCACTGACTATCAGCCCTGATGGACTTTGATCAGTGCTTCTGGATCCCCTGATGCTTATTGACTAGATCAGAGCTTCAACCTTCACTTGAGTTTCACTTAGTGCTTTTTGATCCTGATGGTTATGACTGACGACATACACTGATGGCTTCCACTGATGCCATGTTGGTCATTCCCCCTGACGGGTTACCCTGATGGGTTGGCCTGACACTGACATGTCCTGAAGTGTTTTGCCTGACGGGTTGGTCTGCCTTCGTCACACCCTGACAGGTTTCCCCTGTTTGGTTCCCCTGATGGATTCCCCTGATGGATTCCCCCTGATTGGTTCCCCTGATGGGTTCCCCCTGATGGAACTTAATCAACGTAACTTTGATTAGAATTTCTAATGTGCGGAATACTTTGACTGTTTACAAGTAGCATCAAATATTCTTCTTCACTTAGTCAAGTCCTTTGAATGTTTCTGTTTTCTGACTTGTCTTGTGAAGAGATCGACCATCTACTGATTAATAAGGTTATTATCAGTGGATGCAAAACTTGTGCTGATCTTAAGGTTTATACAATACCTCAAGTATTTACAGTTGCACAATTTATTACATAATCATCATCATCATCATTTATCTCTAATAGTGAAGCTGAATCTATCAGGAGAGCAATCTCCATTCATTCAGCAGAGTGTGAACCTCCTGCTAAAACCAAGGGTAACAGAAATGATACCTTGCTAAAGCACAAATTCCCTACTAACCGTAACCATAAGCAAGAACATGGTACTAAATGGACCAAAGGTGGAAAGCTTAGCAAGAACCCTGTTCTCCCTGCTCATCGTTACAACACAACAAGGAATTTGGAATTTAGCAAAGGTTAGGTTAGGAACAAACACTGGAAACCATCTCAACCAAAGAGAAAAGGTAAGCAACACACACAACATAACATGCTGCATTTGAGATGTTATTGCTGCCATAGGATTGGTCACATTGTTTCTCTTTGCCTTGTGGATCCTTAGTATACTGTTGGATCTCTAAGACCAAAAATGAGACAAGTATGGGTCCTCAAGGGTACTAACCTAAACAGACCCAAGTCTTGTTGGGTACCAAAGTGACTCTACTTATGAATTGTAGGATATGAGCAAGGAACAAATTAGATACTTAGATAGTGGATGTTCAAGACACATGACAGGAGACAAAGCCTTGCTCATCAATTTTAAGTAGAAAGAAGGACCTCAAGTAATTTTTGGAGATAACAGTTTTAGAAAAACTAAGGGATATGGTTTAGCAGAAAATGGAATAGTTTGCTTCAACAAGGTTGCTTATGTGGATGGTCTCAAGCATAACTTGCTTATATAAGTCAGTTGTGTGACAAAGGGCATAAGGTCACCTTTTTAGACAATCAATGTCAAGTAAGAGATCTTCAAACAAATTCTTTGAAGCTTTCTGGTTCAAGAAATGGTAATGTTTATGTAGTAGATTTGGCTAAGTTAAGTCCTGCTGAAACAACTTGTTTTCTTGCTAAAGCTTCAGCAGATGCTGGTTGGCTATGACATAAGAGACTTTCACACTTAAATTTCAAAATGATTTCAAAACTTGCTGCTAAAGATCTAGTAAAAGGTTTACCCAAATGTTCCTTTGAAAAAGAAAAACCTTGTAGAGCTTGCCAATTTGGTAAGCAAACAAAACAATCTTTCTTAAGCAAACCTGAAAAATCAAACTCTATGCCTCTTCAACTATTACATCTTGATTTGTTTGGCCCTACATCAACTAGTCTTGGTGGAATGAAATATGCATTCACTATTGTGGATGATTTCACAAGATATACATGGGCATTATTTCTTGCTCACAAGAATGATGCACTAGTAGAGTTTGAGAAGTTCAGTAGACAAGTGCAAAATAAGAAGGAACTCAACATTAAGTCAGTAAGGAGTGATCATGGGAACGAATTCGACTTTGGAGGCTTTACTGGATTCTATGATAAGCAAGAAATAACTCACAACTTCTCAGCACCAAGAACTCCACAGCAAAATGGAATGGTTGAAAGGAAAAATAGAACTTTGGAAGAAGCAGGAAGAACATTACTTGCTGATGCTAGACTCCCTGAGTATTTCTGGGCAGAAGCAGTAAATATTGCTTGCTATACGCAAAATTGTTCTCTCATACATCCTACACTAAGCAAAACTCCATACGAGCTATGGAAAGGAAGAAAGCCTAACACCAGTTATTTTTATATCTTTGGATGTCCTTGCTATGTCCACAACAATGGTAAGGAGTAGTTAACTAAATTTCAAGCAAAATCCGATGAAGGTCTTTTCTTAGGGTATTCCACTCATAGCAAGCCTTTTCGTATTTTCAGTAAAAGATTTTTAACAGTAGAAAAATCTATCCATGTAGTATTTGATGAATCTAACCACGAGGAACCAAGTGGTTCACTCCCTCTTATAGCTGAGCAGAAACTTAATAAAAGTCAACAGACTCCAGAAACTAAGGAAGACCCTGCTGAAGAACCTTCAAAAGACAATATTCCAATAGAAAGCATCCTTGCTGTAGCAAAAGAAGATGAACCCAAGTTGGAGGACTAAAGCAGCAAGACATTCTGACAGATCTACCAAGGAGAATGAAGTGGACCAAATCTCACTCAGAAGATTTGATAATTGGCAATCCCACAAGTTCAGTAAAGACTAGAAGATCTGCTCAAAATGAAAATAGTTTTCTAAGTTTCCTATCTCAAATGGAACCAAAGAAAATTGAGGATGCTCTTGCTGATGCTGATTGGATCATTGCTATGCAAGAAGAGCTAAACCAATTCAGTAGGAAAAAGTTTGGAATCTAGTTCCTAGGCTAAGAAATCATACAGTAATAGGCACCAAGTGGGTATTTCGAAACAAGATGGATGAAGATGGAATCATCACAAGGAACAAAACAAGACTTGTGGCTAAGGGCTACTCACAGGAGGAAAGGATTGACTATGATGAAACCTTTGCTCCAGTAGCAAGGCTCGAAGCCATAAGAATCTTTCTTGCTTATACTGCTTATCAAGACTTTAAGGTGTTTGAAATGGATGTCAATAGTGCATTTTTGAATGGACAACTTCAGGAGGAAGTAACGTTGAACAACCCCCAGGTTTTGCTGATCATTCTCATCCAAACCATATATATAAGCTTAACAAAGCTTTATATGGTCTTAAGAAAGCACCACGAGCATGGTATGACACTTTATCTTCCTTTTTAGTTAATGAAGGGTTCAGTAGAGGTAAAGTTGACACCACTTTATTTATTAAGAAGCATAAAGATAAAACATTGTTTGTACAAATTTATGTAGATGATATAATATTTGGTTCTGCTGATGAAAAACTTTGTGCAAGATTTGCTAAGCTTATGTAGAGTAAATTTGAGATGAGCATGATGGGAGAGTTGAATTTCTTTCTTGGACTTCAAATTAAGCAAAGCAGAGATGGGATTTTCATAAATCAATCCAAGTATACCAAAGATCTGTTTAAGAAATTTGGATTTGTGACAACAAGTCCTATGAAACTCCCATGTCATCAACAACAAAGTTAGACAAAGATGAGCAAGGTAAATTCGTAGATATAACAAGCTATCGAGGTATGATTGGATCCTTGCTTTACTTAACTGCAAGCAGACCTGACATTATGTTTGCTACATGTATTTGTGCACGTTTTCAATCTAACCCCAAGGAATCACATTTAGCTTCTGTTAAGAGAATTTTCAAATATCTCAGAGGAACTCTAAACTTAGGGATATGGTATCCAAAAGATTCTAACTTTGACCTTGTTGGATATTCGGATGCGGACTTTGCTGGGTGCAAAATTGATCGAAAAAGCACAAGTGGTACATGCCAATTTCTAGGAGGAAGACTTGTCTCATGGTTCAGCAAGAAACAAAATTTGGTATCAACTTCCACTGTTGAAGCTGAGTACATATCAGCAGGAAGTTGTGTTGCACAAATTCTTTGGATGAAAAATCAACTTGCTGATTATGGGTTTGATTTCAAGTCTATCCCTATATTCTGTGATAATACTAGTGCTGTAGCCATTGCTTATAATCTTGTTTTACACTCTAGAACAAAATAGATAGATATAAGGCATCGTTTCATTAGAGATCATGTACAACAAGGAACAATAGAGATAAATTATATTCCTACTGAAAATCAATTAGCGGACGTTTTTACAAAACCCTTGGATGAAAATCATTTTAACAAATTAATAAGTGAATTAGGCATGCTTAATTTAGAGTAAAATTTAGTGTAAGATTCTAATGTAATAACATCTTGTTTACTTAAACAAGGACTTATGTTCTTAGCAATATGATAAACTTCTTGCTCAGGTGAAGAAAAAGATCCTGCTGATAGCTAAGCAGTCTCTTTTAATCCTGTTGTGTTATCTCATTATGTCCTGCTGAAATCTACCAAGATCCTGCTGATTGACAGTCTGTTGTTAAAAGTTGTCTGCTGACATTGAGCAACATTCATTAATGCTGCTATCTTCATCAACATAGACCCTGCTGCAAATTTCACAAAAAGGGGAACCTCCTCGACAAAAATGTTGTTTTAAAAACTAAGTCAAAGACCTTGCTTATACCGAAAGCAAAGGATGTTCTCCCTGCTCATCTGACCCTCAGTGGCAACAGAGACCAGTTAGGACAGTGGTTCCTACTGTCTATATAAGTAGGATATATATTTTGTTGTAACCTATCAATCCTTACCAGCAAAGACTTGCAATAACATCCTGTTATTATCTCAATGACTTATCATTTATTTTTCTTTGGTCACTTCCACTTTTACCGCCGTAAAAATAGCTCATCATTACTTTAGCCGTTTATTTTTTCTCTCTGCATTTAATGCCACTCTACCCCATTACCTATTTACAGCTGCTAACTTTTCGGTAATAAATTCTCACCACTACCCACAAATTTTTCTCCCACTAACTCCTCCACTACTCATCTCAGTAACTGCTCTAAACCTCTTCAACTTCTTTTCACCCCCTATAAAAACCTTTTAACCCTTCTCATTTGTTTTCACCTTCAAATCGCTCTGATCTCTCCTAAAACTCACTTTCTCTCTCTAAAATCTTTGTCGAAAACCATCGTTCTTCAACTCTTAAAACCACCACTTTTTCTTTTTCCGACTAAACACAGCAAGATGGCAAACTGGCTTGATAAGATCGAGTCTGAGTCTATCATTGACTTAGATTCCTTTGATGATGATCAACAAGATGCTAATATACTCAATGTTATAAGGCTACTGAGAAACAGTGGCATTAGATATGTAATCTTTGCTGATTGCCCAATATATGAAGAAATTCTAAGGGAATTCTGTCAGACTGCACAAGTAAGAGACAACAACATCAGAGGCCGAGTAGATGGACAACAAGTTTTCATTACAGCAACAACCATCAGGGATACTCTATAGATGACAAGTCAAGGTCTGCTGCCCCCATCCACCATAGTCCCTGCTGTGCTAGTAGATCTTGGGTATGTCAAAACCCATAATACCAAGAAGATAAAAGATTTCCAAAAGAAATGGGATTTCCTCATGAACATCCTACACAAAACCTTGTTGTGCAATTTACCTCCCAAGACGGGGCATCAGCAAAGGTCATCTTTCTTGTTTCCCTGCTGAAGTCTGAGCAGGAGATTAATTGGGCCCAGATATTCTTCAATCTGCTCAAAGAATTCTTCTCCAACAAGAAGAAAATTAAGATTAAGCATAGACGAACATTGTCCCTGCTACTCAAAAGTGCTCTTGGAGATAATTTTTTAGTAGGGACCAGATCGAAGAAGCTACCAAAGAGCAAGATCATCACCCCCTTAATTTTACAAAATTATGAAAGAAACCCTACTGCACTAGCAAGGGCTGCAGCAGAGAGGAGGACAAAGAAAGCAGCAGAATATGCCAGTATTCCTGCTGAACGAACATCTACTGCTACCACAGTTCCTGTTGTCCAACCCAGCAAGAAAAGAAAAGCTGTTGCTCAAATTCAGCGGCCGAAGAAGAAAACTAAGGCAGTTGCTGCTGATCTGGAGTTTGACCCAACCACCCTCACTTCCGAGGAGAAAGAAGTGTACAATTTCTATATGGAGTTGTACGATGAAGATGATGCTGCTCAAGCTATTGCTGAAGGAGGTTCAAATGTTGAAGCTCCCACTGACGATGATCAGGAACCAGAAAGCAAGATATACCCTTTGTTGTTCCTATGACCACTGTATCAGCAGAGAATGATCTATTCAGGGAAATAGACGAGTATCATCCTGTTGTCTCCTCCTCAATAGTTCCTGCTGATACCCGAAAGAGTTCATTTGACGAACTCTACAAAGAAATTGATGTTGTCACTGGGGCGATCATTGCTGCTGATCAACCTACCCCTACAGCTGAACTATCAACAGCAAGTGATGTTGCTCCCACCGAATTGGTTAGCATCACCGAAGTTCTGGAGCTTGCTAACACACCTAATAGTGTCACAAGCCCAAAAATTAAGGAAGATGTTGCTGATATTGAAATCATTGGAGAACTGCAACACACAAACTTGCGTCTTGCTGATATGGTCAAACCTGAGCCAATAATAGAGGAAGATTTCTATAATGACCAATCAACAGAGACTCCAGCTCCCACCACCAAACCTCCTGTTGCTCGAAGATTAGTTCAGCCTGACTTTGTTATTCGAGACAATGTGGCCCCTCCAAAAAGAAAACACATTGCTGAGAAAGGGAAAGGTAAAGGAAAGAAAATTAGAGAGTCAAGCAGTAGTGATTCTAACAGTAGCTCCAATGAGATCCCTGCACAAAGGCGGATGAAGCAATAATCTGAAGAACTTATCAAGGCTTTGTTGATACAAGACGCAGAGCAAGCAGGTTTGAATCCATACACCTATCTTGCTGAACATTTATTGGAAGGACCCAGTGGCCCCTCACCAACCCTAGTACTTGTTGAGGGGGAGCCTACTGATGAAGGAAGGGAACATGAAGAGGAGATCAACATACTCCCTGCTGATGGGGATGCTACTGAGGGGGAGCAAGCATTAATTGATGAATCTGTAGAAGAAAGAATGTCCAAGGCTGTTGTTGCTGCCATCTGAATGGTTAAAAGAAATCTCACAGAGGACAACAATGCAGAACTTCAGAATGACTACTGTCTCCTTGGGTACGAACTTGACTTCACAGTAAGGCACTTTAGACGTGTCTTGCTGAAACGCCTCAAAGAGTTGGGATTTTATGCACCAGTCAGACACACCTCCTACTACATCAGGGCTGAAAAGGAAATTGTTATGTATGAACATTTCCTTGAGCAATTGGCCAGTCAAAGAGGGAAGGACATTCATGTTGATAATCCCTTCTGAAGCATCAGCAAGGAACAAACTTCTATGGCTTGGCTTGAATGATGATTTCTTTTCTTACATGCTTCCTGCTGACTTCCTACTCTTCTTGCCCATGCTTCATGCCTACTGGTATGGAATGGGGATGCGCAACATCTTAGACTCCAATAGACTGAGGAAACAATCAAGGTGATCAGAATGAGAATGAATGCAGCTCAAGACCGACAGAAACAATATGTTGATCAGCAAAGGAAGGATCAAACTTTGGAAATCGAGAGTTATGCTTTACTGAAAGTATCACCCTAGAAGGGTGTAATGCGCTTTGGCAAGAAAGGAAAGTTGAGTCTCCGTTATGTGGGACCGTTCGAGGTGCTGAGAAAAATAGGTGAAGTGGCTTACCAATTAGCACTACCACCAGCTTTAAGCCACATTCACGATGTATTTCACAAATCAGTGTTACGTCCTTACAAAATTGACCACAGAAGAATAATAAACTATTAACCAATAGAGTTACAACCGAATTTAAATTATGAAGAGGTCCCTGTTCAGATTTTAGATCGACAGGTTAAAATTCTTAGGAATAAAGAAATTCCTTCTATAAAAGTGTTATGGAGGAATCACAGTGCAGAGGAAGCTACTTAGGAGCTAGAGAGCGCTATGGTTGACAAATACCCCCATTTATTTGCTAGCTAAGTTTAGAGGACGAAACTTCTTTTTCTTTTTCTTCAGGGGGGGGGGGGGGGGGAGGATGTGAGAACCCAAAATTTTTAAATGAGTTTTGTTATATGATATTTCATTTTGGAGATTTATTTATTTTATGCATGAAAGTTTAATTTCTCATTTCATTATGAATGATGAATTCATATCTTAAATGAAAGTTCAATGGCAATGTCATGTCCAAAAGGTTTTAAATGTATTTTCAGCACAAGTATTTAAAAGATTATTTTATTCAAGTTTATCTTGTGTATATGTTCACGTGGGTAGAAGCACACGAGTGTGAGTTGATGTGAGCTGCACTACTCACTTTGAACCAAAGACTGTTGTGGGACAAGAAGTAATTAATGTATCTTAGAGCTGTGCACGTAACCCGTCTAGTGCATATCATCTCCAACAGTACACTAGAGTGGGCTATGATAGATGACCGACTGACTATTAAACAGCCATAACACCGCCTCTTTCAAACCAATTAATTCATTCTAAAGCCCATTGCTGCCTTTTTCCAACCAACAGCTGAAATCAAATCTTAAACAATCCAACAGCTCTTGTTGTTCGGCAAGTGAGATATATATATATATCGTTTGGGTATAACCCTAGCCCCACTCTCATAAATTTTCTATACAGTATACCACCAAATCCAGGTTCACTTTCAGATCAACTATCTTTTTCGAAGAACAACCCAAGACTTTTAACTTCTTCTTCGCAGCCAAAGAGGTAAGAGCATTACATTAAAGTCTTTCTCTATTTCTTGCACTTTTGTTCTGCTATGCATGTCATAAACACCTTGTTCATTCATTTCCAAAAGTACCATTTAATGCATGCTTTCAACACCTGGAATTGATGTCTTTTTATTTTAAAAAGCTACCCAAGATGAGTGTAAGGAATGTTGACAATCATTAAGTCCCAAATATTCCTTTTCATCCGTAGTTAGAACACCTTGCTTGAGCCTCTGTCAACCTGAGTTTGGAGGTCTAAACAATGTCTATAAGAGCTGGTAGACCACAAGAGATATTATATATTACTGTGAGGATGGTAAGAGTTGACTCATGTATGGTTTTGGTTGAGAACACCACCCATGGAGGAGTGAGGAAGACACCACTGTATCTGAGACAAGTCTAACTTAGTCTCCGATAGTTTTCCCTGAGAGATTCCAAGTTAGTCTCCGACAGTATATAAATTAGTCTTTGATATGCTAAAACAATTAGTCTCTGATAGGCTAAAACTATTAGTCTCTGATGAAGGAAATTTCTTAGTCTCCGATGAACAAATTTTGTTAGTCTCTGATGAGTAAATTTTCTTAGTCCCTCAGGAGTTCAGCGATGACTTATCGAGTTCGGCACTAAACAACTTTTCTCTGAGTAGTTTGGCGCTGGACAAATTATCTACTGATGAGTTCAGTGATGACTTGACGAGTTTGGCGATGAACAAATCATCCCCTGACAGCCAAGAGAGTTTGGCGATACTCAAAGTTATCACCCGACGAGTTTGGCAGTGAACAAATTATCCCCTGACGGCTGAGGGGACATCCCCTGAAGGGTAGTTTACCCACCGATGACCAGTCATCCCCTGATGACTAATGATCCCCTGACGTGGAAGATTATCCCCTGATGCACAATTTGTCTTCAAAACTATAAAACATTATTTTCTTAAATTATTTTACGATGTTTTAATTATTTATTTAACCTCAACGACTCTTATATCAGATTTAAGACATTAAAAGTTTAAGGACATCACATATGCATTTTCTTTCATAATCTTATCAAGGAATTAAATTTCTCATGTGATATGCATGTTATACAGAGTCTTTCGCAAGTGAATTGAATTAGATCTAACTGAGGACCGAGGCAAGTATATATTCAATCAAATGCTTATTTCAATTTAACGCATTATCATTTGATTCGATATGCGTACAAGGCTATGATTCATATATTTCAATTGCTTTTATGAATGAGAATGTTATGCTTTAAATTCCGTTAGCATGATATGAATAAATGTGCAAGGATATAACTAACCTTTGATTTATCAGTATTCTTTAATGTTATATCCATGCAAACAAATGAGAATGATATGTCCCTTAAATGGGTCATGCCACATGGTTGGCTAGAAGAAAGGGAAGGTGCTGATTTGTTCTGTCACTGGCCCTAGAGGGATTATAAGTGACTACGTACTTTCACATAAGGAGGGATCATGCGGGCACAGTCAGGCCAGCTGTATACCGTATGGTTAGTAGATCCAAGGGGTTTAGCCCTCGTTGGATATTTTGAGAAAGATATGCACAGGTGTGTACCTGTTTTTCTTCGAGGAGGGTTACACTCTATTTATCATCAGTGATCCTCAAAGTTCTTCAAAGATTTTCGAGGCATTGGTATTGTTTCGTTAAGCCTCCCAAACAGAATTGAATCTTTATTAATGTTCTAGATTTGTTCCTCTGTTTTGATTATGTACTTGCTGAGCATAAATCACTCACTTTTGTTGAACTCAATGTCTTGCAGGGCATGGTACAAAGGTTGAACCCTCTGACAAGGGGAAAACAAAGATGTTTGGCCACTGAGTTTTGTCGATCCCCTTTGGGAGGCCGCTAAGGAAGGAAGGAAGATGTTTTGAAGTTGTGATGTTATAGGCTATAATATAGAGATAGCTTAGCTTCTGCTAAAATTGTACTATTTCAGGTTGTATTAACTCGTTACTATTTTTCCTTTAAACCTTATTTATGCTATGAATGGATGTGATGTTATTTTATTTATCTTCTTGACGAAGCCAACTCGTTACTATTTTTCCTTTAAACCTTATTTATGCTATGAATGGACGTGATGTTATTTTCTTTATCTTCTTGACGGAGCCCTAGTTCGGTATAGAATTTTGGGGCCGTCACACTTGTGCCCGCCATCAAGTCTACATTCGCTCCCACTCTACTATTCCAGTAAGACTTGAAGACTCTTATCCTTCTAAGCCTCCTCCTGCTGTCTCTAAGTCATCAAAGTCGGCTTACTCACACTCCTCCAAGTCAACAAAGAAAAGGCTTACTGAACTGGACTCCAAAATGGATAAGGTCTTAGCAAGTCTTAACTCATAGCCTGTTGAATCTGCCCAAAGCTCCAAGGCACCTCCTGCTACTTCTGAGCTCGAAGACTGGATTAACAAGATGGAGCGCAAGCAAGATCAGATCTTGCTAACTCTCAACAAGCTGATTGACTTTCTCCCTCTGATGGCTGATGATATTAAAAAGGAGGAGAGAGATCATGACGCAACACAGCAACAACAAGATCCTGTTCCTATCCCTGCTCCTGTTGTGACCCCTACTGTCATGAACAAAAGAAGGGTTCCCAAACACATACCTGATTCTGCTGTACAAATCCTCAATCCTTCTCCTTATATGAGACTACAGAAGGCCCTTGAAGAAGCAGATGTGATGACGAAGAAGTTAGGGCCTGCTGAAAGTCTCAAACTACTTGCAAGCATCAAGGAGTCTGAATCTAAAGTCAAGCAGTATGAGTTGGAGATGAAAAGACTCAGAGACCAGCAGAATGAAAGGGAGTATAATCACATGAAGGAAAGAATGGAGAGAAGAAAGCAAGAAAATGAGCTCTAAAAAGAGAAAGGGAGGAGGTTGAAGAAAGGAGAAGACTAGAGCTACTGAGCTTTGGAGAAGAAGAAGAACAAGGATCGGAAGGATCTACTAACAGTGAAGGGAAACAAGAATAAGTTTTGATAATTTGTTTTTAAACTTTTTCATTGTATTTCATTTTGTTTCATCTACATTTACTCTTGTACTTCAATCTTTCTGATCAATGAAATGAAACATCTTGTTGCTTGCTGTGGTGATCAAAATAACTCGTTTTGACATCATCAATTAGGGGGAGATTGTTGATGCACCCCTGCTTATATTACTACTACTTGAAGAATTACATTTATTTAATATAAGAATTGATGATGTAATATAGTCCTTGCTTATATAATGTAAAAGGACTTAGAAAAAATATCCAACTTGTTAGGTGGATATATTCTGCTAGATAAGCAAGGATTTTGATCATTAATGAAGACTCTGCTCATCGACCAAAAAGGGTTCTGAAGATATGAAGAAATTTGCAAGGACAGTCTTACTTAGAGTGGAAATAAGAAAGGAATGATATAGCAAGATATCTTACCTAGATCCAAACAAGAGTGTCAGAAAAAGACTATATTTTGTCCTGCTTAGTCAACTCCTAGAGAGCTCTTTTAAAAAGCACTAAAAGACTAAATAACGGCTAGCTTTTTGAACTAAGCAAGGAACAGCTGAAAAAGTACAAGTCACTGTCAAGACCGTACAACTCCCAACGGATCTATTTCAAATTTCTCAACTGATAGATTTTTGGAGTAGTATAAATAGGAGTCATAAATTTCATTTATGAGAACTGAACCACCAAGAATTGCTCTGACAATCTGACACTCAAAGAACTTAGCAAGACACAATTCCAAGCTTGAACAAGTGCTATATAATCTACTCAACAAGGAGCTTACTGCTTAGAGATAGCAAGCAAGAAACAACATCTGCTATTAGTCTTGTGACTACCTGGTCTAAGTGACCTATTGTAATTCTGGACTAAGTGTCCTGTTGTTTATTGTTCTGTGTGAACTGTTTTAGTGTGTGCCTTCTCAAGTAAAGAGAAGAAAAGTGGAGTAGGCTTAGACCGAACCACTATAAAAATTCTCCTGCTTACCTTGCTTTGTTGCTTATCTTTTACATTCTTTATTCCCTTTATCCCTGCTTTGCTTAGTCTCTGCTAAACTCATTTAGCAAAGACTTATTGTCATTGCTGCTTTAAGCCATTGGTCTAAAAACTAAGGGGTTCTTTGCTATAAATTCCGCTGCTAACTCTTTTCAAAATTTAAGAAAGCTTTTTAATAAGCAAGAAGTGTTTTAAACTGCAAATTTTATAAGCAAGACTTAAATTTTGAAAAATACTATTCAACCCCCCTTCTAGTATTTTTTTTCCTTTGGGACCTAACAAATTCAATAACCTAGTCACAAGGGTATGTATATATATCCTTCTAGAGGCAACAAACTGGGTATTCCAAAATTGATACCTAGGGTGTCATGCTTTAAGCAAAACCCTATATACACCCTTATCCTTTTGTCTAGTAATGATCATTTATAATTTTTGTTTATGCCTCCATTGAATTAACATAAATTTACTCTGTAAAGGTACGAATTAAGTTAATAACAATCAAGCACGGAATAATCCAGATCCATATCTACGTCAAATCTAGGAGATGCAAGCGTGATCGACTCGAATATTCATCTGTTGTATCTTCACAACAATGATCATCCAGGAATGGTGTTGATTTCCAAACGTGTGATTGGAAATGAGAATTTTTAGCCATGGAAAAGGTCAGTTCAAATAGCTTTATCAGCCTAAAACAAGTTAGGAATTATTGATGGCTCGATTCCTAGGCCATCCGAAGCTTCTTCACCGAGAAATCAAATTCTTCGGCCAGAGGTCAAATTCTGATGATGGAACCTTTACCTTCTCTTGCACATGCTTTCTCGCTGATTAAACAAGAGGAAAAGCAAAGACAAAGCTATTATAATCGACAAAATGCTTCGACTTTGATGGCTAATGCAATTAATGGCAAAGCTAGTACAAGCTCCTTTGGTGCTCAGTATCTCCACTCGTCCCACGACAATGGTGCTCAATTGAATAATTTTTCTAATGGAACTTCTAGTTCCAATTTTTCAAAGGCAAACAGAAATGCACTCATTGCAATTTTGAAGGACGTAGAAGAGAGCCATGCTATAAACTCGTTGGTTATCCACCAAGTTATGTCCCAAAGAAAAAGAAGAAAGGTAAATCCAATGCAACAGTAATAACCAATACAATTTTAGGCAAGTACCTAAGGCTATTCAAGTTGTCTCGACCTCTGTGTCATCTAAGAATCCTGTTGTCAATTCACAAGCTAGTGGACAGATAAGTACCATGGAACAGTTACAAAGTCAGCTAGCTCAAATGAGCCAAATTATGTCAATACTGGTTAAAGGTAAAGGCCTAGCTACTCCTGAAGATCACATGGCAGGTACGACCTACTCTATGTCTTCTTTTACTTTGTCTAATTACAAACACATTTGGATAATTAATACTGGTGCTTCGAATCACAGGAGCTATAGCCTAGATCTCATGACTGACATTCAAGATTTGTCTCAACCTATCTCTATCATGTTTCCTCCAGGGAGAACCATTTTTGTTAATAAAGTAGGTTTTGTGCATCTTAGTCCTGATCTTATCCTTCATGATGTTCTTTATATTTCATAATCAAATATAACTTGTTATCAATAAGTCAACTGGTACATGAGCATCCTATTGTTATTTCTTTCTCTTCTCATTGTTATGTCTTTCAGGACCAGACACAGGAGAAAATACTAACTATTGGTGAAGAGAGAGAAGGTTTATATCACTTAAAGTTGGATTTGCAGCAAGCTGGCACAATCTTAGCTCATAGTATAAACTCTGTTTCCTTTTTTCTTCCTGTAATAAGAGTGATGTACCACTTAGTAAAATTTGGAATTTTTGACTTGGTCATTTGTTAGGAATTATAACATTTGATGATGATATATATACTTAGAATTGTTAGTTTTTCAATTGTATAGTAACTGCTGATATATAGTATAAACATCAGTAGATAAGTTTTTGAAGCTAGATTTTTCTCAGTAATATCCTCGAATGAGTAATTTGTTCATTAATGAATAATAGTTAGGTCCAGTGGATATTTATCCTTCGACGGTATAATTTGTACATCAGAGGATAAATAATCTAAGCAGCCAGGCAACAGAGAAATCTGTTCCTCGATGGATATTTTATTCATCAATGGATAATCCGCATCACAGGATAAATGGTGTTAGAACTAAATAAGCTAAAACATTTGTAGAAGAGGAGTTGAATACAAACACCACAACCTTTTCGCTATTTAAAACTCGATAAACAAAAACTAGAATAGCTACAAAGTTATCCCCTAATGAGGATGAACACAGAAAAACTTTATAGAAATTAAAATGAACACACAAGAATTCAAGTTAAAATAGTTGTATTATAACTTGGGTTTTTCTGGGAATTTGTATAATCACAAAGTGATTAAAACAACTACAAATCTGTAAATGAATACAGCTTCTTTGTTCACACTTCTAGCTACATTCTCTCTTTATAATATTTCTCTCAAGAACTATTACAAAGCTTCTCTCTAGTGTGTGAAAATGATATATATATATATATTTCAGTGTTAATCGTTATCTTGTGGTGTGTTACAACCTTTACATATATAGGAAAACAGAAATGAAATCATGTGCTTGTCAAGCTTCTTTTTCAACGTAGCCGTAGAATGTCCTGTTGTTGTTTTGAGAACCCAAAAATGTTAATGAAATTTTGATTATGAGATTTACTTTTATTTTCTGCATGAAGGTTTATTTCCTTATTGGGTATAAATGATGAAATTATATTTTCTTATAAAAAAAAAATTTCAATGGCAATGTGATGTCCAAAAGATTTTAAATGTATTTTTGAAGCTCAAGTATTTAAAAAGATTATTACATTCAAGAATTGTCTTGTGAGTGTGTGTTCACGCAGGAAAGGGCTCACCAAGTGTGAACAAGTTTAGCTACAGTACCCGTTTTTATTTTAAAACCTAACTGCTAAGAGATAGTAGCATTTAATGTGCATCACCTCCATCAGTACCCTAGAGTGGACTATGAAAAACGACCGATGGGTACTAGCAGCCGTTGCAACCACCCTTTTTCTCACTAGTCACTTCTTTTCCTTTCACAGTCAACGACTTATATCAAATAAATCCAACGGCCCTTGTTGCTCAACAGGTGATACATATATCACGTTGGTACAACCCTAGCCCCACTTTCATAAACTTCTGTACAGTATACCACCAAATCCAAGCTTACTCTCAAAACAACTGTCCTTTTTGGAAGAACAACTAGAGCTTTTAACTCTTTCTTGCAGCCAAGGAGGTAAGAGCATTTTATTAAAGTCCTGCTCTATTTCTTACATTTTTATTCTGTCATACATACCGCGTTTAATACCTTGTTCATTTATTTCCAAAAGTATGATTTGATGCATGTTTTTAACAACCGGAGTTAATGTCATTTATTTCAAAAAGTTACCCAAGATGAGTGTAAAAATGTTGACAACCACATGGTACACAAACCTTTAACTACCAAAACATTCTTTTGTCAGTAGTTACAACCCCATGCTTGAGTATTCTTCAACCTGAGTTTGAACCCTAAACCGTGTCTAGTAGGGCATGCAGACCATAGGAAATGTTATGTATCACTGAGAGAATGATGAGTTTTGACCTAAGTATAGATGTGGTTAAGAACACCACCCATAGAGGAGTGTTGAAGACACCACTGTATCTGAGACAAGTTTTAACTTGGTCTCCAACAATGTTTATGATAGTCTCTGATTAAGGAATTCTTAGTCTCTAATGAAGGAATTCTTAGTCTCTGATGAAGAAATTCTTAGTCCCTGATGAAGAAATTCTTAGTCCCTGATGAAGAAATTCTTAGTCCCTGATGAAGAAATTCTTAGTCTCTGATGAAGGAAAGTTTAGTCTCTGATGACGACAGCCTTAGTCTCCGACATGCTAAGTTTAGTCCCTGATGACGCCATCCGTAGTCTCCGATGAGTTAAAGTGAAGTAATTCCCTGATGCACAGTTTGTTTTTGAAACTATAAAATATTATTTTCTTAAATTATTTTAAGATGTTTTAATTAATTATTTAACCTCAACAGTTTTTATATCAAATTGAGACATTAAAAAGTTTAAGGACATCACATGTGCATTTTCTCTCATACTTTAACCAAGGTATTAAATTCATCTTGCGATATGTATATTTTTTACAGAATTTTTCACTCACGAGTAAATTGAATTTGATTGAGCGCAAAGGACCGAGGCAAGTATATACATTCAATCTGATGCTTATTTCAATTTAACGCAGTATCATTTGATTCGATAGGCGTGCAAGACTTGATTATATGTTTCAATTGTTTTTAAGAATGAGCATGCTATGCTTTAAATTTTGCTAGCATGATATGAATGATAATGCATGGATATAACTGAGCTTTGATTTTCAGCTAATTCTAAATCCTATATCTGTGCAAATAAATGAGAATGATATGTCCCTTAAATGGGTTATGCCACATGGTTGGCTAGAGGAAAGGAAAGGTGCTGATTTGTTCTTCACCTGACCTAGAGGAACTATAAGTGACTACATACGTTCACACAAGGTGGGATCATGCAGTCATAGTTAGGCTAGTTGTGTACTATATGGTTAGCAAATCCAACGGGTTTAGCCCTCGATGGATATTTTGAGAAAGTGTATACAGGTGCATACGTGTCTTTCTTCAAGAAGGATTACATGTTGCTTATCATCAGTAATCCTAAAGATTCTTCAAGGATTTCCGAGGCATTAGTATTGTTTCACTGAGCCTTACAAACAAAATTGAACTTCTTTAAATATTTCAAATTATTCCTCTAAATTGTTTATATACTTGTTGGGCGTAAATCGCTCATTCTTGTTGAACTTAAATGTCTTGCAGGGCACAATGCAAAGGCTGAACCCTCTGATAAGGGGAAAGCAAAGATGATCGACTACTAAGTTATTTTTTTTATAACGCTGAGGAAGGAAGGAAGGAAGATGTTAGAAGTTGTAATGATCTTGGAATTGTAATTTACAAAGATTAAATAGCTTCCACTGTAATTGTATTATTTTTGGGTTGTAATGACTCTTAAATATTGCCTTTATCCAGTATTTATACTATGAATGGATGTATGGTTATCTTTTCCTTCTTTTGACGAAGCCCTGATCCAGTAAGGGATTTTGGGGTCATCACAGTTGGTATCAGAGTCCAGTTACGGCCAGAAGTGATTCGTAAGGAAACAATGCTCGTAAGCTGCATCCAGGAGTAGGGAATACTGCGGTATGTCCCAGAATTCCTCAAGGAAAGGGAATTTAGGAAGTTGACTCTAGAATGAAAGTACTAAGGCATGTTAATGGGTCCAAGTTTAAGGTTTTATTAGAGTCAAGATAAGATTAGGACTTCTTAGTAATAATAAGAGTAAACTAAGGCACCACCTTTTTGACTTATCGCTGCTTTTTGTTTTATTGAGAAGTTTAGAATTACTGACTTGGATTATTTCAGGTAGATGGCCAGAGATCGCTCTAGATCCCCCGCGTTCTTTCGTAGGGTAGATAGCCCAGTTTTTGACGTCTCATTCGACGAGGAAGAGGAGCCTAGCGTAGAGTCTCCGTTGTTCACTCCTGCACTACCAGATAGGCTCCAATGCAAGAGGGCCCAGCCTTGCCCCAGCACTAACACAAGAAGTCGGACCCTCTACCGTTCGTCGGGGGCCGCGCATTCGCCACACAGCACGGAAGAGTGTACGACATCATTGTTTCAGCCGTAACCATGGTATGGTGCAGGATGCCCCTACAGTAGGGCAGGATACTCCTAGACTCGCCTCGCCTTTACCTTGGGTGTTAGTACTATCCCACGACAGAATAGTATGTGAGTATGATGTAGAAGTTCACCATCGCCTAGCAGCTCGCACCATGACAGTTCGACGATAGGCTGCCACTATTACTAGGTTTCGCACAGCAACATCAGCATGGCAATCCTCTTTTTAGTTGACTCAGAGCCTGTACCATCGGCTGGCACTAGAGATGCATGCATAGATGGTAGCAGCAGCAGCAGCTAATCCCACGGTGGCGTGTTTGGAGCAAATGAGCAACCCTTACGGGCGTTGCATCGAGGAGACACGTATACAATCTCGACATTGGGAAAAGGAGGCGGAGCGTGAAGGATCATTGGACACGGAAGACGAGGAGGATTAGTTATAGAAGCTGATGTAAAATTTAAGTGGAGGTTATTTTGTGCTTGTTTTGAACTCTGTTGGGTAGTTGTGACTATCCAGTTGTATTTTGCCCTGATATTGTATTTTGACTTGTGTCGGGCTTAAGAATGTTTGAGGGTGATGTCTATGACAGCCTCCTATGTACATGAATGATAAATATTTTGATGTATCTAAATGCTTATGTGCTGTTTGATGCTCTTCACTTTATTGAGTTATAAATTCCTGAGCCACATAAAAAATGGAATGTTTCATGGAGGATGTTTAACTCTTTACGTATATAATACTATATTATGGCCAGAGGAAGGAGACCAGGAAGACCCGGAAGAAGAAATCTCCGTAACGAATTGTCAAGGTCTGAAAATTTGGCACATTTAGAAAGAGAAAACCAAGCTGATAATGCTGACAAAGTTGTTGTAGAGGACGACAGCTCGGAGGAGGTGGTTGGGATGAACCGCAACCCCCCACATGTTCCACCACCACACTCTGTTAATGACTATAATTCTGTCAACAACAATGCCACAGGAAATGCAAACGATAACCCGCTAGCTCAATTCCTTCAGATTATTCGCGAGGCCGTAGCGGCGAACCAACCAGCTCCCCCACCACCGCAACTGCCACGGTCTGCTGCCCGTGGTTCATGTATTCGAGAGTTCACTGGCATCAACCCGCCGACCTTTGATGGGAAAGGAGGACCCACTGTAGCACAATATTGGTTGGAAGAGATCGAGAAAGCCTTCGACCTAGTAGATGTTCCAGAAGATTGTAAGACTAAGTATGCGGCTTTCATGCTGAAAGAGGAAGCCAACCACTGGTGGAAAGGTGCCAAGAGAATGGAAATGACAAAAACGGAAACTGCAAGGGACACCGATACAGTGATAACCTGGGAACTATTCATCAAGAAGTTCAGGGAAAAATTTTACCCCCTTAGTGTCTCTAATGCAATGGAGTTAAAATTTCCGAACTTCAAGCAAGGGTCCATGATGGTGGATGAATATGAGGCAAAGTTTAATGAACTGATGAGGTATGCTCCTCATCAAGTGAGCGATGAGGGAAGAAAGGCCCGAAGATTTGAGCAAGGGTTGAATCCTTGGATCCTGAGGCAGGTAACAATTTTCCAACTAGAGACCTTTGATGCAGTTGTGGAAAAAGCAAGGTCGCAGAATGGAGCAATAAGACGGTACATGAGTACAATCGGGAAAACAAGAAGGGAGACAGGAAGAAAGGGAACGATAAAGGAAACCATCAGAACTTTGGTGGTGTGATTGTGAAGAAGGAGGAAGGAAGCAACCATAATAGTAGTTTGATCAACAGTGGGAAGAGGAAATGGAAGGAGCAACCATCGGATGGCATTGCAAGGGGAACTACGGTATGTTCAAATTGCGGGAAGAACCATGGCTCAACCCCATGTTTGAGGGGGAAGGATGTTTGCTTCAAGTGTCGCCAACCTGGACACTTCTCCTCAAACTGCCCAACATTAAATCCTGCCACGGTCCCACCACAAGGGAGACCACAACAACAACCTCAGCAAAATAATAGACTGTTTGCTGCAGTAAGGACATGTTATACATGTGGAATGGAAGGGCACATTTCTCCTAATTGCCCTCAAAAGAAAGGTGGCAGACCAATGCTGACAGGAGCCAACACCGTGCACGTGCGACCACAAGCAAGGACTTACAATATGTCGGTACATGATGCTGTGGCTTCTGACGATGTTGTGGCAGGTACACTACTAGTGAACTCCATACCTGCACATGTGTTGTTTGATTCGGGTGCTACTCGCAGTTTTATTTCTGAATGATTAGCTAGTAGCATGCTAGTCCTGTCGGAACGTCTACCTAATCCCTTAGAGGTAGTCGTTGCCAATCGCGAATTAGTAAACATTTCTCATGTCTACCCCAACTGCACCTTGAAGATAGATCAGCATGAATTTCTTGTTGATCTTATTCCTTCTCCTTTGGGAGAATTTGACGTAATATTGGGAATGGACTGGTTATTTAAATACCAGGCTAACATTGATTGTAAAAAGAAGCAAGTAGTCCTACACTCTCCCCAGAGGGCAGAGGTTTGGTTCCATGGCACCAAGAGGGTGAAATCATCGCCATTCTTGACCATGATCCAAGCAAGGAAGATGGTTCGCAAGGGTTGCGAAGCCTTCTTAGCTTATGTGGATGTTGCCAACAAAGATGAAATTAAGATCGAGGATGTCCCTGTTGTTAAGGAATTTGCAGATGTATTTCCAGAGGAGTTGCCTAGATTACCCCCGGACAGAAAAATGGATTTTGAAATCAACTTAATCCCCAATACCGCGCCAATCTCCAAGGCCCCTTACCGCATGGCACCATTTGAGCTAAAAGAACTAATGAAGCAGTTGCAAGAACTTTTAAAATGAGGATTGATCAGACTAAGCGTCTCACCATGGGGAGCGCCAGTGCAATTCGTTGGAAAGAAAGATGGATCGATGAGACTTTGCATTGATTATCGAGAACTGAACAAGGTCACAATCAAGAATAGGTACCCCTTGCCGAGGATAGATGACCTTTTTGACCAGCTTCAAGGAGGGAGGTACTTCTCGAAAATTGATCTTCGCTCAGGGTGTGACAGCCCCAATTTCCCCAACCTTGGACCAGGTTGCCAGTTTAATACCAACTGTTAAGACCTAGATCATCAGTGGAAAAATTGGGTCGTTAAGGGGGGTACCAAAGAACTATCATACCAAGAAAACAACATTTTTCTCTTCATAATATTAATTTTTAAAACAGAGAATACATTGTTTTGAGATATTCTAGCAGCGGAATGACATAACTTTTTCTTTAAAACACAACAAGATCAAAACTAACCGAAAATCATATTTATGAGCCCTGGACTGCCAAATCTACTGAGACTGGTATAACTTTTCTTTACCCTTAGAATTTTCTTCCTTCTTGGGTTGAACTGAAAGAGAACAAACAAGTATGAGCAACAAAAGCTCAGCAAGTAATATAATATTCCAAAATAAGTGAGAGTCTGAAACTATTTAAAAATAGCATTTTTATGGCAATGTTAAAATATTAAGAATCTCAAGTATTGGATTTAGATGAGGAGAACCCAAGTCTTTAACTAGAAGAAATATTGGCAATATCATGCCTCTGAAGAAATAAAGAAATCCACATAAGTTGTCGGATGTCTTTCAGTATGATGACTTACTTGAACATCTCTCTCATGACATCTTTCAGTACTACGACTTACTTGATCATCAATTCTGTTCAACACATGGGCCTACTGAGAATATCTCTTATCACATGATAATAGCGGGCCAATGTTACTTCAATGTGATCTGCTTTGTACATACGTATGATATTTAATAGTAGATTTAATTACATCTACATTCTCATGGGCCCGACAAAATAGAGTATCTCATTCTCATATCCGGGTTGATCCCCTTACTCAAAGTAAAGTCCTTATAGTGGATAAGATTTCGACGTCTCAGTGGAATTTACCAAGGTGACTACATAGCATCCTTGTAATTTCAATGAGGATCTGACTTCAGGGGACTTACCAAGACGATCACATAGCACTCTTGTCGTCTCAATGAAAGTCACAAGGTATTTATTAGCCTTGTAGTAACTGAAGATAATTTAAACTGAATATAGCTCAAGATGTCATATATTGACATAAAATAGCTAGATGCTTGTGAACAAGATAATAAAATCAAGCATCTCTCGAAATGATATTAACTTCAGTTGAATAAGTGATTCTCTATCAGTACGTATACGAAACAATTAAGTATACCAAGAAGAAATGTTTAAGCATTTGTCTGCCATAGCTTAACACAGATCAAATTAAATGATCATGTGTCTAATTTAAAATATACATCATACTTATATTTATGTCTGTATAAATGATGGTGTGATATATTAGAAAGATGATAAATATATCATTTTGAAAATATTTATGTATAACAGAACAACTATATTATACGTTGAAAACATTACTTGCATAATCTTAGAATGACTGAAATATATGTAACAAATAAATTACTAACAAAATCTCAGAGCAACTGAGATTTATGTAATAAATAGATTACTTGCCTTGACCGGTGAATAAATGTTTCCTGCAAAATCTGTTTTATAATCCATGAATAAGTAAAAGAAATTAGAATTATAAATATGCTTAGGTAATAAGGTTATAACATATAAATCATGCTAAGTCCGTATTAAGGAATGAGTTTTATGTCAATAGGAGACTAACAAATTTTGCCCATAAGAGACTAACAGATTTTGCCCATAGGAGACTGATGATGTCATCTTAACCCATAAGAGACTAAGGATGACATCAGAGACTAGTTAACCCATAAGAGACTGATGACGTCATCTTAACCCATAAGAGACTAAGGCTGACATCATCATCGGAGACTATTTAACCCATAAGAGACTGATGATGTCATCTTAACCCATAAGAGACTAATGTTGATGTCATCATCGGAGACTAATTTAACTCATAGGAGACTGATGACGTCATTTTAACCCCATAAGAGACTAATGTTGACGTCATCATCGGAGACTAATTAACTCATAAGAGACTGATGACGTCATCTTAACCCCATAAGAGACT